>CM041786.1:80646381-81161381 GCA_023375725.1 Nephotettix cincticeps | reverse complement strand
AACGGTTTTATTTAAACCACATAAATGTTTTCATTGAGCAGTAAATTTGTTTTAATTTTGCTAACTAACTTGTAAAATACATGTCTTATTCTATCCGAGCAAAGCTCGGTCACCAGGTACTAGAATATGATGGATACAAGCTTACCAACGTACATAAGCTTTTAACCCATCACATTCAAAACAATGAGAATCTGTTCATCCAAACTAGACCATATATTTAACTTCCTCCTTGCAGAAGGTACAGACAGGAGTGCTCTCAACCCACAACAATGTTAACGTGACTCTGAGGAACAACGTCTAGTACTGTACTTTATATTAAGGTCTCGTATTCAGAGTGCACATACTAAGGTTTAATTTGGATAAATTTGTTCACAGAAGTATTACAGTTTCTCTGCTACGTTCCGTGAGCAATGGACTCGTAAAGTATCACGCGATCACGATATTCTCCATTGATTAAATATAAAACCTGTTGTTTGAGGGCGTTAGAGAGGTAAACACTGTTTTTTGGCACGCTACGTCGGATTTGGTTTAATAAACTAGGGCTCTCACTGAACTTAAATTTCCTTCTGTGATCCTGTAATGATTAATGTGCTATTTAAATTATATAATGAAAATAGTTATTTATAATACATTCTTGATTTCAAAAGAAATCTTGTGTGAATATATTTCGTTTTCAATTTTTTCGTCACGGTTATATGAGTATTTTAATGACAAAAAAACATGGTAACAATAAATTTAAAAATTTTAATAGCATATCTTAATATATAAGAAAGAAAGTACATGTATGTTAAAATGTTTGTTTGTAAGTATGTTTCCTATAGACTCTAGAACCACTCGGGAGATTGTAATGAAACTATTATGAATTATTAAGCAAGATTCGAAGATTCTGCGAAGTTTGGTACAAATTGCATTCATAGGGTTCCCGACCCAGAGGGCATATAAGGGTGCAGAGTCGGACTTTATCAATTTAATGCTTACAAAATTAACGGCTGTGATTAAATAATATGAAACATTAATTAAATAGCCATTTTCATTTAATTATTAAAAACTAATATTTTGATCATTTGAGCGCAGTAACGCGTGACGGGTAACACTTTTTCCAGTTCACTATATGGGAAAACGTTTTTAATAGTTGTGTTTAAGTTAATAGTGAGTTTAAGTTTTCGTGGTTTGCGTTAAGTAGCATGAGAGATTATATTAAATCTGTATCAATAAACCCCGACGTTCTAAAAGGCACTGACACTTAAGACAGATCTTAAACTCATGCAACACATAGGCATACTCATTTCCTTAAAATCCTCTCGGGCTACGCCCTGTGAACGTCCTAAGTTTCAATGACTGATTTTTGACTGGGACGGTGGCGACGTCCTGTAATCCAGCTACTTGGAGGTCACGAATTGTGGATAGTTATGAGATATGGTCGGTGGATGTAGTGTTCTCTTGTGTGGATTAACGTCCGCACTATTGAATACTACGTTAATCCACAAAGACCATCCTCATAATTAGACCAATTCGTAATTCAGAGGCCGTGGTTCGGATTCCACGTTAAACTGTAGGTCCATTAGTTGCCATCGGCTGTTGGGCTATTAATTAACAGTCCTGTCTAAGGAACATGTCAGCCTTAGTCAGTAACAAGACTACAAGATCGCGCCACAATCATCCTACATTAATTTCTCATTCATACTTGGCTTAAAATACCTACCTGGGTAGGTCGCCATTTCAGTTAAAAGTAAAAGTAAAGTAAAAAGTAATGTTTACATTTTTAGAGAATGAAAACATAAAATTACTTGAATGTCAACAGCTGTGAACACTAAAATTTGACAGTTCGAGAAGCAGAAGACATGGTTGCTGTAAATACCCTAGGATTCAATGTTTACAGTTTTTAATGTCAACATCCGTTTACTTTACATTTTTACAGTTCGGGAAGAAAAAGAAATAAAGTTAATTATTACACATAAACTGCTGGATCGAAATTAGTGAATTATTAGTTCGAAATAGTGGAATGGTAGATTTTTAATTTTCTCCCGATGCCTGCCTCTATTACGTTAATGCTTATCCTCTCCTAATATTTGACATATGTTACTTTGTCATTTTTAGATATAGATATATACTAAGACACGTGTTTTGTCATTTTGTAAACAATAAAGAATTAATTATCAATAACTTAAATGTATCAGTAGAGCCTACACCTCTCAGCCTTTTTTACCCGTGCGAAGAACGGGTACTTTGGCTAGTTTATAATAAACAGTAAAATAAAGAGTTACTATCAGTGTTTAAAGGTCTGTGTTGTCTGAAACTATAGTCAATCATTAAATGAATGAATTAAAGGGAATAAGCAATAAGAGATTATTTTAAATTTGTATCAATGAACCACGACGTTCTACATGGAACTGTCCTCGTCCAACAAGTCTTGCTGTATCCTAATTACTTCAATGTGCCATGAGAGATTATATTAAATTTGTATCAATAAACTACGACGTTCGACAAGGCACTGTCCTCGTCCAACAAGTCTTGCTGTATCCTAATTACTTCAATGTGCCATGAGAGATTATATTAAATTTGTATCAATAAACTACGACGTTCGACAAGGCACTGTCCTCGTCCAACAAGTCTTGCTGTATCCTAATTACTTCAATGTGCAATAAGAGATTATATTAAATTTGTATCAATAAACTACGACGTTCGACAAGGCACTGTCCTCGTCCAACAAGTCTTGCTGTATCCTAATTACTTCAATGTGCCATGAGAGATTATATTAAATTTGTATCAATAAACTACGACGTTCGACAAGGCACTGTCCTCGTCCAACAAGTCTTGCTGTATCCTAATTACTTCAATGTGCCATGAGAGATTATATTAAATTTGTATCAATGAACCACGACGTTCTACATGGCACTGTCCTCGTCCAACAAGTCTTGCTGTATCCTAATTACTTCAATGTGCAATAAGAGATTATATTAAATTTGTATCAATAAACTACGACGTTCGACAAGGCACTGTCCTCGTCCAACAAGTCTTGCTGTATCCTAATTACTTCAATGTACAATGAGAGATTATATTAAATTTGTATCAATAAACTACGACGTTCGACAAGGCACTGTCCTCGTCCAACAAGTCTTGCTGTATCCTAATTACTTCAATGTGCAATAAGAGATTATATTAAATTTGTATCAATAAACTACGACGTTCGACAAGGCACTGTCCTCGTCCAACAAGTCTTGCTGTATCCTAATTACTTCAATGTGCCATGAGAGATTATATTAAATTTGTATCAATGAACCACGACGTTCTACATGGAACTGTCCTCGTCCAACAAGTCTTGCTGTATCCTAATTACTTCAATGTGCAATAAGAGATTATATTAAATTTGTATCAATAAACTACGACGTTCGACAAGGCACTGTCCTCGTCCAACAAGTCTTGCTGTATCCTAATTACTTCAATGTGCAATAAGAGATTATATTAAATTTGTATCAATAAACTACGACGTTCGACAAGGCACTGTCCTCGTCCAACAAGTCTTGCTGTATCCTAATTACTTCAATGTGCAATAAGAGATTATATTAAATTTGTATCAATAAACTACGACGTTCGACAAGGCACTGTCCTCGTCCAACAAGTCTTGCTGTATCCTAATTACTTCAATGTGCAATAAGAGATTATATTAAATTTGTATCAATAAACTACGACGTTCGACAAGGAACTGTCCTCGTCCAACAAGTATTGCTGTATCCTAATTACTTCAATGTGCAATAAGAGATTATATTAAATTTGTATCAATAAACTACGACGTTCGACAAGGCACTGTCCTCGTCCAACAAGTATTGCTGTATCCTAATTACTTCAATGTGCAATAAGAGATTATATTAAATTTGTATCAATAAACGACGACGTTTCGACAAGGCACTGTCCTCGTCCAACAAGTCTTGCTGTATCCTAATTACTTCAATGTGCAATAAGAGATTATATTAAATTTGTATCAATAAACTACGACGTTCGACAAGGCACTGTCCTCGTCCAACAAGTCTTGCTGTATCCTAATTACTTCAATGTGCAATAAGAGATTATATTAAATTTGTATCAATAAACTACGACGTTCGACAAGGAACTGTCCTCGTCCAACAAGTCTTGCTGTATCCTAATTACTTCAATGTGCAATAAGAGATTATATTAAATTTGTATCAATGAACCACGACGTTCTACATGACACTGTCCTCGTCCAACAAGTCTTGATGTATCCTAATTACTTCAATGTGCAATAAGAGATTATATTAAATTTGTATCAATAAACTACGACGTTCGACAAGGCACTGTCCTCGTCCAACAAGTATTGCTGTATCCTAATTACTTCAATGTACAATGAGAGATTATATTAAATTTGTATCAATAAACTACGACGTTCGACAAGGAACTGTCCTCGTCCAACAAGTCTTGCTGTATCCTAATTACTTCAATGTGCAATAAGAGATTATATTAAATTTGTATCAATAAACTACGACGTTCGACAAGGCACTGTCCTCGTCCAACAAGTCTTGCTGTATCCTAATTACTTCAATGTGCAATAAGAGATTATATTAAATTTGTATCAATAAACTACGACGTTCGACAAGGCACTGTCCTCGTCCAACAAGTCTTGCTGTATCCTAATTACATCAATGTGCCTGAGAGATTATATTAAATTTGTATCAATAAACTACGACGTTCGACAAGGCACTGTCCTCGTCCAACAAGTCTTGCTGTATCCTAATTACTTCAATGTGCCATGAGAGATTATATTAAATTTGTATCAATAAACTACGACGTTCTACAAGGCACTGTCCTCGTCCAACAAGTCTTGCTGTATCCTAATTACTTCAATGTGCCATGAGAGATTATATTAAATTTGTATCAATAAACTACGACGTTCGACAAGGCACTGTCCTCGTCCAACAAGTCTTGCTGTATCCTAATTACTTCAATGTGCAATAAGAGATTATATTAAATTTGTATCAATGAACCACGACGTTCTACATGACACTGTCCTCGTCCAACAAGTCTTGCTGTATCCTAATTACTTCAATGTGCAATAAGAGATTATATTAAATTTGTATCAATAAACTACGACGTTCTACAAGGCACTGTCCTCGTCCAACAAGTCTTGCTGTATCCTAATTACTTCAATGTGCAATAAGAGATTATATTAAATTTGTATCAATAAACTACGACGTTCTACATGGAACTGTCCTCGTCCAACAAGTCTTGCTGTATCCTAATTACTTCAATGTGCAATAAGAGATTATATTAAATTTGTATCAATAAACTCCGACGTTCGACAAGGAACTGTCCTCGTCCAACAAGTCTTGCTGTATCCTAATTACTTCAATGTGCAATAAGAGATTATATTAAATTTGTATCAATAAACTACGACGTTCTACATGACACAGTCCACGTCTAACAAGTCTTGCTGTATCCTAATTACTTCAATGTGCAATAAGAGATTACATTAAACTTGTATCAATGAACCATGACGTTCGACAAGGCACTGTCCTCGTCCAACAAGTATTGCTGTATCCTAATTACTTCAATGTGCCATGAGAGATTATATTAAATTTGTATCAATAAACTACGACGTTCGACAAGGAACTGTCCTCGTCCAACAAGTCTTGCTGTATCCTAATTACTTCAATGTGCCATGAGAGATTATATTAAATTTGTATCAATAAACTACGACGTTCGACAAGGAACTGTCCTCGTCCAACAAGTATTGCTGTATCCTAATTACTTCAATGTGCCATGAGAGATTATATTAAATTTGTATCAATAAACTACGACGTTCGACAAGGAACTGTCCTCGTCCAACAAGTATTGCTGTATCCTAATTACTTCAATGTGCAATAAGAGATTACATTAAACTTGTATCAATAAACTACGACGTTCGACAAGGAACTGTCCTCGTCCAACAAGTCTTGCTGTATCCTAATTACTTCAATGTGCCATGAGAGATTATATTAAATTTGTATCAATAAACTACGACGTTCGACAAGGAACTGTCCTCGTCCAACAAGTCTTGCTGTATCCTAATTACTTCAATGTGCAATAAGAGATTACATTAAACTTGTATCAATAAACTACGACGTTCGACAAGGAACTGTCCTCGTCCAACAAGTCTTGCTGTATCCTAATTACTTCAATGTGCAATAAGAGATTACATTAAACTTGTATCAATAAACTACGACGTTCGACAAGGAACTGTCCTCGTCCAACAAGTCTTGCTGTATCCTAATTACTTCAATGTGCAATAAGAGATTATATTAAATTTGTATCAATAAACTACGACGTTCGACAAGGCACTGTCCTCGTCCAACAAGTCTTGCTGTATCCTAATTACTTCAATGTGCAATAAGAGATTACATTAAATTGTATCAATAAACTACGACGTTCGACAAGGAACTGTCCTCGTCCAACAAGTCTTGCTGTATCCTAATTACTTCAATGTGCAATAAGAGATTACATTAAACTTGTATCAATAAACTACGACGTTCGACAAGGAACTGTCCTCGTCCAACAAGTCTTGCTGTATCCTAATTACTTCAATGTGCAATAAGAGATTACATTAAACTTGTATCAATAAACTACGACGTTCGACAAGGAACTGTCCTCGTCCAACAAGTCTTGCTGTATCCTAATTACTTCAATGTGCAATAAGAGATTATATTAAATTTGTATCAATGAACCACGACGTTCGACAAGGAAACTGTCCCTCGTCCAACAAGTCTTGCTGTATCCTAAATACTTCAATGTGCAATAAGAGATTATATTAAATGTATCAATAAGTTAATGTATCAATACTTCAACGTGCAATAAGACGTTCGACAAGGAACTCTAATTACTTCAATGTGCAATAAGAGATTATTAAAAGTATCAATACGTTCGACAAGGAATTGTTCACATCTTCGTCCAACAAGTCTTGCTGTATCCTAATTACTTCAATGTGCAATAAGAGATTATATTAAAATTTGTATCAATGAACCACGACGTTCGACAAGGAACTGTCCTCGTCCAACAAGTCTTGATGTATCCTAATTACTTCAATGTGCAATAAGAGATTATATTAAATTTGTATCAATGAACCATGACGTTCGACAAGGAACTGTCCTCGTCCAACAAGTCTTGCTGTATCCTAATTACTTCAATGTACAATGAGAGATTATATTAAATTTGTATCAATGAACCATGACGTTCGACAAGGCACTGTCCTCGTCCAACAAGTCTTGCTGTATCCTAATTACTTCAATGTGCAATAAGAGATTATATTAAATTTGTATCAATAAACACGACGTTCGACAAGGCACTGTCGTCCAACACAACTTGCTGTATCCTAATTACTTCAATGTACAATGAGAGATTATATTAAATTTGTATCAATGAACCATGACGTTCGACAAGGAACTGTCCTCGTCCAACAAGTCTTGCTGTATCCTAATTACTTCAATGTGGATAAGATTATATTATAAATTTGTATCAATTACTACGACGTTCTACATGACACTGTCCTCGTCCAACAAGTCTTGCTGTATCCTAATTACTTCAATGTGCAATAAGAGATTATATTAAATTTGTATCAATGAACCATGACGTTCGACAAGGCACTGCCCTCGTCCGATAAGTATTGCTGTATCCTAATTACTTCAATGTACAATGAGAGATTATATTAAATTTGTATCAATAAAACGTTCTATGACTGTCCTCGTCCAACAGTCTGATTTATCTAATTACTTCAATGTGCAATAAGAGATATATTAAATTGTATCAATGAACCATGACGTCACAAGGAACTGTCCTCGTCCAACAAGTTGGTGTCCTAATTACTTCAATGTACAATGAGAGATTATATTAAATTTGTATCAATGAACCATGACGTTCGACAAGGCACTGCCCTCGTCCGATAAGTATTGCTGTATCCTAATTACTTCAATTTCATTATTGTATTTGTATCAATGACACGACAGTCAGTAATTTTAAATCGATAATATTATTATAAACATGTTGTAACAATAGTAGTAACCAAATTCTAATGATAAAAAATTTATTTTGATGTTAAAATAAAACGTTAGTAATGAAAACTGTTCGGAGAAGATGCCCATTGTTGGCTGTATGATCAGAACGGCACCCTTGTGACGTCACATCCGCGTTCCTCCGCAAACTGCGAAGAGACTCGAGAGGTCGTCGCTCCAATTCCTACCAATTAGAGATATTGATGACTGGACTCTGTCATCGTCTTTGACACACTACACAAATTTAGCCATCTGTCATATCAGCACTATATGACCGTGCATTCAATTTTAAAACATTATTTTATATTCGTTAAAATGTGAATCTATTGTACATTTTTACAGTAGTTTTTCAACCTAAAGTCTATAACGGAAAATCTTTGGTGAGTGACGAGAGTAGATGTAACAACAAACTAGCAAACATTAAACTATTGCCACTAGACTTCGTGTCAGGAAAAACGTTTTGTAACAACAGATCAATCGTAGGATGACTACGATTGATCTTCAATATGATTTACGTTGGTCAGATTTTCTATGTTATTATAACTATTATCATTAATATTCTTATTTGTAAGTAGGCAATATACTTAAGTAATATTAAATAGTTCATTGACCATAAACTGAAGAAAGTAGTAATTGTGCTCCTTACGCCTAAATAAAAATGTATTTAGGTTTATAGGAAGCTAAAAAACTAAAGTTACACCGATTATTAGCTTAAGTTCGCCGAAACATTTCCAAATATATAAAAACTGTGACGCAGCCGTACCAAGACCAGCCGTTTCACCGCAGTTGAGCTGATTTATCGAGCCCACGTGTCGATCCTTGTTATGACTGAGTCCACCTCGACAGGAACGTGACCACAGCGCACTACGTGTCAACACTTGACACCTCCAGTACACATTCTTATCGGATATACTAAAACTTAAGCCTAAAACAACTATGAAACATGACATGACTCAGGTCTGTATTTCTTTATCAACATAATTTTAAAGAATACTATTATTCTCAAAAGAAGCAAGGTAGTATAAACTTTAAACTAACCACCAAAATGTTCCAAGTATTATCTTTTACTTTTAATTCTTTTTATGTTTAAACTTCACACAGACTTTTTCAGAACCGCGTTAACGCCACATTGAATCCGATGGCAATCTAAACCATATGTTCGGAGAGCGGTGAATATTACTTAGCGCGCAGTAAGGCCTACTATATACTGTTCCCGAGCTGTCGCTAGTGGGATGCACGCGCGGCTCCCAGTGCTCCAGGACAACTCCCTCGCATTACCGGGATTGAAAATAACCTCCACCAACCTTCCCCAGTCAATCTCGCTGTGCACTGTGCAGCCAATCTGTCCATTACATTGACATTGTCACTGGTGGGATTCACGGGCGGCTCCCAGTGCTCCAGGTCAACACCCTCGCATTACCAGGATTGGAGAAAACCCCAACAAACCTTCACAAGACACCCTCGGTGAGCACTGTGCAGCCAACCTGTCCATTACATTGGCATTGTCACTGGTGGGATGCACGTGCGGCTCCCAGTGCTCCAGGACAACACCCTCGCATTACCGGGATTGGAGATAACCTCAACCAACCTTCCCCAGACACCCTCGCTGAGAACTGTGCAGCCGGAGGATTAACCTGTATGTAATATTCAGAGGCATTGTTTGACCGGAGTAGTGGTGTTTATTACCCGGAATATTCAGTAACAGTAGTCTGTGATTCTCAACAACGAAGCCAACATGCGTGATTCACCACAGCCGGAGGATTAACCTGTATGTAATATTCAGAGGCATTGTTTGACCGGAGTAGTGTTGTTTATTACCCGGAATATTCAGTAACACTAGTCAGTGATTCTCAACAACGAAGCCAACACGCGTGATTCACCACAGCCGGAGGATTAACCTGTATGTAATATTCAGAGGCATTGTTTGACCGGAGTAGTGTTGTTTATTACCCGGAATATTCAGTAACAGTAGTCTGTGATTCTCAACAACGAAGCCAACATGCGTGATTCACCCCAGCCGGAGGATTAACCTGTATGTAATATTCAGAGGCATTGTTTGACCGGAGTAGTGGTGTTTATTACCTGGAATATTCAGTAACACTAGTCGGTGATTCTCAACAACGAAGCCAACACGCGTGATTCACCACAGCCGGAGGATTAACCTGTATGTAATATTCAGAGGCATTGTTTGACCGGAGTAGTGGTGTTTATTACCCGGAATATTCAGTAACAGTAATCTGTGATTCTCAACAACGAAGCCAACATGCGTGATTCACCCCAGCCGGAGGATTAACCTGTATGTAATATTCAGAGGCATTGTTTGACCGGAGTAGTGGTGTTTATTACCCGGAATATTCAGTAACAGTAGTCTGTGATTCTCAACAACGAAGCCAACACGCGTGATTCACCACGGCCGGAGGATTAACCTGTATGTAATATTCAGAGGCATTGTTTGACCGGAGTAGTGGTGTTTATTACCCGGAATATTCAGTAACAGTAATCTGTGATTCTCAACAACGAAGCCAACATGCGTGATTCACCCCAGCCGGAGGATTAACCTGTATGTAATATTCAGAGGCATTGTGTGACCGGAGTAGTGGTTTTATTGCCTGGAATATTCAGTAACACTAGTCGGTGATTCTCAACAACGAAGCCAACACGCGTGATTCACCACAGCCGGAGAATTAACCTGTATGTAATATTCAGAGGCATTGTTTGACCGGAGTAGTGGTGTTTATTACCCGGAATATTCAGTAACACTAGTCGGTGATTCTCAACAACGAAGCCAACACGCGTGATTCACCACAGCCGGAGGATTAACCTGTATGTAATATTCAGAGGCATTGTTTGACCGGAGTAGTGGTGTTTATTACCCGGAATATTCAGTAACAGTAGTCTGTGATTCTCAACAACGAAGCCAACATGCGTGATTCACCACGGCCGGAGGATTAACCTGTATGTAATATTCAGAGGCATTGTTTGACCGGAGTAGTGGTGTTAATTACCCGGAATATTCAGTAACAGTAATCTGTGATTCTCAACAACGAAGCCAACACGCGTGATTCACCACAGACGGAGGATTAACCTGTATGTAATATTCAGAGGCATTGTTTGACCGGAGTAGTGGTGTTTATTACCCGGAATATTCAGTAACAGTAATCTGTGATTCTCAACAACGAAGCCAACACGCGTGATTCACCCCAGCCGGTGGATTAACCTGTATGTAATATTCAGAGGCATTGTTTGACCGGAGTAGTGGTTGTTTATTACCTGGTTAATATTCAGTAACACTAGTCGGTGATTCTCAACAACGAAGCCAACACGCGTGATTCACCACAGCCGGAGGATTAACCTGTATGTAATATTCAGAGGCATTGTTTGACCGGAGTAGTGGTGTTTATTACCCGGAATATTCAGTAACACTAGTCGGTGATTCTCAACAACGAAGCCAACATGCGTGATTCACCCCAGCCAGAGGATTAACCTGTATGTAATATTCAGAGGCATTGTTTGACCGGAGTAGTGGTGTTTATTACCCAGAATATTCAGTAACAATAGTCGGTGATTCTCAACAACGAAGCCAACACGCGTGATTCACCACAGCCGGAGGATTAACCTGTATGTAATATTCAGAGGCATTGTTTGACCGGAGTAGTGGTGTTTATTACCTGGAATATTCAGTAACACTAGTCGGTGATTCTCAACAACGAAGCCAACACGCGTGATTCACCACAGCCGAATCCGGAGGATTAACCTGTATGTAATATTCAGAGGCATTGTTTGACCGGAGTAGTGGTGTTTATTACCCAGAATATTCAGTAACAATAGTCGGTGATTCTCAACAACGAAGCCAACACGCGTGATTCACCACAGCCGGAGGATTAACCTGTATGTAATATTCAGAGGCATTGTTTGACCGGAGTAGTGGTGTTTATTACCTGGAATATTCAGTAACACTAGTCGGTGATTCTCAACAACGAAGCCAACATGCGTGATTCACCCCAGCCGGAGGATTAACCTGTATGTAATATTCAGAGGCATTGTTTGACCGGAGTAGTGGTGTTTATTACCTGGAATATTCAGTAACACTAGTCGGTGATTCTCAACAACGAAGCCAACACGCGTGATTCACCACAGCCGGAGGATTAACCTGTATGTAATATTCAGAGGCATTGTTTGACCGGAGTAGTGGTGTTTATTACCCGGAATATTCAGTAACACTAGTCGGTGATTCTCAACAACGAAGCCAACACGCGTGATTCACCACAGCCGGAGGATTAACCTGTATGTAATATTCAGAGGCATTGTTTGACCGGAGTAGTGGTGTTTATTACCTGGAATATTCAGTAACACTAGTCGGTGATTCTCAACAACGAAGCCAACACGCGTGATTCACCACAGCCGGAGAATTAACCTGTATGTAATATTCAGAGGCATTGTTTGACCGGAGTAGTTTTTTTTTAGGTGTGTTATTACCCGGGAATATTCAGTAACACTAGTCGGTGATTCTCAACAACGAAGCCAACACGCGTGATTCACCACAGCCGGTGGATTAACCTGTATGTAATATTCAGAGGCATTGTTTGACCGGAGTAGTGGTGTATATTACCCGAAATATTCAGTAACACTAGTCGGTGATTCTCAACAACGAAGCCAACACGCGTTATTCACCACAGACGGAGGATTATCCTGTATGTAATATTCAGAGGCATTGTTTGACCGGAGTAGTGGTGTTTATTACCTGGAATATTCAGTAACACTAGTCGGTGATTCTCAACAACGAAGCCAACACGCGTGATTCACCACAGCCGGAGGATTAACCTGTATGTAATATTCAGAGGCATTTTGTGACCGGAGTAGTGGTTTTTATTGCCTGGAATATTCAGTAACACTAGTCGGTGATTCTCAACAACGAAGCCAACACGCGTGATTCACCACAGCCGGAGGATTAACCTGTATGTAATATTCAGAGGCATTGTTTGACCGGAGTAGTGGTGTTTATTACCCGGAATATTCAGTAACACTAGTCGGTGATTCTCAACAACGAAGCCAACACGCGTGATTCACCACAGCCGGAGAATTAACCTGTATGTAATATTCAGAGGCATTGTTTGACCGGAGTAGTGGTGTTTATTACCCGGAATATTCAGTAACACTAGTCGGTGATTCTCAACAACGAAGCCAACACGCGTGATTCACCACAGCCGGAGAATTAACCTGTATGTAATATTCAGAGGCATTGTTTGACCGGAGTAGTGGTGTTTATTACCTGGAATATTCAGTAACACTAGTCGGTGATTCTCAACAACGAAGCCAACACGCGTGATTCACCACGGCCGGAGGATTAACCTGTATGTAATATTCAGAGGCATTGTTTGACCGGAGTAGTGGTGTTTATTACCTGGAATATTCAGTAACACTAGTCGGTGATTCTCAACAACGAAGCCAACACGCGTGATTCACCACAGCCGGAGGATTAACCTGTATGTAATATTCAGAGGCATTGTTTGACCGGAGTAGTGGTGTTTATTACCCGGAATATTCAGTAACACTAGTCGGTGATTCTCAACAACGAAGCCAACACGCGTGATTCACCACGGCCGGAGGATTAACCTGTATGTAATATTCAGAGGCATTGTTTGACCGGAGTAGTGGTGTTTATTACCCGGAATATTCAGTAACACTAGTCGGTGATTCTCAACAACGAAGCCAACAAGCGTGATTCACCACAGCCAGAGGATTAACCTGTATGTAATATTCAGAGGCATTGTTTGACCGGAGTAGTGGTGTTTATTACCCGGAATATTCAGTTAACACTAGTCGGTGATTCTCAACAACGACAGCCAACACAAACTCGCGTGATTCACCACAGCCGGAGAATTAACCCGGTATGTAATATTCAGAGGCATTGTTTGACCGGAGTAGTGGTGTTTATTACCCAGAATATTCAGTAACACTAGTCGGTGATTCTCAACAACGAAGCCAACATGCGTGATTCACCACAGCCGGAGAATTAACCTGTATGTAATATTCAGAGGCATTGTTTGACCGGAGTAGTGGTGTTTATTACCCAGAATATTCAGTAACAATAGTCGGTGATTTCATCAACGAGCCAATGCGTGACCCACAGCCGGAGAATTAACCTGGAATATTCAGTAACACTAGTCGGTGATTCTCAACAACGAAGCCAACACGCGTGATTCACCACAGCCGGAGAATTAACCTGTATGTAATATTCAGAGGCATTGTTTGACCGGAGTAGTGGTGTTTATTACCCAGAATATTCAGTAACAATAGTCGGTGATTCTCAACAACGAAGCCAACATGCGTGATTCACCACAGCCGGAGAATTAACCTGTATGTAATATTTCAAAGGCATTTTGTGACCGGAGTAGTGGTGTTTATTACCCAGAATATTCAGTAACAATAGTCGGTGATTCTCAACAACGAAGCCAACATGCGTGATTCACCACAGCCGGAGAATTAACCTGTATGTAATATTCAGAGGCATTGTTTGACCGGAGTAGTGTTGTTTATTACCCGGAATATTCAGTAACAGTAGTCTGTGATTCTCAAGCACATGCGTTTGATTCCCACAGCCGGAGAATTAAACGTCTCAAGCCAAGCAACGCGTGATTCACCACGGGCACGGATAACCGGAAATCTTCATAGGATTAACCTGTATTACCCGAATGTCAATAACAGAAATTGTGATACAACAACAAGCAACATGGCACCACAGCCGGAGAATTAAACCTGTGTAATATACATTGACCGGAGTAGTGGTTTTATTACCCAGTTTATTCAGTACCTGTGAATCCAACAACGAAGCCAACAAAGCGTGATTCAGTAACATTAAAAAAACTAGTCGAGTGATTCCCGAATCAACAAAAACGATACACAACAACGAGCCAACACACGCGCGCCCGGCGAATATCCTGTAAGAAAATTTACACAATTGTAATGACAGTCGTTGTGGTATATTACAATATTCATTAACACTAGACGTTGATTCACAACAACGGAGGATACCACCACATAATAAACCTGTATGTAATATTCAGAGGCATTGTTTGACCGGAGTAGTGGTGTTTATTACCTGGAATATTCAGTAACACTAGTCGGTGATTCTCAACAACGAAGCCAACACGCGTGATTCACCACGGCCGGAGGATTAACCTGTATGTAATATTCAGAGGCATTGTTTGACCGGAGTAGTGGTGTTAATTACCCGAAATATTCAGTAACACACTAGTTCGGTGATTCTCAACAACGAAGTCCAACACGCGTGATTCACCACGGCCGGAGTTGAATTGTCACTGGTGGGATGCACGCGCGGCTCCCAGTGCTCCAGGACAACACCCTCGCATTGCCGGGATTGGACATAACCTCAACCAACCTTCCCAAGACACCTTCTATGTGCACTGTGCAGCCAATTTGTCCATTACATTGGCATTGTCACTGGTGGGATGCACGCGCGGCTCCCAGTGCTCCAGGACAACACCCTCGCATTGCCGGGATTGGACATAACCTCAACCAACCTTACACTTCTCTTTATTTCAATATGGTCATTTACATTGTGGTCCGTATGCACGGCGGCTCCAGTGTTCGACAATTCATTTCCGGATTGGACATAACGTGTGCAATTGTCCTTCTGTTATGACTTATTATGCAGCTCCGTTGGACATTGCAATTGCACCGAATACATTAGGGAAGATTTAAGCAGTTGCATTGGTTTGCTTTGCATGGGTATTACCAAAATAAATTGTGATTAATAATGAGAAAATTTTAAGACCAATTTATTCATTATTGAATTATTGGTGGGATGCACGCGCGGTGCTCCAGGACAAAATTTATTGGATAACCTCAACCTTCTCCAGACACCTCTTGAGCTGTCAAATGTGCAGCCAGATTGTTTACATTGATATTCAGACAGTTGTCAGATTGCAAGGCCAAGCCCCAACAACCATTTACTCCCAACCCTTAAACCTCAACCAACCTTCCCAAGACACCTTCTAAGCACTGTGCAGCCAATTTGTCCATTACATTGACATTGTCACTGGTGGGATGCACGCGCGGCTCCCAGTGCTCCAGGACAAACCTCGCATTACCGGGATTGGATATAACCTCAACCAAACCTTCTAAATCAGAACCATTTATTTCAATACATAGAGTACTTTAACTTGAATGGATCGCGGCTAGTGCTCCGAGTGAGTTCTTATTAAGCATATAGAAATAACCTCTTTCCCAGAATTCTAATGTGGTTGTTATTTAAGACAATTGTCTACTGGAGATTTATGACTTATGCAGCTCGCAGTGCTCAGGTGCACCAGGCTACTAGATTGTTAAGATACAAATTGCAATAGACTTGCTTTGCATGGGTGATTACTTTGTGTATTAATTCGGAGTTTTTAATTTGTCCAGTTATTCGATTGATTTTAATACATTGTGACGCGCGGCTCCCAGTATGACAACACTTTATTTTGAGATATAACCAACCAAGACACCTTGAGCACTGGCAGCACTTGTCTCTACATGTGCAGTCAATTTGTTTTAGTTAGGATTCAGCACGGGATTCAGTGGTCAGGCAACCCCAACAACATTATCCCAATTTAACCAACCAACCAACCTTCCCAAGACACCTATGTGCACTGTGCAGCCAATTTGTCCATTACATTGACATTGTCACTGGTGGGATGCACGCGCGGCTCCCAGTGCTCCAGGACAACACCCTCGCATTACCGGGATTGGAGAAAACCTCAACCAACCTTCCCAAGACACCTTCTCTGAGCACTGTGCAGCCAATTTGTCCATTACATTGGCATTGTCACTGGTGGGATGCACGCGCGGCTCCCAGTGCTCCAGGACAACACCCTCGCATTGCCGGGATTGGACATAACCTCAACCAACCTTCCCAGACACCTTCTATGTGCACTGTGCAGCCAATTTGTCCATTACATTGACATTGTCACTGGTGGGATGCACGCGCGGCTCCCAGTGCTCCAGGACAACACCCTCGCATTACCGGGATTGGAGATAACCTCAACCAACCTTCCCAAGACACCTTCTCTGAGCACTGTGCAGCCAATTTGTCCATTACATTGACATTGTCACTGGTGGGATGCACGCGCGGCTCCCAGTGCTCCAGGACAACACTCTTGCATTACCGGGATTGGACATAACCTCAACCAACCTTCCCAAGACACCTTCTCTGAGCACTGTGCAGCCAATTTGTCCATTACATTGACATTGTCACTGGTGGGATGCACGCGCGGCTCCCAGTGCTCCAGGACAACACCCTCGCATTACCGGGATTGGAGATAACCTCAACCAACCTTCCCAAGACACCTTCTCTGAGCACTGTGCAGCCAATTTGTCCATTACATTGACATTGTCACTGGTGGGATGCACGCGCGGCTCCCAGTGCTCCAGGACAACACCCTCGCATTACCGGGATTGGAGATAACCTCAACCAACCTTCCCAAGACACCTTCTCTGAGCACTGTGCAGCCAATTTGTCCATTACATTGACATTGTCACTGGTGGGATGCACGCGCGGCTCCCAGTGCTCCAGGACAACACCCTCGCATTACCGGGTTTGGAGATAACCTCAACCAACCTTCCCAAGACACCTTCTCTGAGCACTGTGCAGCCAATTTGTCCATTACATTGACATTGTCACTGGTGGGATGCACGCGCGGCTCCCAGTGCTCCAGGACAACACCCTCGCATTACCGGGATTGGACATAACCTCAACCAACCTTCCCCAGACACCTTCTCTGAGCACTGTGCAGCCAATTTGTCCATTACATTGACATTGTCACTGGTGGGATGCACGCGCGGCTCCCAGTGCTCCAGGACAACACCCTCGCATTACCGGGATTGGAGATAACCTCAACCAACCTTCCCAAGACACCTTCTCTGAGCACTGTGCAGCCAATTTGTCCATTACATTGACATTGTCACTGGTGGGATGCACGCGCGGCTCCCAGTGCTCCAGGACAACACTCTTGCATTACCGGGATTGGATATAACCTCAACCAACCTTCCCAAGACACCTTCTCTGAGCACTGTGCAGCCAATTTGTCCATTACATTGACATTGTCACTGGTGGGATGCACGCGCGGCTCCCAGTGCTCCAGGACAACACCCTCGCATTACCGGGATTGGACATAACCTCAACCAACCTTCCCAAGACACCTTCTCTGAGCACTGTGCAGCCAATTTGTCCATTACATTGACATTGTCACTGGTGGGATGCACGCGCGGCTCCCAGTGCTCCAGGACAACACTCTTGCATTACCGGGATTGGATATAACCTCAACCAACCTTCCCAAGACACCTTCTATGTGCACTGTGCAGCCAATTTGTCCATTACATTGACATTGTCACTGGTGGGATGCACGCGCGGCTCCCAGTGCTCCAGGACAACACTCTTGCATTACCGGGATTGGATATAACCTCAACCAACCTTCCCAAGACACCTTCTATGTGCACTGTGCAGCCAATTTGTCCATTACATTGACATTGTCACTGGTGGGATGCACGCGCGGCTCCCAGTGCTCCAGGACAACACTCTTGCATTACCGGGATTGGATATAACCTCAACCAACCTTCCCAAGACACCTTCGCTGGTCACTGTGCACCTAACCTTTCCATTATAATTACATTGCAACTGTGCCACAAACAAAGAGATCTTTTAAATTGTTCCGGTCCGCGAACAAGTTATGATCCTAAGATATTAATGTAAACAATACGAATGAAATTGAAAAAGCTGACAACTATTATTTTATCAGCAATTAGTCTTGGAGGAATTCTGAATTAATTAATGGTTAGGAAATACACTTTAAATTAAAAAAAATTAAAAAAGTTGCGGTTTTTTTAATTAAAAAAATAATACAGAAATATTTGATTTCATATTTTAAAATGTGGATATACAGTATTATGTTGATTGATACTAGTGTCCACATTAAATACATAGAAAAAATACATATAAAAATATATTAGTTTCAAGACAAAAGTTACTAATACCGTTTTATGTTATACATTATAATCAGATCACCCTTTGTCAGAAATGTTAATTTTATATACATATTTAGGTAATTAAGATTTTTGTAACATTTTTAGTACAGTCAAGCGTATTTCATGTGTCATGGCACAGAAAATATACGTAAGTAAAACAAGACTAGGATAAGTAAAATCGATGTTAGAGTAAACGTTTGCCGCAGTGTATTAGACGTAGCATTATTTATTCAACGCTGAGAAATGCGTCCACGTCACCATTTGAGAAAGTGCATGTTTTATAACAGTAAATATCGCTTTGGTATTTTACTAAACATAGTTCCTCAGAGAAAGGGATGCCAGATATAATTTGGCGTAATGGTATAGATAATAGCCAATATACGATTTAAATACTGTCTAAAATGCGAAAAACTAAGTGTCTCGTTTAAAACCAAACGAATTAGTCTTTTGAATTATTTGTCTACGACTAACGATTCAAAAGAAAAGTAAAATTTACTGTCCATGACAAACGCAGTACGTTGTCTGAAAGCGCCCAATATTATTCTTAAGGAGGATATTAAAAAATCAATTTCTTCCTTATTTTTCAACCTTATCCATGAAACTTGGTATGAAGCGTAAGGTCAAATCACCCACAAAACCAACCCAAAAAAGCTT
The DNA here is from genome assembly GCA_023375725.1 of Nephotettix cincticeps. Lineage (NCBI taxonomy): Eukaryota > Metazoa > Arthropoda > Insecta > Hemiptera > Cicadellidae > Nephotettix > Nephotettix cincticeps. The sequence goes on along the minus strand of CM041786.1, from coordinate 81,141,672 downwards.
GGTACTACCGAGGGGGGTTCTCCCATATAATTCGAACAATTAATTTAACTTTGTCTATCTTGTTTTTATTTTCAGAAACAATACATGGTTAAATATTATTTAGATAAACTTTGAGGATAGTTTTATTGAAGATTGACTTTTTTTAATTTACTTAAGGGAGAAAGTATGTGTCAGTCGACTGATACAGTTTATTTTTATTTGGTGAATATATTTTCAGACTATAATCAATTGATACTCGAGATTAGGCCACATAAAGCTGGCCATGTATCAAACAATCATTTTCGAGGTTTATTAAAAAAACTGAATTTTTTATCCTTGGGTCTTATTGATAGTCATTCCGAAAGGTAGTTTATCGGAAACTGAAGAGGAAGAGTAGGTATCGGGAGAAAATTAAAATCTACCATTTTCAGCAATACTAATATCGATCCAGCAGTTTATCTGTAAAAATGAACTTTCTTTTTAGCGAATTTCCCATAGGGAAGAAGCTATTAACGTAGGTCTCATGGTAAAACTTAAGCCCGGGACCATGTTATTTTTTCTTCTTTAGGTGCCTAGAGACCAAAAACAATAGTCGTTAAAATTTATATATATATATATATACACATATATGTATATATGGATATATATGTGTCTGTGAACACAATAACTCTGTAAAAATGGTCCGATCGAGACCAAATTTGGTAGAGACGTGTATTCCTACAAATGCTCGGACGAGTACGTAAACCAAACATATCGGTCAATTGAAAATGGGTAGTTTGGGGGGGTTTTGTACCCCAAAATGGGTTTTTTTTGTTTTTCACATGAAATTTTTAAAAATTTCTAATTTTATATTTCACCATTAGAATCAGCTTAAAAAACTACACAATTAAGTTCCTTAAGGTTTTTCTCTATCTATAACGGTTACCGAGATATTAAAAAAATCTAAACACAGTACGTTGTATTGTGGGGCTCCAATGTTAATCTTATGGAGGACAGGGAAAAATTAATATTTCCCATATTAATCAGTATTTTTTGATGAAACTTGATATTTAGCTTCAAGTGGTTGAGACCTATCCTTTTATGCTTAAAAATCATAGTTTATGTGTTTATCATGGCAGCAAACCTGCATACTCTTTTCCCATATTAATTATATAGGGAATAGGCAAACTCCTTTATTTATGGACAGATGTTGATGAAACTTGGCATAATTGGTTAAAATAAAAATTATTTATGGTAGAAATGACTACTTTCAGTGTTCCTCACAGCGGCTAACCTACACACTCTTTCCCATGTTAATCTTATGGAAAATAGGCAAATAATTCTCATGTTTATGGACAGATTTTTATAAAACTTGTCATATTTTATTATTATTATTATTATTATTATATTATTGATTTGGAAATTCGCTGAGTACGCAGATCTGCTGTGACGGGGGTATTTCATCTTCCCGGACAGTCAAATTTAAGTGTAAACATTTAAGTAATTTTATGTAGATGCCCTTTGAAAATGTAAACTTTGAAACCTAAGATTTCCACGAGGAGTATCCCGAGAGGATTTATGGAAATGAGTTGCATGAGCTTGATATCGACCTGTGTAAAATTTCAAACCGGTCGGTTCAGTATCTTTCACGTTTAGTTTCCACAACAGGCACACAAACAAACAAACATACAGAAACCACCTTTTCTATATAATATTATAGATTTGTTTTATGTTTATTAAGGTACAGTATTTATAAAGTATGCTCTTTAGTCAAAAATTAAAAAAAAATATTTGTCTGTTTTTTGTTTTATTGGATTCTACAACTATTTCTGCACATTTTGATTCAAAAACATGTATATTTGCATACTTCTATAAAAGTTATTTAATGTTGCAACTACACGATACTCTAGTGGCACCAACAGGATACACCAGCACTGTTTTAGGAATCCTCAATAATCACCTTTTCTGGCATTAAGCTCTTAAGATATCGTGTTTTTCGTTTTCCTGTTATGTAATACTGTATATACCACAATTTTAACCAAGTTTCTATGGTTACAAATGTAATTTGAAAGTTTAAAAAAATTATGTTTAAAAATAATAAATGTTTTGACAGTTTTTATTCTATTATAATTTTTTTATGAACACAATTTCTACTTGTAAGTTAGTAAACATTGTTAAAAAGATCTATTAAAATGGTGCAAAGTTTCAAATCTGTACACCAAATTTTTTTCATATACCTAAACTTTGACTTTTTAACACAGACGGGATATGGACTAGAAGGTTCCCTTAATAATTATGAGTTTTTCTTAAAATCCATTGTGTTAAACATCGTATTGAATTAAAGTTTCACAGAGTTCGAATTGAAGATTTAGTTTTGTTAAAACGTAAAAGATGTCGAAGCATCACATTGATTTACCTCACAACTTCCCTTTTTCCAATTACGTATCAAAGCTTTATTACTTATCTGTTTTTTCGGTTTTAAATTCTAAGAACTACAAACCTTTAACCGTTAATAGTTTGTTTGGTAAACAAACAAATTTTTGCATGTTTTTGTTTTTCTTTATTCACTTTTAGTTCGATCACAAACCACATTATTTCGGTTTGAGAGGTAAGTAAAGCTTTTTCTAAGTTATTGTGAGTTCGACAAATGGGTCGATGGTTAATACCTTTTACAAACGAGTAAAAAAGAGAAAAATAATGTTTAAATTCCAAATATTACAAAATATCCTATGTTTATATGTATATAAATAAAATGAGTGAAGATTTTCATAAGCTGAAGCGATATGAATGACCTGAGATGGAATATTCCCACAATCGGGTGGGCGATATATTGCTGACGCAGATATGAAGAGCTCGTGGTATTTTCGTCGTTTTCATAACATTATATATTAATCGGCGCGTAGAAAAGAGAGAATATTCAATCAAGGTACATGAATATCGATAGGCATTTTAAAATAAACAACAGAACATTTCAAATTCATAGATATTAAAAAAGTATGCTTTAACTGTATTGTTGTATAGACTAATGATTTGACTTACAGTCAGAATTAAACGTTGCCAATATATTAAAAAAATAGCTTATTACAACTTGTAGTAATGACTTCGTATGAACTTAAATTTATCAAGACTGGACCACTACTACTAAAGCAACCACATTATTGAATCATCGGCTTCTATATTTTTATTTTTAATTGTAATTGTTAAACCAATACTTGCCATGGTCAAAGACTACTGACAACAAAACTCTGCTTGGGCCACGAATAGTCTGTATAGTTACTGAGTGCCGTTCTCAATGTTTTGTTAGCTCCAAAGGCACAACAATTAACAAGTGTCTGTGACGTCACCCTATTGGCTGGTGAAGGTTGCGACAACAATCAGCTGATTTCAACAGTTGTGCCAATTTAGGAAATTCCCGAAACAATTCCCCGCCTTACGAAATCAATTACACAGACAATCCTTCCCAGATGATGATGAGGTATAAGTAATAGAAATATCGCGTGACAGAGCACAGGTCATGGTGTAGCATGTGACGAAAGAGCATGAAATTATTTAAAAACTATTATGAATTTCTTTTTTCATACTGGGTATTTCATATTCTACAATGTGTATTAAAAATTAATATGTAAGTTATAAAAAAGCAGGACAAAATATAAATATTGTAAACGATATTTTATACATCAAATTAATCTCGTCTACAGTTGTTTACAATCTAAATACCTTACTTACGATTTCCTATTTCCGTGGGTACGAATAGGTTTGTTCCGATAGCAGGCGGAGCCGATTCCCGAACTATAATCCTGTCCGATAGTCCAACCAACGACCGTTCCTCAATTAATTGTTTCCAATCCGACGATCAATTAATAAAGATAGCAGTAACAACAGCAAACATGGCATTAGCCTAATTGTTGTGTGTAATAACAACTGTGTTTATCATCAAGCGTTATCTTAGCACTCAACTGACGGATCAGTTGGATTATTAGAATGAATGATTGGCGTTACGTAATTTTAATTAACCTCTATGATAGGCATATTTTTGACTTATTTCGAAATCAAGTGTAAATTTTTTTTAATTTGCGAGTTTTATTTTAGCGAATTTCCCATAGTCTCATGGCAAAACTTAAGCCCGGAACCATATTTTTAGGTGCCCAGAAACCAAAAATAATGGTCATTAAAAATGTTTTATATATATATATATATATATATATTAAATAATTATTCATAACTTAGTATCCTTTTTTTGTGTGAGACATTATTTTATTTAAAAAATTCACAACATGTTTCAGAACTCAGTCCATTATCAAGTGGTGTATTAATAAGAACATAACCTTGTTGTAAATTAAATTTATAATTGTCATATGGTTAATTTTGGAAAGTAGAGAAGAGAGGAGATGGATGTTGTATGTATATGTGTTTATGTTTTTGTGATTCTTATTTTTTCTATTTGATCGTAGATTGGGTGAATTTGTGGTGGTAACATTGAATTTAAAATATATATATATATATTTATATATATCAGATATATTTCAAGATAAATATTTATTATTAAATTAAAAGAACTCCATTTAAACATTTTATTTCTTACATTATATATATATATATATAAATATATATATATTTTATATACCTGAGGGTTAGGGTCTAACTCTAAGCCATTGAGGTCGCCAAAGTTAACATCAAGGGGGGCCAGTAACATTGCGACGGTGTCAATGCTCATCATCTGAGAGTTAGAGTCTAACTCTAAACCATTGAGGTCGCCAAAGTTAACATGAAGGGAGGCCAGTGACATCGCGACGGTGTCAATGCTCATTATCTGAGCGTTAGAGTCTAACTCTAAACCATTGAGGTCGCCAAAGTTAACATGAAGGGAGGCCAGTGACATCGCGACGGTGTCAAAGCTCATTATCTGAGCGTTAGAGTCTAACTCTAAACCATTGAGGTCGCCAAAGTTAACATGAAGGGAGGCCAGTGACATCGCGACGGTGTCAATGCTCATTATCTGAGCGTTAGGGTCTAACTCTAAGCCATTGAGGTCGCCAAAGTTAACATCAAGGGAGGCCAGTAACATTGCGACGGTGTCAATGCTCATTATCTGAGCGTTAGAGTCTAACTCTAAGCCATTGAGGTCGCCAAAGTTAACATCAAGGGAGGCCAGTAACATTGCGACGGTGTCAATGCTCATTATCTGAGCGTTAGGGTCTAACACTAAGCCATTGAGGTCGCAAAAGTTAACATCAAGGGGGGCCAGTAACATTGCGACGGTGTCAATGCTCATTATCTGAGCGTTAGAGTCTAACTCTAAGCCATGGAGGTCGCCAAAGTTAACATCAAGGGAGGCCAGTAACATTGCGACGGTGTCAATGCTCATTATCTGATCGTGAGTGTCTAACTCTAAGCCATTGAGGTCGCCAAAGTTAACATCAAGGGGGGCCAGTAACATTGCGACGGTGTCAATACTCTTTATCTGAGCGTTAGGGTCTAACTCTAAGCCATTGAGGTCGCCAAAGTTAGCATCAAGGGAGGCCAGTAACATTGCGACGGTGTCAATGCTCATTATCTGAGCGTTAGAGTCTAACTCTAAGCCATGGAGGTCGCCAAAGTTAACATCAAGGGGGCCAGTAACATTGCGACGGCGTCAAAGCTCATTATCTGAGCGTTAGGGTCTAACTCTAAGCCATTGAGGTCGCCAAAGTTAACATCAAGGGGGGCCAGTAACATTGCGACGGTGTCAATGCTCATTATCTGAGCGTTAGGGTCTAACTCTAAGCCATTGAGGTCGCCAAAGTTAACATCAAGGGGGGCCAGTAACATCGCGACGGCGTCAATGCTCATTATCTGAGCGGTAGAGTCTAACTCTAAGCCATTGAGGTCGCCAAAGTTAACATCAAGGGGGGCTAGTAACATCGCGACGGCGTCAATGCTCATTGTCTGAGCGTTAGGGTCTAACTCTAAGCCATTGAAGTCGCCAAAGTTAACATCAAGGGGGGCCAGTAACATTGCGACGGTGTCAATGCTCATTATCTGAGAGTTAGAGTCTAACTCTAAGCCATTGAGGTCGTCAAAGTTAACATCAAGGGAGGCCAGTAACATCGCGACGGCGTCAATGCTCATTATCTGAGCGTTAGGGTCTAACTCTAAGCCATTGAGGTCGCCAAAGTTAACATCAAGGGGGGCCAGTAACATTGCGACGGTGTCAATGCTCATTATCTGAGCTTAAGGGTCTAACTCTAAGCCATTGAGGTCGCCAAAGTTAACATCAAGGGGGGCCAGTAACATTGCGACGGTGTCAATACTCATTATCTGAGCGTTAGGGTTTAACTCTAAGCCATTGAGGTCGCCAAAGTTAACATCAAGGGGGGCCAGAAACATCGCGACGGTGTCAATGCTCATTATCTGAGCGTTAGGGTCTAACTCTAAGCCATTGAGGTCGCCAAAGTTAACATCAAGGGAGGCCAGTAACATTGCGACGGTGTCAATGCTCATTATCTGAGCGTTAGGGTCTAACTCTAAGCCATTGAGGTCGCCAAAGTTAACATCAAGGGAGGCCAGTAACATCGCGACGGTGTCAATGCTCATTATCTGAGCGTTAGAGTCTAACTCTAAGCCATTGATGTCGTCATAATACTCACTACAATATGCCCGACCTGCCAGTGTCTTTTCACTTCTACGTAGCATTTGAAGTTAAATGTGTATTTCATATTTAAATTTCAAATATTTCATAATCTAGGTCTATTTTCTTATAAAATGTATAAAGATCCCTGATAGCGCATAGATGGATATCGCTCAAAACAGGGATAACCAACGAAATAAAAATCAATCACCCGTTCCCAATTTCCAAAATGAGCACACTAATAACACACAAAGTATTGGTACACCTAGTGGTCGCGCACAGTAACGGTTGTCGTTCAACTATGTTGTCGTCGCATTAAGTAGCCTAATCAATACCTGTTGATAAATAAAGAGTATTTGCCTATTCTCCATAACTTAACATGGAAAAGAGTATGTCGGTTTGCTGCTTTGAAGAACACTTAAAGTAGGCATTTTACCATAAACTATTTTTATTTTGTCCATATACCAAGTTTTATCAATATCTGGACATAAATAAAGGAGCTTGCCTATTCCCCATAACATTACCATAGGAAAGGGTATGCTGGTTTGCTGCTGTGAGGAACTGTAAACTATGAGTTTTTAGCATAAACGTATGGACCCCACATACAAAGCATACAAGTTAAATATAAAGTTTCATCCAAAACTATTGGTTAATCAGGGAGATGTATTTTTCCTTATCCTCCATAAGATTAGCATTGGAGCCCCGAAATACAATATACTGTGTTTAGATGTTTACTATCTTGGTAACAGTTGGAGATAGAGCAAATCTTTAAGGACCTAAATTGTATTGTATTTTGAGCTGATTCTAATGATGAAAGATAAAATCATAACCTTTTTTTGCCAAAATTGAATAAAATATAAGAGATTTTTCCAGATTTCCTCATTCCACAAAAACTTTAATGACCGTAATTTCGTACCTTTAATGCTGTCATTTTGGCCGCAATATTACTATACTATATGCTATAACCATACTATATTCCGAGGCGCGAGCAACCAACGGACACAACTAAACGGTCGACTCAGCCGTCAGCCAACACTAATTTCGAGCACGACAACATTTTCAATATATTCACCATTTTTTCTGCAGCTGACCGAAACTTGTTCCTTGAACAAAAGGCATAAGATAATGCCTCCCGCGGTTGGATGTGTTTGTTTCTTTGTCTTTCACGATTCGATAAATTCTGCTAAAATATACATACACTTTGCCTCAAGTTTATTTACACTTCAACCATGCAAAACAGTTCACTTCCGCTCGCAGCACTGGCTGTCGTGCCGGCTGTCCGCATCTGACGAATACAAGCAAGGTTCAACGTTGATGTCCTGCATTTGAAAATAGCAAATATTATATCATAACTGAAAAACGAACAATGTGAATCATATACAGTAAGTATATTACAGTAATAAATATTTTGATCATTATGTAATTGTTGATATATTCATCGTAAGTCCCTTTATTTTCTTATAGAAACTATTGTTCGGGTTATTAGATAATAACCTCCCTTTATATCAAATTTCCTTTCAATCTTGAACCATCAACTACAATCAACTGACAAGTTGTATGGTTAAAAGTTATAAGTTTATACAATTATCTCTACTTACCTTATTGTCTGTCCGATAACTTGCTATAATTTATCTTTATGAACTATAGAATTTTATTTTGAAAGGCGCCATATACTCCATATCTGGCCTAACTAAGAGTAAAGGCATTTAAGCCAAAAACTACTCAAATTATTACTCGTCCGATATGGATTTCCACTTGGAGGAATCAATCAATTTTACAAATAATCTGTAAATAACTTCAGACTCATTCAAAAATCTCCTTTTGTAAAATCTCTTCAAAAAAGCATTAATGCCCTAAAAACTGTTGTATGAATTTATATGCTATATTTATTTGCATATAGACTTGGTTCAAAACGTAAACATCAGACTACACACAAGTCATAAAAAACTGCTGTATGAATGTATATGCTATATTTATTTGCATATAGACTTGGTTCAAAACGTAAACGTCAGACTACAGACAAGTCATAAAAAACTGCTGTATGAATGTATATGCTATATTTATTTGCATATAGACTTGGTTCAAAACGTAAACGTCAGACTACAGACAAGTCATAAAAAACTGCTGTATGAATTTATATGCTATATTTATTTGCATATAGACTTGGTTCAAAACGTAAACGTCAGACTACAGACAAGTCATAAAAAACTGCTGTATGAATTTATATGCTATATTTATTTGCATATAGACTTGGTTCAAAACGTAAACGTCAGACTACAGACAAGTCATAAAAAACTGCTGTATGAATTTATATGCTATATTTATTTGCATATAGACTTGGTTCAAAACGTAAACGTCAGACTACAGACAAGTCATAAAAAATACTAAAGGTTAACATTCCAATTAATTATGACATTACATCTCGTATGTTCACCAATTGCGTACGCCGCCGAACGACGCTCGATGACTTCTACGTTACACAAGACCCGATGTTGCTGACGAAAACTTGCTGACGTCTTGACGAAAAATGCTCACATAAAGTGACGATTGAGATAAAATTTACGTTTGATTGAAATTGAGTGGTAAAATATGTTTATTGATTGGGAATATTCCATCATTCATCCACCATTGCGATTTGGAAAAGAATAAATGTGTAATTTATGAAATTATCATAATTAAAACAAATATTATTTTGAATTGCAAACCTAATTTTGATACTAATGTAACTAAACCAAACTTTATTTGGTCCAATACAGCGATCGCAGAAGGTATTGTAATCACTACTATGCAATATTCTCAATATTTATCTATTCAGTATTCAGCGATAAAGAAAATTATGGGCCAGATGATTACCAAGTTTTGATCGAAAAATATCTCTAAAAGAATTCCCTACGGTTTAACACTTTGTAGAATATCACGTTTTATCAATTAATGTATAATAAATTCATCCAAAACCAAATAAAGACCTCAAATTTCTTTGGTTTATAATATTATAAATAATATATGTCCTTTATATTTAATTAATAAAAGATAAGGTGATCAAAAATGTTGACTTTTATGCGACTAAAAAGGTACCGCTAGGTAGGCCTAGAATAATAATCATGGTAAATTGGTTTGAGTCTAGTAGAAAATAGTTTGTAAGAAAAAACAATTTGTGTAAAAAGGGCGACGAATTCAACCTCTCACTTTCACGTTAGCCTTACTATTTATGGCCGTGGGGTTGGCATTATTGTTATTTATGTTTGCAATGCAAGCAAGGGTCCCACCCAAGTTCCGAGAACACGCCCGTCGGGGTATGCCACGGTAAAGCTTAAGACTTGCAAACGCTTGTTCCAGGATAATATCAGGGCCGTATTATATGGTATCTTACCTATTATTGTATATTTTTACAATGAGAATACACATAAGTGCAACCATTTTTAATGTAATGAAGAGGATAGTTTCATAACCTTCGTTAACCTATCGTCTGTCTATGTTGAAATTATGTAAATGAAAATTTGATAGCATAAAACTGCCTGTATTTGTTTACTTAGATCACACAGAAGATATGACCAGAGGTTTTCTGATGCCAGTGGACTGCCATGCGTCTAGACGCTCGACACTCGACACTCGATCTGAACCACAGGCAAGGTACTTCGGTTTGTTTATTTATTTATTTCATATTTCATTTAAACTTTTTTTATATCATGACAATCACACGTAAGATAAAATAGGTCGGACTCGGAATAAAAAAACACTAAGGATAGTTGAAATCGAATGGACCAACTACTTCAATAATTTACCCAGATATTTAAATCAAAACAATTCTCAATAGATAAACGAAGAAAACAAACATCGCCATGTTCTAATATATTAGTACTTTTAAATTTTAATGCACCCTATTTAATAAGTGCTTAATTAGAAGCAATAGAAGAGAAGATTTACTTGTGGGTAAAAGATGATGTCTAATCTACGTTAAAGTCTAGTTATTTAACTAGATTATATGGTTATTGATTTAGAACATTATTTATCTACAACCATTGCAAAAAGTACCAATAAAGATACTGAAAGTAACATCATTAAGAGGCTCATTATTAAACGGAAATTGAAACCCGTTGCATTATAAGTTCCGATACAGATTTTTTCACACAATTCACAACAATTATGTTTCATGCCCAGTATAATTCAATGGTCATAAATAAATTAAATATACAACTCTTGTTTTTAAAAGTCTGAATATTGTAGGTCGTAGATAAAATAGTGTCTGCAACAATTGTATTATGTCTTAAAGCCACTCGTGATATGTAAGTACGTCTCACTTGTGGGAACTCACTTTAAGGCATTCATAATACAATCGATGCATAACTACTATAATCGAATACCAGGATAATAGGATAATTGCCACATATTACTTAGGAGCTGTGTTATAAAATTGTTTTACACAATGCAGCTTATATATAAATTTAAATATAATTTTAAACTATTGTATACGTAAAACCCGCCTATAATATGTTTTATAAATAGACGTCACGTAAAACATATTTAAATCTGAAAAACTGAATGTGTGTGAAAAGTTTATCTTTACTATGTAACAAAATTAAATGGAAGCACAAAATCTTAAAAATCGCACAAAGGTTTGTTATCGTGATAGTTATCGTTATAAGTCATACAATGATATATTTAGAGAATTCAATTTGCTAAAATAGGAATTTTTATGTTCAAATTCTTATTTCCTTACGCCATATAGAGCATTATCAAAATATAAATATTAACACAATAAATGATAATTGATTATATATTTATAAATTCAATCAACAAGTACTACATGAAAGTGTAAATCACCACAGAATGTTCCATATAAACAGTAAACATAATATGGCACCTTACGTTCCAGGAAGGTGAACGTTTCTGTAGGCTATAGGCTATAGGCTATAATATGTTAGCGTCAGTGTGTGTTGTAGCGTGCGAAGGTTGGAGGCTTGGCTGTCGCAAAAGTCGGTGATAAGTTATCAGTGACGCGCAGGTTGCTTCAACGCGGGCGGCCTTTAAACAATGTCAGAAATATGCATTTGCTTATAAATCTAAACTGTCTCAACCATTATTTTTTGAAAGACTTGTTGGTGATGGTGAGATCATATTATTTAAATTATTAACGCGAACATTTTCTATCACGATTTAATACAACGACGTTTCGGGATCTGCATTATGTACCCTCCTCAGGTGATCTTGAACCTTTAGCTTAACTTGACTTTGTCCGCAATAATGTAAATGCTGGTCACCACGGGCTGAAGTGCTGGAAGTGCTGCACGTGGTAATGGTCGCTTCTCTGTGCGCTCTACCTCAATGAATGTTTTTCTCTATCGTCAAACGCAATTAAAAAATTATGTAGATACTTTGTGGAAATAAGTAGTGGCGATTGAATTTTTTTTTAATTTAGAGACATCAATTACTAATAATAATTTGGATTTGTTCAAAGATATTTCCAAAATTGCTATTTTTGAACGCAATACAATATAAGAAGGACATCTATAAGTTGTCTTGTCCCAAGTTATACCTTTGACTAGTCATTAATAATGAATAGTCTAAGCTAATACTGTCTTTGTGCACAACGTCAATATAACACAGCGAAACATTTGTTTATGTACAACTATAAAATGTTTCTTTGTGAGAATTCGGTTTGAAGCGTGTAATGTATTTCATTAAAATAATGCTCTCGATCAATGCACAATGTTTCATTAGGTCGGTACAGTAAGTCGCTCCCTTCGTTAGTCGACCTAGTTAAATTACAACTGTTGTTATTGTTTATGTATTTATGTATTTATTTATTTGTTGAAGCTATAAATACGAGCTCTTAAATACATTATAAAGTACAGACAGTGTCATTAGTCAGTGCGCGCGGCTCTGGCGCTACTAGCTGTTCTATAAAGGTTGGCCTTGCTCATTCCATTATGCTCGTGTACACGATTTTCAGCTGAAATAAACAATTCAAGTTACCTGACTGAAAAAGTAAATACTTATATTCTTTAAAAGCTATAAAGTTAATACCCCCGTCGCAGCAGACCTGCATACTCAGCGAATTTCCAAATCAATTATATAATAATAATAATAATATATGACAAGTTATAAAAAATCTATCCATAAACATGAGAATTATTTGCTTATTCTCCATAAGATTAACATGGGAAAGAGTGTGCAGGTTTGCTGCTGTGAGGAACACTAAAAGTTGTCATTTCTACCATAAATAATTGTTATCTTAACATTTATACCAACTTTCATCAACCATAAATAAAGGAGTTTGCCCATAACCTATATGATTAACATGGGAAAAGAGTATGCAGGTTTGCTGCCATGATAAACACATAAATTATGATTTTTAAGCATAAATGGATAGATCTCAACCAGATGAAGCTAAATATCAAGTTTTATCCAAAAATATTCATTAATATGGGAAATATTAATTTTTCCCTATCCTCCATAAGATTAACATTGGAGCCCCACAATACAACGTACTGTGTTTAGATTTTTTAATATCTCGGTAACCGTTGGAGATAGAGAAAAACTTTAAGAAACTTAATTGTGTAGTTTTTTAAGCTGATTCTACTGGTGAAATATAAAATTAGAAATTTTTAAAAATTACATGTGAAAAACGCAAAAAACCCCATTTTGGGGTACAAAACCCCCCCAAACTACCCGTTCCTATTGACCGATATGTCTGGTTTACGAACTCGTCCGAGCATTTGTAGGAATACATGTCTCTACCAAATTTGGTCTTGATCGGACCATTTTTACGAGAGTTATCGTGTTCACAGACACATATATATATATATATATATATATATATATATATATACATATATATATATATATATAAATTTTAACGACTATTGTTTTTGGACTCTGGGCACCTAAAGAAGAAAAAATAACATGGTCCCGGGCTTAAGTCTCACCATGAGACCTACGGTAATAGCTTCTTCCCTATGGGAAATTCGCTAAAATTTATAAAAACCACGAGCACAGACTAATGACACCATCTGTAATAAATGATTATGTTTAGGTTACGAACCTGCACAACATATTGAAAGTTTTTATTTAATTATGTATTTTTATTTAGTTATGTTATATACTATATACCTTATATTCCTCGTGGAAACATCAACAAACAATTTGAATTTAATTTTACTCGTTCCACCAACTCGAGGTTAATCTAAGGACTAAGCTAAAATAAACATTTTGGCAATGTAAAAAAATAAACATCTATGTATTTATTTGTTGTTACATTTTAAAGTTTAAGGTGATATTATTTAGTAGATTGTTGCCGAAGCAGCGCAGAGGGAATGTGTGCATTGAACCGTGCGTGAATATTGCACGGTAGTTTGTTTTTAGCCGTGTAACAGGTCGGTGTTGACCCGTGGGTGGGAGAGGGTGGGCCCACCCTACAACCACCTGCTATCACTACACTGTTATATTGCTGCGGTCTAACAAGCGAATGCTCTCAACCTCTTCGTCTGCTATTTCGATTTTTTTAAGTATATAACTATCAACTTTTTCCAAACCGACCCTAATTAACTAAACACAAGAATAACTTTAAAACTCAATGTTAAAAATATTCTTATGACTGTAGTGCTATTAATAGTTTATTCGTACGTCCATAGTTAGAAGTAACGTTCCTGATAAATTACAAACTAAGATACACCCAAAATAGAACTATTGGTATGAGGGAGATCGCAATCTTAAGCTTCCATTATAATAAGTATAGTTCAGTATGTTTAATTTTAATATACTGTATATATAATTTAAATCTATTGACCTTATTATGACCAAACCATTTTACAGGTAAAAGACGCTAAGATAATTAGGATTTTCCAATTTATGCATTATACCTATTATTATTAATATTTAATTATCCTTTTAATAATTACACGTTTTTGTATGTAAAATAGTTTTATTTTCGATCATGCCTTGATGATAAGCAATAGGGGCGCACCACCAAATCAAGTCATACCCCTTGCATAATTTATCAACAATTGACCACGGCCCTAAACCAACGTTGCGTTCATATATTACACGTATCTGTTTGGTAACTAACTAACATGATACGCATCACACCTATAATTGCTTAGATTAGTGTAGATTTGATCAAAGAAATTCGTAAAGGCATTCGTTAATGAACTTTTCTGATCACCAACTCGATCATGAATATAAATTTACGAATATCATCAAGTAATGCTTATATAGTAGGTAACAATAACTAATTGAAAACCACTGTTAAATACATTGTGGTTTATTTTTTAATTTATTAGATATTTAGTACAGTGACAACTTTTAAACTAACTCTAGTTAGGTAACTTATACACAGTTTATACAATTAATAGTAATTCGAAGGTTAATTACTTTCATGTTAGGTTTTAACTATTTATGAGAACAAAAGTGTGTTCGCTTGAAAATAAACAGTATTTTGGCTTTCTAGCGAATTTCCCATATGGAAGGAGCTATTATTACCATAGGTCTCATTGTAAGACATAATCGGGACCATAATATTTTTTCGTCTTTAGGTGCCTAGAGGGCAAAAACAATAGCCGTTAAAATTTATATATATATATAAATGTACATAGAAATATATATATATATGTGTGTGTGTGTGTGTGTGTGTGTGTGTGTGTGTGTGTGTGTGTGTGTGTGTGTGTGTGTGTGTGTGTGTGTTTCTGTGAACTACGATAACTCTCGTAAAAACGGTCCAATCGTGACAAGATTTGGTAGAGTCGTGTATTCGTACGTTTTCTTGGACTAGTTTGTAATATAGACATTTCAGTCAATCGGAACGGGTAGTTTCGGGGAGGAGGTTTGTACTCGAAAATTGGGGTTTAAGCGTTTTTCATATGTAATTTAAAAAACATTTTAGATTTTATTTTTCACCATTTTAATCGGCTTAAAAACTACAAAATTAAGTTCCTTGAAGTTTTTCTCTATCTACAACGGTTACCAAGATTTTAAAAAATCTAAACACAGTAGGTTGTATTTTGAGGCTCCAACGTTAGTCTTATGGAGGATAATGAAAAAATTATTTCTCTTATCAAGTTTTGGATGGATTTTTTTATTTATCTTCATGTGGTTGAGGTTCATACATGTTTGAAAATCATAGTTTATGTGTTCCTCACAGCAGCAATCCGGCATACTCTTTGCCCACGTTAATCTTACAGAGAGTAGGCAGACTCATTTATTTATTGACAGATATTTATAAAACTTAGAATATGGTCAAAATAAAGATATTTGATTGTAATAATGCATACTCAGTGTTCCTCGCAGCAGCAAATCTGCATACATCTCATGTTCAACTCATGGAGAATAGGCAAACACTCTTATTTATTACGTATATTGAACAAACCTGTAATATATTGTTATTGATTTGGAAATTTGCTGAGTTCGCAAGTCTGCTGCGACGGAGGTATTTGTACATCGTACAATTTACTCGTGAAACTGGCCTTTTTCGATGAAGAGAGAAGCTGCTAAGTCGACGACCTCAATCGTGACATTATGCAGGAGGACATCGTGTCGAGGAAAATATCGAATGGGTGACGATAACCTGCAAGGTGATGACGCAACCACAGGCCACGTCGGTCGTGCTATCTAGTGAGCAATAGTGGAAACAATATAGAATATGACACGCCCCGATATCAAAATAACTTCAACTGAACATTGGGTTTTCTTAATTTATTATGGAGTACTTTCAAATTTCTTCTAAATTTCATCGTGAAATACACGTAAAGAAGTAAAATAATTAACGCAAAAATTTTAGGGGGCACCCGGGTTTGAACCGGGGACCTCTCGATCTGCAGTCGAATGCTCTACCACTGAGCTATACCCCCTGATAACTCTGGTGTTCATATTCTCCATTATATTTGAATCAGGTAAACTTTTGTTCTTGAGACGGATGGTCTAACAGAAAAAGTCTGAAGATAATAATTAGATACAAGTTAAATAGTAATTAACCTTTTTTATGAACAAGGTTAAATGAAGTTCATTTAGGAGCAAGTAATCATTAAGATTAAATTCTATTACAGTTTTTAGCGAATTTCCCATAGGGAATAAGCTATTATCGTAGGACTCATGGCAAGACTTAAGCCCGGGACCATGTTATTTTTTTGTATTTAGGTCGCAGAGACCAAAAACAATATCCAATCCAATACTATAATACGAGCAAGGTTTATATATATATATATATATATATGTATGTATGTATGTATATATTTGCACACGGATCTCGAAAACGGCACTAAGGATTTTCTTTAAATTTTGGAAATAACTAATTTCTGAGTAGAAAATAAGTTCTAGATAGGTCTAATGTCCAGGAAAATTCTTTTTTTCTTGTAATATCAGTTTAAAATCTAAAAATTTAACATTACGCTTATGGAGAATCAAATGTAAACAATACAAATCAAAACAGGTGTTTATAACCGTTTGACAGTTGTTGATTGAAGATGGTGGCAAACAATATGTGAATAGAGGTTTTGCATTAATATTTATTTTATGTATGTAATAAATGAAAATTATCAAATTACCTACTAAACATTTTGTAAAAACTAAAGGGTAAAATAACTGTATGAAATAATAGCAGAGAAAAGTATTTCCAAAAACGTTTGTGTTTTGAAAGAAAACGTATTCATTCTATTGCTTGAAGCCACTGTAACAAACCAATTAACTGGTGTAAATTAAATTTATCTTTTTCTTTTCAATTCTCATTCCTTTTCTAACAAAATCAGTTCATCACAGGATAATAATAACAAACTGTATGGACATTTAAATTCAGTATAAGATTGGCTAAAACAATTGAGGTTGGCCAAAAACTCTTAAACGACGACAACTTGGCCTAAGCTGTAGCTCAGTTAGTAGCGGCCAGGTTTCACGTACGCAAGGTCGCGTGGTCGATTCCCACCCGAGGGCTATATTTTTGTTCAGTATTTATGCCATATTAATAAAGGGGGTATGAAAACAGTTTTATTTAAACCACATAAATGTTTTCATTGAGCAGTAAATTTGTTTTAATTTTGCTGATAACCTTGTAAAAACATGTCTTATTCTAAGTATATTGTCTTATTATACTACTATTATTATTGCCATATTATCAATTTGGAAATTCACTGAGTACGCTGGTCTGCTGCGACGGGGGTATTATTGTGATACTGTAACTTCTTTTTGTTATTGAGTTTTTTCCGAAGTAGTTTTTATTTTTTGTATTTCTACGCCAGTGGCATTTTTTACGTTTTGATGGGGAACGGTCCAAACCCCTTATAAAGTCTTATTTCAGCTAATATAGACCTATACGGTTCATTTAATTATTTTGTAATCATAGGGATATCAATTAGGCCTTGCAGTAACCTTGCAGTACTCCACTACTCCCACATACAGTATCGGCTTCGTCTGCTCGAACGTGACGCGTCGTGACGAAGGCCTATTAGCTAATTGCGTCCCCAGGATTGTAATAATAATAATCTCGTATATTACTCGTGTTTCCTAAGTTCATCAATGCATTTGCATTACACGCTGTAGCTGGCATCGGTGCTGATGTGCGTGTCTCGTGAGCTTTGTTCAACTCTGGCCTAGGATATATAAAAAGTATATAAAATTGGCCCGGATGGGTTTTTTTCAGTCACCCACATGCATCACACATCCAGTACAAAATCTCTTACAAAATATTGTACGCCACATTACTACGCATACCAAGATACAGCAGATCATCGATACTTAAAAATACAAAAACATACTTACAAATTTAAGTAGACCCTGTGCTTCTATGATGAGAAACATTTTCAAGAGAAGTATTTACAACGTACAATGAATAGCGAGGTGAACAAAAAGAAATATAAATAATGCAGGACACGGACAATGCCCTGTGTCGTTAGCTGCTCAGTGCTCAATGTCGGCCTCAGCGTCTCTGTGTGCACGCAACATCAACGACAAACGTCGAACTACATCTCGTTGCGGTCTCAATACTATATTGCAGTATAAATAATGCAGGACACGGAGAAAGAGAGGGACAATGCCCTGTGTCGTTAGCTGTTCAGTGCTCAATGTCGGCCTCAGCGTCTCTGTGTGCACGCAACATCAACGACAAACGTCGAACTACATCTCGTTGCGGTCTCAATACTATATTGCAGTATAAATAATGCAGGACACGGAGAAAGAGAGGGACAATGCCCTGTGTCGTTAGCTGTTCAGTGCTCAATGTCGGCCTCAGCGTCTCTGTGTGCACGCAACATCAACGACAAACGTCGAACTACATCTCGTTGCGGTCTCAATACTATATTGCAGTATAAATAATGCAGGACACGGAGAAAGAGAGGGACAATGCCCTGTGTCGTTAGCTGTTCACTGCTCAATGTCGGCCTCAGCGTCTCTGTGTGCACGCAACATCAACGACAAACGTCGAACTACATCTCGTTGCGGTCTCAATACTATATTGCAGTATAAATAATGCAGGACACGGAGAAAGAGAGGGACAATGCCCTGTGTCGTTAGCTGTTCACTGCTCAATGTCGGCCTCAGCGTCTCTGTGTGCACGCAACATCAACGACAAACGTCGAACTACATCTCGTTGCGGTCTCAATACTATATTGCAGTATAAATAATGCAGGACACGGAGAAAGAGAGGGACAATGCCCTGTGTCGTTAGCTGTTCAGTGCTCAATGTCGGCCTCAGCGTCTCTGTGTGCACGCAACATCAACGACAAACGTCGAACTACATCTCGTTGCGGTCTCAATACTATATTGCAGTATAAATAATGCAGGACACGGAGAAAGAGAGGGACAATGCCCTGTGTCGTTAGCTGTTCACTGCTCAATGTCGGCCTCAGCGTCTCTGTGTGCACGCAACATCAACGACAAACGTCGAACTACATCTCGTTGCGGTCTCAATACTATATTGCAGTATAAATAATGCAGGACACGGAGAAAGAGAGGGACAATGCCCTGTGTCGTTAGCTGTTCACTGCTCAATGTCGGCCTCAGCGTCTCTGTGTGCACGCAACATCAACGACAAACGTCGAACTACATCTCGTTGCGGTCTCAATACTATATTGCAGTATAAATAATGCAGGACACGGAGAAAGAGAGGGACAATGCCCTGTGTCGTTAGCTGTTCACTGCTCAATGTCGGCCTCAGCGTCTCTGTGTGCACGCAACATCAACGACAAACGTCGAACTACATCTCGTTGCGGTCTCAATACTATATTGCAGTATAAATAATGCAGGACACGGAGAAAGAGAGGGACAATGCCCTGTGTCGTTAGCTGTTCACTGCTCAATGTCGGCCTCAGCGTCTCTGTCTGCACGCAACATCAACGACAAACGTCGAACTACATCTCGTTGCGGTCTCAATACTATATTGCAGTATAAATAATGCAGGACACGGAGAAAGAGAGGGACAATGCCCTGTGTCGTTAGCTGTTCACTGCTCAATGTCGGCCTCAGCGTCTCTCACGCAACATCAACGACAAACGTCGAACTACATCTCGTTGCGGTCTCAATACTATATTGCAGTATAAATAATGCAGGACACGGAGAAAGAGAGGGACAATGCCCTGTGTCGTTAGCTGTTCACTGCTCAATGTCGGCCTCAGCGTCTCTGTCTGCACGCAACATCAACGACAAACGTCGAACTACATCTCGTTGCGGTCTCAATACTATATTGCAGTATAAATAATGCAGGACACGGAGAAAGAGAGGGACAATGCCCTGTGTCGTTAGCTGTTCACTGCTCAATGTCGGCCTCAGCGTCTCTGTCTGCACGCAACATCAACGACAAACGTCGAACTACATCTCGTTGCGGTCTCAATACTATATTGCAGTATAAATAATGCAGGACACGGAGAAAGAGAGGGACAATGCCCTGTGTCGTTAGCTGTTCACTGCTCAATGTCGCCCTCAGCGTCTCTGTCTGCACGCAACATCAACGACAAACGTCGAACTACATCTCGTTGCGGTCTCAATACTATATTGCAGTATAAATAATGCAGGACACGGAGAAAGAGAGGGACAATGCCCTGTGTCGTTAGCTGTTCACTGCTCAATGTCGGCCTCAGCGTCTCTGTCTGCACGCAACATCAACGACAAACGTCGAACTACATCTCGTTGCGGTCTCAATACTATATTGCAGTATAAATAATGCAGGACACGGAGAAAGAGAGGGACAATGCCCTGTGTCGTTAGCTGTTCACTGCTCAATGTCGGCCTCAGCGTCTCTGTGTGCACGCAACATCAACGACAAACGTCGAACTACATCTCGTTGCGGTCTCAATACTATATTGCAGTATAAATAATGCAGGACACGGAGAAAGAGAGGGACAATGCCCTGTGTCGTTAGCTGTTCAGTGCTCAATGTCGGCCTCAGCGTCTCTGTCTGCACGCAACATCAACGACAAACGTCGAACTACATCTCGTTGCGGTCTCAATACTATATTGCAGTATAAATAATGCAGGACACGGAGAAAGAGAGGGACAATGCCCTGTGTCGTTAGCTGTTCACTGCTCAATGTCGGCCTCAGCGTCTCTGTGTGCACGCAACATCAACGACAAACGTCGAACTACATCTCGTTGCGGTCTCAATACTATATTGCAGTATAAATAATGCAGGACACGGAGAAAGAGAGGGACAATGCCCTGTGTCGTTAGCTGTTCACTGCTCAATGTCGGCCTCAGCGTCTCTGTCTGCACGCAACATCAACGACAAACGTCGAACTACATCTCGTTGCGGTCTCAATACTATATTGCAGTATAAATAATGCAGGACACGGAGAAAGAGAGGGACAATGCCCTGTGTCGTTAGCTGTTCAGTGCTCAATGTCGGCCTCAGCGTCTCTGTCTGCACGCAACATCAACGACAAACGTCGAACTACATCTCGTTGCGGTCTCAATACTATATTGCAGTATAAATAATGCAGGACACGGAGAAAGAGAGGGACAATGCCCTGTGTCGTTAGCTGTTCACTGCTCAATGTCGGCCTCAGCGTCTCTGTCTGCACGCAACATCAACGACAAACGTCGAACTACATCTCGTTGCGGTCTCAATACTATATTGCAGTATAAATAATGCAGGACACGGAGAAAGAGAGGGACAATGCCCTGTGTCGTTAGCTGTTCATGCTCAATGTCGGCCTCAGCGTCTCTGTCTGCACGCAACATCAACGACAAACGTCGAACTACATCTCGTTGCGGTCTCAATACTATATTGCAGTATAAATAATGCAGGACACGGAGAAAGAGAGGGACAATGCCCTGTGTCGTTAGCTGTTCACTGCTCAATGTCGGCCTCAGCGTCTCTGTGTGCACGCAACATCAACGACAAACGTCGAACTACATCTCGTTGCGGTCTCAATACTATATTGCAGTATAAATAATGCAGGACACGGAGAAAGAGAGGGACAATGCCCTGTGTCGTTAGCTGTTCAGTGCTCAATGTCGGCCTCAGCGTCTCTGTCTGCACGCAACATCAACGACAAACGTCGAACTACATCTCGTTGCGGTCTCAATACTATATTGCAGTATAAATAATGCAGGACACGGAGAAAGAGAGGGACAATGCCCTGTGTCGTTAGCTGTTCACTGCTCAATGTCGGCCTCAGCGTCTCTGTGTGCACGCAACATCAACGACAAACGTCGAACTACATCTCGTTGCGGTCTCAATACTATATTGCAGTATAAATAATGCAGGACACGGAGGAAAGAGGGACAATGCCCTGTGTCGTTAGCTGTTCACTGCTCAATGTCGGCCTCAGCGTCTCTGTCTGCACGCAACATCAACGACAAACGTCGAACTACATCTCGTTGCGGTCTCAATACTATATTGCAGTATAAATAATGCAGGACACGGAGAAAGAGAGGGACAATGCCCTGTGTCGTTAGCTGTTCACTGCTCAATGTCGGCCTCAGCGTCTCTGTGCACGCAACATCAACGA
This sequence comes from Nephotettix cincticeps, assembly GCA_023375725.1. Taxonomy (NCBI): domain Eukaryota; kingdom Metazoa; phylum Arthropoda; class Insecta; order Hemiptera; family Cicadellidae; genus Nephotettix; species Nephotettix cincticeps. The sequence continues at coordinate 81,119,181 of CM041786.1, read as the reverse complement.
CAAACGTCGAACTACATCTCGTTGCGGTCTCAATACTATATTGCAGTATAAATAATGCAGGACACGGAGAAAGAGAGGGACAATGCCCTGTGTCGTTAGCTGTTCACTGCTCAATGTCGGCCTCAGCGTCTCTGTCTGCACGCAACATCAACGACAAACGTCGAACTACATCTCGTTGCGGTCTCAATACTATATTGCAGTATAAATAATGCAGGACACGGAGAAAGAGAGGGACAATGCCCTGTGTCGTTAGCTGTTCACTGCTCAATGTCGGCCTCAGCGTCTCTGTGTACGCAACATCAACGACAAACGTCGAACTACATCTCGTTGCGGTCTCAATACTATATTGCAGTATAAATAATGCAGGACACGGAGAAAGAGAGGGACAATGCCCTGTGTCGTTAGCTGTTCACTGCTCAATGTCGCCCTCAGCGTCTCTGTCTGCACGCAACATCAACGACAAACGTCGAACTACATCTCGTTGCGGTCTCAATACTATATTGCAGTATAAATAATGCAGGACACGGAGAAAGAGAGGGACAATGCCCTGTGTCGTTAGCTGTTCACTGCTCAATGTCGGCCTCAGCGTCTCTGTCTGCACGCAACATCAACGACAAACGTCGAACTACATCTCGTTGCGGTCTCAATACTATATTGCAGTATAAATAATGCAGGACACGGAGAAAGAGAGGGACAATGCCCTGTGTCGTTAGCTGTTCACTGCTCAATGTCGGCCTCAGCGTCTCTGTCTGCACGCAACATCAACGACAAACGTCGAACTACATCTCGTTGCGGTCTCAATACTATATTGCAGTATAAATAATGCAGGACACGGAGAAAGAGAGGGACAATGCCCTGTGTCGTTAGCTGTTCACTGCTCAATGTCGGCCTCAGCGTCTCTGTCTGCACGCAACATCAACGACAAACGTCGAACTACATCTCGTTGCGGTCTCAATACTATATTGCAGTATAAATAATGCAGGACACGGAGAAAGAGAGGGACAATGCCCTGTGTCGTTAGCTGTTCACTGCTCAATGTCGGCCTCAGCGTCTCTGTCTGCACGCAAACATCAACGACAAACGTCGAACTACATCTCGTTGCGGTCTCAATACTATATTGCAGTATAAATAATGCAGGACACGGAGAAAGAGAGGGACAATGCCCTGTGTCGTTAGCTGTTCACTGCTCAATGTCGGCCTCAGCGTCTCTGTTGCACGCAACATCAACGACAAACGTCGAACTACATCTCGTTGCGGTCTCAATACTATATTGCAGTATAAATAATGCAGGACACGGAGAAAGAGAGGGACAATGCCCTGTGTCGTTAGCTGTTCACTGCTCAATGTCGGCCTCAGCGTCTCTGTCTGCACGCAACATCAACGACAAACGTCGAACTACATCTCGTTGCGGTCTCAATACTATATTGCAGTATAAATAATGCAGGACACGGAGAAAGAGAGGGACAATGCCCTGTGTCGTTAGCTGTTCACTGCTCAATGTCGGCCTCAGCGTCTCTGTGTGCACGCAACATCAACGACAAACGTCGAACTACATCTCGTTGCGGTCTCAATACTATATTGCAGTATAAATAATGCAGGACACGGAGAAAGAGAAAGGACAATGCCCTGTGTCGTTAGCTGTTCACTGCTCAATGTCGGCCTCAGCGTCTCTGTCTGCACGCAACATCAACGACAAACGTCGAACTACATCTCGTTGCGGTCTCAATACTATATTGCAGTATAAATAATGCAGGACACGGAGAAAGAGAGGGACAATGCCCTGTGTCGTTAGCTGTTCACTGCTCAATGTCGGCCTCAGCGTCTCTGTCTGCACGCAACATCAACGACAAACGTCGAACTACATCTCGTTGCGGTCTCAATACTATATTGCAGTATAAATAATGCAGGACACGGAGAAAGAGAGGGACAATGCCCTGTGTCGTTAGCTGTTCACTGCTCAATGTCGGCCTCAGCGTCTCTGTCTGCACGCAACATCAACGACAAACGTCGAACTACATCTCGTTGCGGTCTCAATACTATATTGCAGTATAAATAATGCAGGACACGGAGAAAGAGAGGGACAATGCCCTGTGTCGTTAGCTGTTCACTGCTCAATGTCGCCTCAGCGTCTCTGTCTGCACGCAACATCAACGACAAACGTCGAACTACATCTCGTTGCGGTCTCAATACTATATTGCAGTATAAATAATGCAGGACACGGAGAAAGAGAGGGACAATGCCCTGTGTCGTTAGCTGTTCAGTGCTCAATGTCGGCCTCAGCGTCTCTGTCTGCACGCAACATCAACGACAAACGTCGAACTACATCTCGTTGCGGTCTCAATACTATATTGCAGTATAAATAATGCAGGACACGGAGAAAGAGAGGGACAATGCCCTGTGTCGTTAGCTGTTCACTGCTCAATGTCGGCCTCAGCGTCTCTGTCTGCACGCAACATCAACGACAAACGTCGAACTACATCTCGTTGCGGTCTCAATACTATATTGCAGTATAAATAATGCAGGACACGGAGAAAGAGAGGGACAATGCCCTGTGTCGTTAGCTGTTCAGTGCTCAATGTCGGCCTCAGCGTCTCTGTCTGCACGCAACATCAACGACAAACGTCGAACTACATCTCGTTGCGGTCTCAATACTATATTGCAGTATAAATAATGCAGGACACGGAGAAAGAGAGGGACAATGCCCTGTGTCGTTAGCTGTTCAGTGCTCAATGTCGGCCTCAGCGTCTCTGTCTGCACGCAACATCAACGACAAACGTCGAACTACATCTCGTTGCGGTCTCAATACTATATTGCAGTATAAATAATGCAGGACACGGAGAAAGAGAGGGACAATGCCCTGTGTCGTTAGCTGTTCACTGCTCAATGTCGCCCTCAGCGTCTCTGTCTGCACGCAACATCAACGACAAACGTCGAACTACATCTCGTTGCGGTCTCAATACTATATTGCAGTATAAATAATGCAGGACACGGAGAAAGAGAGGGACAATGCCCTGTGTCGTTAGCTGTTCACTGCTCAATGTCGGCCTCAGCGTCTCTGTCTGCACGCAACATCAACGACAAACGTCGAACTACATCTCGTTGCGGTCTCAATACTATATTGCAGTATAAATAATGCAGGACACGGAGAAAGAGAGGGACAATGCCCTGTGTCGTTAGCTGTTCAGTGCTCAATGTCGCCCTCAGCGTCTCTGTCTGCACGCAACATCAACGACAAACGTCGAACTACATCTCGTTGCGGTCTCAATACTATATTGCAGTATAAATAATGCAGGACACGGAGAAAGAGAGGGACAATGCCCTGTGTCGTTAGCTGTTCAGTGCTCAATGTCGCCCTCAGCGTCTCTGTCTGCACGCAACATCAACGACAAACGTCGAACTACATCTCGTTGCGGTCTCAATACTATATTGCAGTATAAATAATGCAGGACACGGAGAAAGAGAGGGACAATGCCCCTGTGTCGTTAGCTGTTCAGTGCTCAATGTCGGCCTCAGCGTCTCTGTCTGCACGCAACATCAACGACAAACGTCGAACTACATCTCGTTGCGGTCTCAATACTATATTGCAGTATAAATAATGCAGGACACGGAGAAAGAGAGGGACAATGCCCTGTGTCGTTAGCTGTTCAGTGCTCAATGTCGGCCTCAGCGTCTCTGTCTGCACGCAACATCAACGACAAACGTCGAACTACATCTCGTTGCGGTCTCAATACTATATTGCAGTATAAATAATGCAGGACACGGAGAAAGAGAGGGACAATGCCCTGTGTCGTTAGCTGTTCACTGCTCAATGTCGGCCTCAGCGTCTCTGTCTGCACGCAACATCAACGACAAACGTCGAACTACATCTCGTTGCGGTCTCAATACTATATTGCAGTATAAATAATGCAGGACACGGAGAAAAGAGGGACAATGCCCTGTGTCGTTAGCTGTTCACTGCTCAATGTCGGCCCTCAGCGTCTCTGTCTGCACGCAACATCAACGACAAACGTCGAACTACATCTCGTTGCGGTCTCAAATACTATATTGCAGTATAAATAATGCAGGACACGAGAAAGAGAGGGACAATGCCCTGTGTCGTTAGCTGTTCACAGTGCTCAATGTCGGCCTCAGCGTCTCTGTGTGCACGCAACATCAACGACAAAACGTCGAACTACATCTCGTTTGCGGTCTCAATACTATATTGCAGTATAAATAATGCAGGACACGGAGAAAGAGAGGGACAATGCCCTGTGTCGTTAGCTGTTCACTGCTCAATGTCGGCCTCAGCGTCTCTGTCTGCACGCAACATCAACGACAAACGTCGAACTACATCTCGTTGCGGTCTCAATACTATATTGCAGTATAAATAATGCAGGACACGGAGAAAGAGAGGGACAATGCCCTGTGTCGTTAGCTGTTCACTGCTCAATGTCGGCCTCAGCGTCTCTGTCTGCACGCAACATCAACGACAAACGTCGAACTACATCTCGTTGCGGTCTCAATACTATATTGCAGTATAAATAATGCAGGACACGGAGAAAGAGAGGGACAATGCCCTGTGTCGTTAGCTGTTCAGTGCTCAATGTCGGCCTCAGCGTCTCTGTGTGCACGCAACATCAACGACAAACGTCGAACTACATCTCGTTGCGGTCTCAATACTATATTGCAGTATAAATAATGCAGGACACGGAGAAAGAGAGGGACAATGCCCTGTGTCGTTAGCTGTTCACTGCTCAATGTCGGCCTCAGCGTCTCTGTCTGCACGCAACATCAACGACAAACATCGAACTACATCTCGTTGCGGTCTCAATACTATATTGCAGTATAAATAATGCAGGACACGGAGAAAGAGAGGGACAATGCCCTGTGTCGTTAGCTGTTCACTGCTCAATGTCGGCCTCAGCGTCTCTGTCTGCACGCAACATCAACGACAAACGTCGAAACTACATCTCGTTGCGGTCTCAATACTATATTGCAGTATAAATAATGCAGGACACGGAGAAAGAGGGACAATGCCCTGTGTCGTTAGCTGTTCACTGCTCAATGTCGGCCTCAGCGTCTCTGTCTGCACGCAACATCAACGACAAACGTCGAACTACATCTCGTTGCGGTCTCAATACTATATTGCAGTATAAATAATGCAGGACACGGAGAAAGAGAGGGACAATGCCCTGTGTCGTTAGCTGTTCAGTGCTCAAATGTCGGCCTCAGCGTCTCTGACTGCACGCAACATCAACGACAAACGTCGAACTACATCTCGTTGCGGTCTCAATACTATATTGCAGTATAAATAATGCAGGACACGGAGAAAGAGAGGGACAATGCCCTGTGTCGTTTAGCTGTTCACTGCTCAATGTCGGCCTCAGCGTCTCTGTCTGCACGCAACATCAACGACAAACGTCGAACTACATCTCGTTGCGGTCTCAATACTATATTGCAGTATAAATAATGCAGGACACGGAGAAAGAGAGGGACAATGCCCTGTGTCGTTAGCTGTTCAGTGCTCAATGTCGGCCTCAGCGTCTCTGTCTGCACGCAACATCAACGACAAACGTCGAACTACATCTCGTTGCGGTCTCAATACTATATTGCAGTATAAATAATGCAGGACACGGAGAAAGAGAGGGACAATGCCCTGTGTCGTTAGCTGTTCACTGCTCAATGTCGGCCTCAGCGTCTCTGTCTGCACGCAACATCAACGACAAACGTCGAACTACATCTCGTTGCGGTCTCAATACTATATTGCAGTATAAATAATGCAGGACACGGAGAGAGAGAGGGACAATGCCCTGTGTCGTTAGCTGCTCAGTGCTCAATGTCGGCCTCAGCGTCTCTGTCTGCACGCAACATCAACGACAAACGTAGAACTACATCTCGTTGCGGTCTCAATACTATATTGCAGTATAAAATGCAGGACACGGAGAAAGAGAGGGACAATGCCCTGTGTCGTTAGCTGTTCACTGCTCAATGTCGGCCTCAGCGTCTCTGTCTGCACGCAACATCAACGACAAACGTCGAACTACATCTCGTTGCGGTCTCAATACTATATTGCAGTATAAATAATGCAGGACACGGAGAAAGAGAGGGACAATGCCCTGTGTCGTTAGCTGTTCACTGCTCAATGTCGGCCTCAGCGTCTCTGTCTGCACGCAACATCAACGACAAACGTCGAACTACATCTCGTTGCGGTCTCAATACTATATTGCAGTATAAATAATGCAGGACACGGAGAAAGAGAGGGACAATGCCCTGTGTCGTTAGCTGTTCACTGCTCAATGTCGGCCTCAGCGTCTCTGTGTCTGCACGCAACATCAACGACAAACGTCGAACTACATCTCGTTGCGGTCTCAATACTATATTGCAGTATAAATAATGCAGGACACGGAGAAAGAGAGGGACAATGCCCTGTGTCGTTAGCTGTTCACTGCTCAATGTCGGCCTCAGCGTCTCTGTGTGCACGCAACATCAACGACAAACGTCGAACTACATCTCGTTGCGGTCTCAATACTATATTGCAGTATAAATAATGCAGGACACGGAGAAAGAGAGGGACAATGCCTGTGTCGTTAGCTGTTCACTGCTCAATGTCGGCCTCAGCGTCTCTGTCTGCACGCAACATCAACGACAAACGTCGAACTACATCTCGTTGCGGTCTCAATACTATATTGCAGTATAAATAATGCAGGACACGGAGAAAGAGAGGGACAATGCCCTGTGTCGTTAGCTGTTCAGTGCTCAATGTCGGCCTCAGCGTCTCTGTCTGCACGCAACATCAACGACAAACGTCGAACTACATCTCGTTGCGGTCTCAATACTATATTGCAGTATAAATAATGCAGGACACGGAGAAAGAGAGGGACAATGCCCTGTGTCGTTAGCTGTTCACTGCTCAATGTCGGCCTCAGCGTCTCTGTGTGCACGCAACATCAACGACAAACGTCGAACTACATTCTCGTTGCGGTCTCAATACTATATTGCAGTATAAATAATGCAGGACACGGAGAAAGAGAGGGGACAATGCCCTGTGTCGTTAGCTGTTCACTGCTCAATGTCGGCTCAGCGTCTCTGTCTGCACGCAACATCAACGACAAACGTCGAACTACATCTCGTTGCGGTCTCAATACTATATTGCAGTATAAATAATGCAGGACACGGAGAAAGAGAGGGACAATGCCCTGTGTCGTTAGCTGTTCACTGCTCAATGTCGCCTCCAGCGTCTCTGTCTGCACGCCAACATCAACGACAAACGTCGAACTACATCTCGTTGCGGTCTCAATACTATATTGCAGTATAAATAATGCAGGACACGGAGAAAGAGAGGGACAATGCCCTGTGTCGTTAGCTGTTCACTGCTCAATGTCGGCCTCAGCGTCTCTGTCTGCACGCAACATCAACGACAAACGTCGAACTACATCTCGTTGCGGTCTCAATACTATATTGCAGTATAAATAATGCAGGACACGGAGAAAGAGAGGGACAATGCCCTGTGTCGTTAGCTGTTCACTGCTCAATGTCGGCCTCAGCGTCTCTGTCTGCACGCAACATCAACGACAAACGTCGAACTACATCTCGTTGCGGTCTCAATACTATATTGCAGTATAAATAATGCAGGACACGGAGAAAGAGAGGGACAATGCCCTGTGTCGTTAGCTGTTCACTGCTCAATGTCGGCCTCAGCGTCTCTGTCTGCACGCAACATCAACGACAAACGTCGAACTACATCTCGTTGCGGTCTCAATACTATATTGCAGTATAAATAATGCAGGACACGGAGAAAGAGAGGGACAATGCCCTGTGTCGTTAGCTGTTCACTGCTCAATGTCGGCCTCAGCGTCTCTGTCTGCACGCAACATCAACGACAAACGTCGAACTACATCTCGTTGCGGTCTCAATACTATATTGCAGTATAAATAATGCAGGACACGGAGAAAGAGAGGGACAATGCCCTGTGTCGTTAGCTGTTCACTGCTCAATGTCGGCCTCAGCGTCTCTGTCTGCACGCAACATCAACGACAAACGTCGAACTACATCTCGTTGCGGTCTCAATACTATATTGCAGTATAAATAATGCAGGACACGGAGAAAGAGAGGGACAATGCCCTGTGTCGTTAGCTGTTCACTGCTCAATGTCGGCCTCAGCGTCTCTGTCTGCACGCAACATCAACGACAAACGTCGAAACTACATCTCGTTGCGGTCTCAATACTATATTGCAGTATAAATAATGCAGGACACGGAGAAAGAGAGGGACAATGCCCTGTGTCGTTAGCTGTTCACTGCTCAATGTCGGCCTCAGCGTCTCTGTCTGCACGCAACATCAACGACAAACGTCGAACTACATCTCGTTGCGGTCTCAATACTATATTGCAGTATAAAATAATGCAGGACACGGAGAAAGAGAGGGACAATGCCCTGTGTCGTTAGCTGTTCACTGCTCAATGTCGGCCTCAGCGTCTCTGTCTGCACGCAACATCAACGACAAACATCGAACTACATCTCGTTGCGGTCTCAATACTATATTGCAGTATAAATAATGCAGGACACGGAGAAAGAGAGGGACAATGCCCTGTGTCGTTAGCTGTTCATGCTCAATGTCGGCCTCAGCGTCTCTGTCTGCACGCAACATCAACGACAAACGTCGAACTACATCTCGTTGCGGTCTCAATACTATATTGCAGTATAAATAATGCAGGACACGGAGAAAGAGAGGGACAATGCCCTGTGTCGTTAGCTGTTCACTGCTCAATGTCGGCCTCAGCGTCTCTGTGTGCACGCAACATCAACGACAAACGTCGAACTACATCTCGTTGCGGTCTCAATACTATATTGCAGTATAAATAATGCAGGACACGGAGAAAGAGAGGGACAATGCCCTGTGTCGTTAGCTGCTCAGTGCTCAATGTCGCCCTCAGCGTCTCTGTCTGCACGCAACATCAACGACAAACGTCGAACTACATCTCGTTGCGGTCTCAATACTATATTGCAGTATAAATAATGCAGGACACGGAGAAAGAGAGGGACAATGCCCTGTGTCGTTAGCTGTTCACTGCTCAATGTCGGCCTCAGCGTCTCTGTCTGCACGCAACATCAACGACAAACGTCGAACTACATCTCGTTGCGGTCTCAATACTATATTGCAGTATAAATAATGCAGGACACGGAGAAAGAGAGGGACAATGCCCCTGTGTCGTTAGCTGTTCACTGCTCAATGTCGGCCCTCAGCGTCTCTGTCTGCACGCAACATCAACGACAAACGTCGAACTACATCTCGTTGCGGTCTCAATACTATATTGCAGTATAAATAATGCAGGACACGGAGAAAGAGAGGGACAATGCCCTGTGTCGTTAGCTGTTCACTGCTCAATGTCGGCCTCAGCGTCTCTGTCTGCACGCAACATCAACGACAAACGTCGAACTACATCTCGTTGCGGTCTCAATACTATATTGCAGTATAAATAATGCAGGACACGGAGAAAGAGAGGGACAATGCCCTGTGTCGTTAGCTGTTCACTGCTCAATGTCGGCCTCAGCGTCTCTGTGTGCACGCAACATCAACGACAAACGTCGAACTACATCTCGTTGCGGTCTCAATACTATATTGCAGTATAAATAATGCAGGACACGGAGAAAGAGAGGGACAATGCCCTGTGTCGTTAGCTGTTCACTGCTCAATGTCGGCCTCAGCGTCTCTGTCTGCACGCAACATCAACGACAAACGTCGAACTACATCTCGTTGCGGTCTCAATACTATATTGCAGTATAAATAATGCAGGACACGGAGAAAGAGAGGGACAATGCCCTGTGTCGTTAGCTGTTCATTGCTCAATGTCGGCCTCAGCGTCTCTGTCTGCACGCAACATCAACGACAAACGTCGAACTACATCTCGTTGCGGTCTCAATACTATATTGCAGTATAAATAATGCAGGACACGGAGAAAGAGAGGGACAATGCCCTGTGTCGTTAGCTGTTCACTGCTCAATGTCGGCCTCAGCGTCTCTGTCTGCACGCAACATCAACGACAAACGTCGAACTACATCTCGTTGCGGTCTCAATACTATAAATTGCAGTATAAATAATGCAGGACACGGAGAAAGAGAGGGACAATGCCCTGTGTCGTTAGCTGCATAGTGCTCAATGTCGGCCTCAGCGTCTCTGTCTGCACGCAACATCAACGACAAACGTCGAACTACATCTCGTTGCGGTCTCAATACTATATTGCAGTATAAATAATGCAGGACACGGAGAAAGAGAGGGACAATGCCCTGTGTCGTTAGCTGTTCACTGCTCAATGTCGCCCTCAGCGTCTCTGTCTGCACGCAACATCAACGACAAACGTCGAACTACATCTCGTTGCGGTCTCAATACTATATTGCAGTATAAATAATGCAGGACACGGAGAAAGAGAGGGACAATGCCCTGTGTCGTTAGCTGTTCACTGCTCAATGTCGGCCCTCAGCGTCTCTGTCTGCACGCAACATCAACGACAAACGTCGAACTACATCTCGTTGCGGTCTCAATACTATATTGCAGTATAAATAATGCAGGACACGGAGAAAGAGAGGACAATGCCCTGTGTCGTTAGGTGTTCAGTGCTCAATGTCGGCCTCAGCGTCTCTGTCTGCACGCAACATCAACGACAAACGTCGAACTACATCTCGTTGCGGTCTCAATACTATAATTGCAGTATAAATAATGCAGGACACGGAGAAAGAGAGGGACAATGCCCTGTGTCGTTTAGCTGTTCAGTGCTCAATGTCGGCCTCAGCGTCTCTGTGTGCACGCAACATCAACGACAAACGTCGAACTACATCTCGTTGCGGTCTCAATACTATATTGCAGTATAAATAATGCAGGACACGGAGAAAGAGAGGGACAATGCCCTGTGTCGTTAGCTGTTCACTGCTCAATGTCGCCTCAGCGTCTCTGTGCACGCAACATCAACGACAAAACGTCGAACTACATCTCGTTGCGGTCTCAATACTATATTGCAGTATAAATAATGCAGGACACGGAGAAAGAGAGGGACAATGCCCTGTGTCGTTAGCTGTTCAGTGCTCAATGTCGGCCTCAGCGTCTCTGTCTGCACGCAACATCAACGACAAACGTCGAACTACATCTCGTTGCGGTCTCAATACTATATTGCAGTATAAATAATGCAGGACACGGAGAAAGAGAGGGACAATGCCCTGTGTCGTTAGCTGTTCACTGCTCAATGTCGGCCTCAGCGTCTCTGTCTGCACGCAACATCAACGACAAACGTCGAACTACATCTCGTTTGCGGTCTCAATACTATATTGCAGTATAAATAATGCAGGACACGGAGAAAGAGAGGGACAATGCCCTGTGTCGTTAGCTGTTCACTGCTCAATGTCGGCCTCAGCGTCTCTGTGTGCACGCAACATCAACGACAAACGTCGAACTACATCTCGTTGCGGTCTCAATACTATATTGCAGTATAAATAATGCAGGACAACGGAGAAAGAGAGGGACAATGCCCTGTGTCGTTAGCTTCACTGCTCAATGTCGGCCTCAGCGTCTCTGTCTGCACGCAACATCAACGACAAACGTCGAACTACATCTCGTTGCGGTCTCAATACTATATTGCAGTATAAATAATGCAGGACACGGAGAAAGAGAGGGACAATGCCCTGTGTCGTTAGCTGTTCACTGCTCAATGTCGGCCTCAGCGTCTCTGTCTGCACGCAACATCAACGACAAACGTCGAACTACATCTCGTTGCGGTCTCAATACTATATTGCAGTATAAATAATGCAGGACACGGAGAAAGAGAGGGACAATGCCCTGTGTCGTTAGCTGTTCACTGCTCAATGTCGGCCTCAGCGTCTCTGTCTCTGCACGCAACATCAACGACAAACGTCGAACTACATCTCGTTGCGGTCTCAATACTATATTGCAGTATAAATAATGCAGGACACGGAGAAAGAGAGGGACAATGCCCTGTGTCGTTAGCTGTTCACTGCTCAATGTCGGCCTCAGCGTCTCTGTGTGCACGCAACATCAACGACAAACGTCGAACTACATCTCGTTGCGGTCTCAATACTATATTGCAGTATAAATAATGCAGGACACGGAGAAAGAGAGGGACAATGCCCTGTGTCGTTAGCTGTTCACTGCTCAATGTCGGCCTCAGCGTCTCTGTGTACGCAACATCAACGACAAACGTCGAACTACATCTCGTTGCGGTCTCAATACTATATTGCAGTATAAATAATGCAGGACACGGAGAAAGAGAGGGACAATGCCCTGTGTCGTTAGCTGCTCAGTGCTCAATGTCGGCCTCAGCGTCTCTGTCTGCACGCAACATCAACGACAAACGTCGAACTACATCTCGTTGCGGTCTCAATACTATATTGCAGTATAAATAATGCAGGACACGGAGAAAGAGAGGGACAATGCCCTGTGTCGTTAGCTGCTCAGTGCTCAATGTCGGCCTCAGCGTCTCTGTGTGCACGCAACATCAACGACAAACGTCGAACTACATCTCGTTGCGGTCTCAATACTATATTGCAGTATAAATAATGCAGGACACGGAGAAAGAGGAAGACAATGCCCTGTGTCCTTAGCTGTTCACTGCTCAATGTCGGCCTCAGCGTCTCTGTCTGTACGCAACATCAACGACAAACGTCGAACTACATCTCGTTGCGGTCTCAATACTATATTGCAGTATAAATAATGCAGGACACGGAGAAAGAGAGGGACAATGCCCTGTGTCGTTAGCTGTTCACTGCTCAATGTCGGCCTCAGCGTCTCTGTCTGCACGCAACATCAACGACAAACGTCGAACTACATCTCGTTGCGGTCTCAATACTATATTGCAGTATAAATAATGCAGGACACGGAGAAAGAGAGGGACAATGCCCTGTGTCGTTAGCTGTTCAGCTCAATGTCGGCCTCAGCGTCTCTGTGTGCACGCAACAACGACAAACGTCGAACTACATCTCGTTGCGGTCTCAATACTATATTGCAGTATAAATAATGCAGGACACGGAGAAAGAGAGGGACAATGCCCTGTGTCGTTAGCTGTTCAGTGCTCAATGTCGGCCTCAGCGTCTCTGTCTGCACGCAACATCAACGACAAACGTCGAACTACATCTCGTTGCGGTCTCAATACTATATTGCAGTATAAATAATGCAGGACACGGAGAAAGAGAGGGACAATGCCCTGTGTCGTTAGCTGTTCACTGCTCAATGTCGGCCTCAGCGTCTCTGTCTGCACGCAACATCAACGACAAACGTCGAACTACATCTCGTTGCGGTCTCAATACTATATTGCAGTATAAATAATGCAGGACACGAGAAAGAGAGGGACAATGCCCTGTGTCGTTAGCTGTTCACTGCTCAATGTCGGCCTCAGCGTCTCTGTGTGCACGCAACATCAACGACAAACGTCGAACTACATCTCGTTGCGGTCTCAATACTATATTGCAGTATAAATAATGCAGGACACGGAGAAAGAGAGGGACAATGCCCTGTGTCGTTAGCTGTTCAGTGCTCAATGTCGGCCTCAGCGTCTCTGTCTGCACGCAACATCAACGACAAACGTCGAACTACATCTCGTTGCGGTCTCAATACTATATTGCAGTATAAATAATGCAGGACACGGAGAAAGAGAGGGACAATGCCCTGTGTCGTTAGCTGTTCAGTGCTCAATGTCGCCCTCAGCGTCTCTGTCTGCACGCAACATCAACGACAAACGTCGAACTACATCTCGTTGCGGTCTCAATACTATATTGCAGTATAAATAATGCAGGACACGGAGAAAGAGAGGGACAATGCCCTGTGTCGTTAGCTGTTCACTGCTCAATGTCGGCCTCAGCGTCTCTGTGTACGCAACATCAACGACAAACGTCGAACTACATCTCGTTGCGGTCTCAATACTATATTGCAGTATAAATAATGCAGGACACGGAGAAAGAGAGGGACAATGCCCTGTGTCGTTAGCTGTTCACTGCTCAATGTCGCCCTCAGCGTCTCTGTGTGCACGCAACATCAACGACAAACGTCGAACTACATCTCGTTGCGGTCTCAATACTATATTGCAGTATAAATAATGCAGGACACGGAGAAAGAGAGGGACAATGCCCTGTGTCGTTAGCTGTTCACTGCTCAATGTCGGCCTCAGCGTCTCTGTCTGCACGCAACATCAACGACAAACGTCGAACTACATCTCGTTGCGGTCTCAATACTATATTGCAGTATAAATAATGCAGGACACGGAGAAAGAGGGGGACAATGCCCTGTGTCCTTAGCTGTTCACTGCTCAATGTCGGCCTCAGCGTAACAAAAATGTGGTTCCTCGGACGGGGATCGTCCGAGGAATACATCATTACATTATACATCAGTAACATTCATACCGACTTTCATCAACATCTATCCATAAATAAAGAGTTTACCTATTCCCTATATGATTAACATTGGAAAAGAGTATGCAGGTTTGCTGCCATGATAAACACATAACCTATGATTTTTAAGCATAAACGGGTGGCTATCAACAACATGAAGGTAAATACCAAGTTTAATCTAAAAAATATAGATTGATATGGGAAATTTTAATTTTTCCTTATCCACTATAAGATTAACATTGGAGCCCCAAAATACAATATACTGTGTTTAGATTTTTTAATATCTCGGTAACCGTTGGAGATAAAGAAAAACTTAAAGTAAGTAAACTAAACTTTAAAGTAAACTAAAACTAAGAAACTTAATTGTGCAGCTTTTTAAGCTGATTCTAATGGTGAAAGGCAAATTTTGAAATTTTTTAAAATTACATGGGAAAAATGAAAAACCCATTTTTGGGGTACAAAACCCTCCCAAACTACCCCTTTCGATTTTGTAGGACCGTAGGAAATTTTGTAGGATTTTTGTAGGACCGTCCGAGATTTTGTAGGAATACACGTCTCTACCAAATTTGGTCTCAATCGGACCATTTTTACGAGAGTTATCGTGTTCACAGAGACACACACACATATACATATATATATATATATATATATATATATTTTAACGACTATTGTTTTTGGTCTCTGGCCACCTAAGAAGAAAAAATAACATGATCCCGGGCTTAAGACTCGCCATGAGACCTACGGTAATAGCTTTTTCCCTATAGGAAATTCGCTAAAAAGATATTTTATTTACATCAATTAATTGGTTTGTTACAGTGGCTTCAAGAAATATTATGTATTGTTTACATTTTTATTCTCCATAAGCGTAATGTTACTTTTTTAGTTTTTAAACTTAATATTACAAGAAACCCGGAATTTTCCTGGCCATTTGACCTATCTAGAACATATTTCCTACTCAGAAATTATTTATTTCCAAAATTTAAAAAAATCGTTAAAGCCATTTTCGATACCCATCTGCAAATATATATATATACCCAAGTGTCGAAGGGTAAGCAAAATATAGCTTACTGGTATTCCTCGTGATAAAACCACGTGATATGCAAACAATATATACTGTATATACAAACCTTGCTCGTATTATAGTATTGGATTGGATATACAAACCTTGCTCATATTGTAGTATTGAATTTGATAGACCACACTGTCTACTATCTAATGTTTTAAACCGAGATAAAACCTTTTTATCTCAATTACGGAAAACCTATTAATCAGTTTCTAAAACAGTCTTTAACCATGATTATAGTAGTATTAGTGATATAATGAATTGGCGACACGGGTTCGACAAGAGGTCATACACGTACAGCCACAGCCACATATCATGAGAAATTAGCATAACCTGTCTGAAGACGAGGGTGGCGACTGGCGACACGGGTTGGACAAGAGGTCATACACGTACAGCCACAGCCACATATCATGAGAAATTAGCATAACCTGTCTGAAGACGAGGGTGGCGACTGGCGACACGGGTTGGACAAGAGGTCATACACGTACAGCCACAGCCACATATCATGAGAAATTAGCATAACCTGTCTGAAGACGAGGGTGGCGACTGGCGACACGGGTTGGACAAGAGGTCATACACGTACAGCTACAGCCACAGTTCAGAAGATTAGCATAACCTGTCTGAAGACGAGGGTGGCGACTGGCGACGTGGGTTAGACAAGAGGTCATACACGTACAGCTACAGCCACAGTTCAGGAGATTAGCATGACCTGTCTGAAGACGAGGGTGGCGACTATCGACTGGTGACACGGGTTGGACAAGAGGTCATACACGTACAGCTCAGCCACATATCAGGTGAAAAAACCTGTCTAAGACGAGGGGCACTAATTGTAGGTCATACACTACAGCCACAGCCACATATCATGAGAAATTAGCATAACCTGTCTGAAGACGAGGGTGGCGTCTGGCGACGTGGGTTAGACAAGAATACACGTACAGCTAGAGTTCATAAGATTAGCATAACCTGTCTGAAGACGAGGGTGGCACTGGCGACAAGTTGGACAAGAGGTCATACACGTACAGCTACAGCCACAGTCAGAAGATAGCATAACTGTCTGAAGACGAGGGTACTATGTTAAATAATACACGTACACTACATATTAGGAGAAGCATACAAAGACACTATCATGGTGACACTTACAAGAGGTCATACACGTACAGCTCAGCCACATATCAGGTGAAAAAGCGTTAAGGCATAGGCACTAATTGTAGGTTCCGACACTACACTTGATCTTGGCTCTATAGGAAAACGACGCTTGAATTATCGAGGATATATTGCTCAAGAGATTTTGTATAAAGAATAGTAAAGTTTTTTTAGTAGGTAGTAAGTTTTTTTAGCTTCATTTCAATCAGGAGTTCCAAGTTGGAACACTGCAATACAGTACATGGTACATACAGTACTCATCGACAGTAATGAATAATTAATCTCATATACTTAGGGTAGAAGCTAAATCTACGTATAAAGTCCTGCACTGTTAAATCCTAGTCCAATACACCCACACACATAAGCACGAGGTTAACATCTAACATGAGCACAGAGTTGGTAAATGCTAGACCAGCTTGAGACTTGTGACAGCTGACTAATGGGAAAACAGCTGATTAGTCAACAGAAATATGAACCAAGCATGAAGGTTCTTTATACATGACCGACTAACATGGAACATCAAAGTAAATTTACTTCTACAGTTGGCATTAACTTTTATTTGTTCTACTGGCAATGCAATAAAACTTGATAACTGAGGCTACGGTATTATTAAATGTTACCTATTGGTTGCAGCAAAATTCATCTCAAATTTTTTACTACACCAACACCATTGGTGTAAAACTCAATAAGTCAAATGAAAAATTATATCAGAAAACCTGACGCAAGCTCTTAATTTATTTGTAATTTTTTGAATAGAATATAATTTATGAAAAATTGCACAATTTAAACTAAGTTTTAGAAATAGGAGTATTCACAATAATTAACTTTACCTGGTTTAGGGGAGAGGCATTTACACACTCATACTCTTTTCCATACTTTCAACCAAAATAAAAGAAGATTATGGTATGTGCCTCCGTTTCAGCAGTTTTCTAATCAACAATATTCATACCTAGCCAATAACATTTTTAAAAAAGATACAGAAGGGGATTATGTAGATTGTAATTTAAGCTTATGATGTCTAAAACTATACACTCCCGAAGTAATAGAACCTCAACCTAGGCATATTTAAAAGTATTTAGGAATTACAGTAGAACACCGCTAATCCAAAATAATAGGATCGGGGCCGGTACGAGTAGTCGAAAATTCGGGTTAACCAATTAATTATGACGCGATCTTATACATATGCTGAAAATGTGGTATCGGGTCGGTGATCTGTCGTGGACTCGTGAATCGTGCATCGGTCGCGCACGCTCTCCTCTCGTCATATTGCCGAGTTGGCAAATATATCGGCGATCTCATGCATATGCTGAAAATGTGGTATCGGGTCGGCGATCTGTCGTGGACTCGTGGCCGCGTGAATCGTGGATCGGTCGCGCACACTCTCCTCTCGTCATATTGCCGAGTTGGCAAATATATCGGCGATCTTATGCATAAGCTGAAAATGTATCAGGTCGGCGATCTGTCGTGGACTCGTGGCCACGTAAATCGTGCATCGGTCCGTCATGGTGATTTTCATAAGGCTGTATGAACTATCAAAAAATACTTTCTAATCAAGAAAACAAGAATTTAACTATGACAGAAGCATTACAATGTTTAATTCGATTCCACATACTACGTGTGTCATGTGTCCCTAATGAAAATGATACAAAATCTATACCTAAAAATATGTACCGAAATACGCCGTGGCATGTATCCCGACATTTTGGGAATATTTGCCACACCCTATAACTCAATGATGTAGGTAGCCAACATGGCCGGATTGCAATCAAAAGTCTCACAACAAAATCTACGGTTTGTATGACTACTCGGATATTTTGAAAAATATTACAATTTGGCACAAATAACTAATCGGAGCGCTCTTAACTATTTCTATGCAATATTTAGAGACTTACCTTGATTGTTAAAGTTATAAAGCTCAAAACTATGACTGTCCGAACAAAAATATGTTTCTATTAGCCTAGTGTCGATTCCGCAAACTATTCAGCGCACTTGTTTGCAATCTGACAAGTGACAAGAGACAAGATCTGACAAGAGACCAAAAACAATAGTCGTTTAAATTTATATATATATATATATATATATATATATATATATGTATATATATATATATGTGTCTATGAACACGATAACTCTCGTAAAAATGGTTCGATCGAGATCAAATGTGGTATAGACGTGTATTCCTACAAATGCTCGGACAAGTTCGTAAACCAGACATATCGGTCAATGGGAATGGGTAGTTTGGGGGGGGGTTTGTACCCCAAAATGGGGTTTTTTGCGTTTTTCACATGTAATTTAAAAAATTTTTAGATTTAATCTTTCACCATTAAAATCAGCTTAAAAACTACACAATTAAGTTCCTTAAAGTTTTTCTCTATCTTCAACGGTTACCGAGATATAAAAAAATCTAAACACAGTACGTTGTATTTTGAGGCTCCAATGTTAATCTTATGGAGGATTAGGAAAAATTAATTTTTCACTTATTATCTAATATTTTTGGATGAAACTTGATGTTTAGCTTCATGTAGTTGAGATCCATACATTTGTGCTAAAAAATCATAGTTTATGTGTTTATCATGGCAGCAAACCTGCATACTCTTTTCCCATGTTAATCATATGGAGATTAGGCAAACTCCTTTATTTATGGATAGATCTTGATAAAAGTTGGTATAAATGTTAAAAATTAAAAATTTTTGATGGTATAAATGGCTACTTTCAGTGTTCCTCACAGCAGCAAACCTACTCACTCTTTCCCATTTTAATCTTATGGAGGATAGGCAAATAATTCTCATGTTTTTCGACAGTTTTTGACCAAACTTGTCATATATTATTATTATTATATTATTGATTTGGAAATTCGCTGAGTACGCAGGTCTGCTGCGACGGGGGTATATTTGTTCATAGTGTATGCAATTTAGTATAAGTGTTTATGCTGTATTAATTAATGTGTATCAAATCAGTTTTATTTAAACCACATACATTTTTACGTTGAGTAATAAATGTGTTTAAATTTTGCTAAATAACTTATATAATACGTGTATTTTACTACCCGAGCTAAGCTCGATCACCAGGTTCTACAGATAATCTAATCTATATATGGGTTTGTGTCTGTAAACACAATAACTATCGTAAAAACTCCGACATTCATGAAATTTCTTACAAACATTAAATATGCATTTATTGGATCAAGTCAAAATGTTATCTAAATCATTCTATCCTAAGGGAGTCTAGGGGGGTCTTTGTACCCCCATAATGGATTTTCAGAGGGGTTTTCAAATGTATAATTTATCTAGAAACTAAATCACGATTGGAGTCTACTTAAAAAAATTGTATTAGTATTTTGAATTATTGCTCTTTGTTAAACAATTACTGAGACGCACAAGGTCAAAACCCGTAAACAAAGAACATTTTTGTGGGCTTCCAATGTTAATCTTACGAAAAAAATGCTCAAATTGATATCTCTACTTAGCCTACTTATTCCCATGTTATTCTTATGAAGAATAAGCAAATTAATATAACCTACTTATTTTTGTAGTATTGTGAAAAAAACTTGTAATAAAGCTTTACTACTACTGTAACATATTCTAGTTTGAATATTTATCATGGCAGCAAACAAACTTACTTTCCATATTTTTTTAAGGAGATTATGTAAATTGATAATGGGTTATTAACCTATGAGCAAGCTTAATGTTTGATCAAATCATTTCAAATAATTTATTAATAAATTGAAATTCGCTATTGAATTAAAACTACTTTGAAATTGCGTACACAGGTCTGACCCTACAGGGGAATTTTATTCTTACCATAAAGCTATTCTGTGACCCAAGGTCAATTAATCTAATGCTAACTCCACCTATTGTGATTTTACACATGTAAATAGCCTACACAAATGTAAAGGGGAAGTCAAAGGTTAAAACACTCAGTTCTAGGCATTTATTACGCCAAAAACGAACTAGTTATTCATGTTCAACTTATTTACCAGATAATCAAGAAAAAACTTCATCCTAAAATCTACACTATAAACATAAAAATAAACAGCATATTATAATAGTAAACCGATAGTATCAGCTATGGAAAATTGAACTGGAAGTTGATTCAAACCTCAGCAAGAAACTATAAACTTTTTTTAATCACTGTCAACTTGTCTGAGTTTTATCTGAATATTGACATTCTTACCGATTTTGAGTGAGAAGCAGATGGCTTTGACGAAGACTTCATCATAGCCAAGGTTGCTTGGGCTTTTCATCATCACACACCACTACCTGAAACAAAATGATGAAATTTAATTCAATTATTACCTAAAATACCGTTTTGTATTTTATGTGTAGCTGCTCTTCTTTATCATCGGATATCTTCTACAAAATAAGACTTAACAATTTTAGTGAAACTGTTGACTGAATTGAAGGATTTCAATAGATAAAAGAAGAGTTGAAATTACAACTCACATCTACACAACCTTCACAACGGGGTAACATGACCTATTTCCAAGTGAAATATTATACTTTAAAGTATATTTTCCATTGTAGAGAACTTCATCAAGCCTTAAATAATTATGAATTATCGTGTTCGTAAATGAGTTACGATAAGAATTAAAATAATAATCCATTATTATGACAAAATTCACTTTCCAGATTCAAAACTTTAGAAATAGGCTATAAGTTAATATAAAAGTCACTGTCTCTGGAAAATATTGAAGAAAATGCAATGGTGATTGTTGTTATTTCTTGTTTGTGCTTGAAGAATCAAATCAATTAATTGATTCAATCAATAAATTAATTTAATTTACAAAAACAAAAATTTAAAGTTTCTATATGTAAGTGTCAGTTCAACAACAAACTCTCGCTTAAGAAATCATTTAAAATACATGTTTGTATTTATACCCTTACAAAAAACATACCAAAGTTATTATAAGCTAGGTTAAAAGAAGCAAATGTAAATAAAACAAAAGCAAGGAAATGAACAGGCAGGTTCCAAGCTTTTATTATAAAATTTGAAAGATAAATTGGGCCTTACTGTCTTCAAAGCAACTGGGTATTGAAAAATACTAAGACATTTATCTGGTTCCTCATATTCAAACCTATGCATTGGCATAAAAATTGATTGTACATGCATTAATTATGTTCAAGGTCCGTTGATACCATTGCCAAAATTATGTAAGACTAATATTTAAGGGTAATTTGTCACCAATCTAAGCGTTAGGCAATAACAAATATTCATATGAACTTTTTAAAACAACATTATGCTTTTAACCCCTTAAATAGATAATGAAAATGAACAAAAAGTTCAAGACTGTTTGAGGTTAAGTTTACAAAGTAGGCCGAGGTATTTTTTGTACTTACTTTAAAGAAGTTCCTTCATCACGTAAACCATATAAAACACTTTAAACTATTTCTGCACAAACATAATCACAAAAAAACTGCAATAAGAATCAATAATACTATTATAAAACTCGAGTCACACAGGTTAATCAACACAATAACAACCGTACACAACTTCCTACTCGCGACTGCGACAGCAGACAACCCGCACAACGGGCGTCGAGCATGCGCACAAGACATAGAAGTCGAGGCGCAAACCAAATAATACATATGATTTACTGCTGTTTAATAGTTGTAACAAAATGATAAAATCAAGCCGTGTAGAATTTTATGGGATTGTAACCATAGAGCATAAATTATTAAATTGATCTATTTTCTTTGGATTTTGTAATTCAAAAACGGATACTAGAATAAGCTATAATAATAATAATATTGAATAATATTATTGTATTCAATATTATTATTGAATACAATATCAATATTATCAATATTGAATAATTATTAATATGGATCAGTGAATTAAAATAAATAATATTAGTAATCCTATGGCTTTCATACAACTTTACAGAAATTGTGCATCCTGATGGTAGCCACAAAATGAGGAGAATAGGTGATTTTGCGATATTGGAATGTTTAGTGACCGCTGATTAGTGACGAATACAGACACAACGGTGTATGGATCGTCTGCACTATTGCTAAAACGTACACCAAGGCCAGATTTTTTTACATGGATATGTTTTAGCTCTGGGGGGGTGTTGGCATTTTGTAAGATGATAATTTGGAACAGGATTCCATAAACACTATACTAGAGCTTTGGTATTGAATCTCTATATATAAAATTGTATGTATGTCCTTTATGCGTTGCCAAACTACTCATCCGATCGCCATGAAATTTTAGGAAGTTGCTCTATATGTGTCCGGGAAGGTTTTAGTGAAAAAATATTTTCGAAAACCCCATAAGTTTCCATTTTATGGCGTTTTAAATTTCTAATGTTAACCTTATGGAGAGTATAAGTTTGTTTACAAATTGTCTACAATGAAAACATTTTATTTCTTAGCTACAGCTGATTGGTTTACTTTCCATTAGCAATACCGTATGCTTTACTATCCAATGCCATCTAAATCATTCATTAATGTTAAACTATGAAGTAAATGTGTACTGTAAAAAATGAACAGCTTTATTAACCACGTTAATAGTTAACGGTTTTGGGGGATTATGTATTTATATTTTTATTTTCTGTCTGATTAAAGTCACGTGTTTATATGATAATTGCAATGTTTATATTATTACGTTTATTATAATAATCAGCTGTTGTATATCTTTCCTGGGGAAAAAAGGAGGCCGGGTATTTTTCAATAAAATTTTTTTAGAGATGACTCGGAAACGGTACCGTGTCCCATGGATGACCCAGATCATGCATGGGCCTTGCACATGCGGATTATCTAAAACTTCTCCATCAGAACATTAGAGGTCTTGTAGATAAACACGAATTGTTTGACCTGTTTCTGCAAAACGAATCGCCTGATATAATCTGTGTATCTGAGCACAACCTTAGAGATTTTGAGTTTGAGATGTTCAAATTGAATGGTTATTCTAATATATCTGGCCTTTGTCGCTCAAATATGTTGAGAGGTGGTGTCTGTATTTTTGCTAAGGACCACATTTCCATTCAAAAGATTGACGTTTCAGAATTCTGTGTTGAGGGCGAGTGTGAGGTTGCAGCAGCAAAGGTTCTGTTAAGTAATGAAAACTTGCTTTTAATAGCAGTCTACAGACCCCACCTCCCATCATGACGTATTTTTTTATAATATCTCTGAGTTTCTCATAAAACTGACCAAAGGTAACAATAGAGTAGTTTTAATGGACGACCTAAATATTGATCTATCAACTGAATCCTTTACAAGTGTTAAACACGTAACGATCATGAAATCCTTTGGTCTCAGAAACATAATTACCTCCTTCACAAGGGAATTCAAAGGTTCCAGATCCTTAATTGACCACATATTTACAGATATCAATTCTAACAGAGTACAAAGCGAGGTCGTAGTTTCTGCCCTCTCTGACCATCATGCTCAGATCATGTCAATATGTTGTAGAAATGATCATGAGACTGAAACAGAGAAAAAGTTCACACGAAAGTTTATCCCCTCTGCCAAATAACTTTTTAGGTCTTTGCTTATGCAAGTAAATTGGGAAACTTTGTATGACGCAGATAATGTTAATGACAAATTTTGTATTTTTGAGAGAGAATTGCGTTACCACTTTGACACTGCGTTTCCAATGCAAACCAAAAAAAACCATAAATAAGAAATCGTCCAATAAATTCTGCTTTGACAAAGAGCTAATTGATCTTAGACAGCAAATGATTGACCTATACACAATTACAAGAGACCTTGCATCAAATCATCCAATGCGACAAAATTACCTTTGCATGAAATCTAACTACAAAAAACTCCTGAGGAAGAAAAAATCAGAACAGCTGCTGTACAAAATTAACACATCAGATAATAAAAGTAAAACAATATGGCAAACTATAAATGATAATAAAAACTGCAGTGATAAGAAAATGGGAAAAATCAACCTCCTTGATGATTTAGGAAATTTAATTAAAGACCCTCCACTGGTTGCCGATAAATTTAATTCATTTTTTATCCAGGCTGGCAATACTACAAATCCATCTCAAAGACCCACTCTTATTAGTGGGGTAAACAATGCATCCGGTTCACTCTTCCTTTGGCCAACAACAGAGCAAGAAGTTTATTCGGAGATTAAACCAATGAAAAATAAGAGATATGCTGGTACCGATGAAATTTCACCCAGATTACTAAAAGAAGTGGGGGATGTGCTGTTGACATCGTTAACTCACCTGATAAACTTTTCACTTCAAAATGGCCAATTTCCAGAGTCTTTGAAACTCTCTGTCGTAAAACCATTGTATAAAAATGGTGATAAACGCCTATGTGATAATTTCAGGCTAATATCTACTGTCTCATCAATCTCTAAACTGCTTGAAAAGATGTTTTTAAAAAGATTATTGCAGCTTCTTGATAAAAATAAATTGATGACTGAGAATCAGTTTGGCTTCGTCAAAAAAAAAGTCAACGACAAATGCAATTTACCACTTGGTATCTAACATTGTGAAAGCAATGGATAGGGGTGAGAAGGCATTGGGTTTTTTCTTTGACCTGAGTAAAGCCTTCGACACTGTTAACCACGCTATACTTTTGGAAAAGCTTCACCGTCTGGGCTGTAGTGCAAGGCCCCTGCCTTGCACTACAGTGGCTTACATCGTATCTGACTAATAGAAGTCAGTATGTTGAGGTGATCGCTACTGATACAGTGGGATGCCTGAAGCCATTTAGATCTTCTACTAGCATGATTACTAGTGGAGTACCTCAGGGGGTCTGTCCTGGGGCCGGTGCTGTTTCTGTTGTTCATGAATGATCTTCCTTCTGTCATTCAGGGTGGTACCATCTGTCTTTATGCTGATGATACGTCTTTCTCTGTTTCCAGTTCCAATCGTCAGGAGTTGACAAGTGAATGTTTTAGCTTTTAAACTTAATATTACAAGACACCCAGGCTTTCCTGGACATAAGACCAATCTAGAAATTATTTTTGTATATTCAGAAATTAGTTATTCCCAAAATAGACAGTAAAAAATAGATGCGTATTATTAGTTTTAAGACAAAATGAAAAAAAAACTCAGAATGCCAAGTACTAAGTGTAAGACAGGATAGAAATAATAGCTAAAGGTACTGATTACCTATTAGAACTTCAAGGTAAGGCGGGGGGGAAAAGTATTCCCGTTCTCCCAGGACAAAACCTGACTGCTCCTACCTGGCTGGGGACTGTACCAGTTGACCGCTCCTAGTTGACCTTTCTTGATCCTCACTAATGAGTGTTCCAGTTCAACCCTTTGCAAGAACCCAAAAAATGTGTTCCAATTCGGCTACGGCCAAGTAGTGCAAGATGTGATGCAAGAGTTTACCTTGAGAAGACTAAAAGTCAAGGCTAGAGCCGATAAGGTCAAACTAGGATCTAACTTTTTGAGCATTCGCAATATGTATGATCTGGAGAGTGAAATTGTGGTTTGAAAAATAACGCACGACATTAACCGACGTCCAAAGTGTATTGAAAAACATTGAATTCTACACAAGATCTTAGCAAGAATAAATTCTATGCTCTTTTAATTCGCCATGTAGAAGAAGAATGATTTGATTTATAAGGCTCTTTTAAGCTAAATGTAAAACCTGTGGAATGGTTGGTTAAAGTTTTTACTTTGAAGACACATCTGGTGAAAATCTTACTATAGAAGTAACCAGTAGTTTGAGCTCTATAGGTATTTATCCAAATAATATTACAAAACACATTATAATTAGTAATTCTTGTTATAATATTATAACAAAACCCAAAGGAAACAACGACTGAAAAGAGTAAAAAGAACCTGATAGTCAAGCCGAAAGGTTCCCTACAGCCAGTCATAGCCGGTTTTGACATAATAAAACAAACTTTATCAGAGTTGAACCTTGAAAGTGACACGAAGGCATCATATGTGGGGGATGGGCACTCCTGGCCATGTTAGAGGGTTTTCCATACATTCATACACAGTTTACATTTACATACATTATTTAAATTACTAAGTAAATAACGTAAAATGTTTACTAAATAGTTTTATTTTTATTTTATTCACTAATAAGTAAATACAGTATTAGCTTTTGATCAACTGTTTTTTATTAAAGTTTGTTCAATCTAGATCAGACCTGTTCAAATCAGTCGATTGTAAAGTGGTGTGTTGCCGTTAATAACTCATTATTATTATTATTGTTTTGAGCCTATTATTTATTAAGTACGGAGAAAGTACTGTAACAGTTCCGTGTATTCGCAACTATTTCTTTGAAACAAAGTCAGTCACGATACAACTGGTTACTCTTAGTTCCAAAATATTACGATTTGTCACAGCAACATGGAGGAGCCTTACTCCCTCGAGACAGACGTATATATATGTCATAGCTCTAGGGGAGGGGGTGTTGGCAATTTTCCCCACCAAAATTTGACATAACAGTGACGTCATAGTTTGTTTATAAGAACATCTGTTTAGATGAACTGAACCAATTCCCTTTAGACACATCCATGGTCTAACCTATTTCCCATAGGGAAGTACTGTAAAAATACAAACATTTTATTCTTGGCCTTTAGTTTGGCAGGACTTGTAGTTCTGTCTTGGTTTTATTGGATGGATCATAGTACAGTATTGCTATAGTAAATAAAAACCCCCAAAGCAGCCCTGCGCAGGCCTGTCAGCGAATTTCCATTAACATATGAATTATTTATAAATATATTGGAAGTTATATCGATTTACGTATAGTTCATGAGAATAACATGAGTGATGGGTAAGAAAGTTTGCTGCTATGAAAAATATTGAAACTAGGACTTTTTGTACACATAAATAGGCCTTAATTTTAAAAGATGTTATAATATTATGAATAGTAAACTGGATTAAATAATTTTAATAATTTCCCCATAATATTAATATGGGAGCTCCAAAAGACAACTTGTTTTCCTGTTTCTATAAATTACCGCTTGACATAGAGCAAACTTTAATAGTTAACGGTTTTTGGGGACTGAGTGTTTACTGTATATTTTTTTAATTTCTGTCTAAATAACAGTCAAGTCTTTAATATGTTGGCCAAATAAAAAATGATTACTATGTTTATACGTATTATTTATGTTTATTATAATAATCAGCTGTTGTATATCTTTCCTATAAAAGCCGTATTACAGTTAGGTTTGGTTTGGGTTTATATTGGATTGAAAATTATGTATCAGTCCACTCAGATTGATTTGTTTTGTGGGAATGCTATTCATATGTCTTATCGTTTCAGAATTGTTATTCACTAGGCCGCGACCCAAAATATCTACACAACGAAGCCAAAGAACTCTTTATCTTGGGTTTTGAGCTAATTTCCCACAAACTTCTTGTCGTCCTGGAATCTCTTTCCACGTAGTGCCTACTTTAGTGGACGAAACAAGTGTAAATCACTGGGGGCTAAATCGGGTCTGTAAAAGGGGGGTGAGGCGGTACCTCCCATCCCATCTTTTAATGGTTTCTCGAGTTAGTTGAGCAGTATGAGGGCGTGCGTTCTCTTGTTGGAAAATCACACCTCGTCTCTGAGATCCACGACGTTTCTCTAATGGCTTTACTTTGTTGAAAAGCATATCCGAGTAATACTGGCTGTTGATTGTGTGCAGCTCTTCAAGATAATCACAAAAACTGGACCTTCAGTATCCTAAAACACCATCAATATGAATTTTCCTTGTGGAGTTGTGGAATCTGCACCTTTTCCCTCCCAATACCATTTATAAATGGTATTGGGAGGGAACATACATCATACATACATCATACATCATCAAACATCATCAACATACATCATCAAACATACATCACCCAAAGTGATGTATGTTTCCCATTTATAAATGGGAAACATACATCACTTTGGGTACGTATAACCAAAGAGGAACGGATTAGTATCCGTTCATCTATGGTATAACTCAGCAAAAGGTTAACTAATTTCATCGAAACTTTTACAAAGACACCTTCATATCTTTAATATGTCACTAGTCAAAAATAAATATTCAGCGCATTTAAATTTTAAACTGAAAATAATAATTGTTGCAATGTATTTTTTTTCTTTAAAAACTTTTTGGTTACCGAGTAAATAACATAAAACATGTTGTTTAAATTAAAAAGACGGACTACTCAAGTACTACTCAACATGACGTGAAGAATAACGTGTGAAAGTTTTATGCAGATATCTCTGTCGGTTTATATTTTATGCGTACCGTACGTAAGTGAACAATGTTAAATTATTATATTATATATTATTTTAAAGGGATGGGATAATCCTTGTATGGTAAAAATAAAATATCACTTTTTTGACAAAAAAAGTGCCGACTTCATTTAAACTAATAAAAACTATAAATTACGAAATATATATCCAGATACAACCCAAATGCACTTTTAACGTACAGTAATTTAATAAAATTGTACCTTTGGTCCCGGTATCACAAAAAAACTAATAAATCTTAGTTTAGTGTGATTTTTGTGAAATCCGGACTTAGTTATCTTTAGTATTAACTTAAAAATCGAATTTCTTTGGTGTTCCCTTTAGATTAACCCGTTTTTCCTCCACGATTCTCTTCTTATAACCAGTAACGTCATAAAATACTTGAGGTCATCTGCTAGCCTAACGGATAGCGTCTTAGACTTCGGTGCAAGACGTTACAGGTTCGATCCCCGGGATAATCACAAAATTTAGATGAGAAAAATTGAATAAACTGTGTACCTCGGAATTACATAGCCAAAAGCTGAGCTTGCCAATGACAAACGAGATAATAAAAATTCAATATGAACTATGACCTAAACATAACCTCAAACCTAAGCGTATCTCCGGTCCGGATCGCCCGCATCAGCCCAGGTCCATAATTACTTCTCATCGTAAAATGTCAATCACATCCAATCAATCCAATCCATGATTGTGGCACAATAACATGAAACAGCATTCCTCTTTTATGGTGAGAACGAAGACCCAAGGAAGGGAAATAGTAGATTAAGGAACGGAACATCAGCAAATAGACATACATCAAAACTTAGGCCCTGCGATCAACCAATTTTTAACCAAAAGTTTGTACAATTTTTATCAATTTCAGTTCAATATATTATTTTCCAATGAATATAAGGTTTTAATCGAAGACGCCTTCATCAGGTAGGCCCCTAATGTGAATTCCATCGTAGGCCTAAAAATTCTAGCATGTTTTTAGGAGGCTTTCTGTGTTTTCTTTCGAACGAAACTACATTATACTCTTAAAATCAATTAACGATTTACACATTTGGCAGGAATATTCTGTTGGATACAATAAAAACTAGTCTCTGTTTAATGAAATCCAGAGTTTTATTATCCCCATGGAAATGGAACATTTTATTGTCCTGCTGATACTTTGGATTCACCCTTTATGTAACATATTTTTGTTCCTTCATAATATACCGACCAAATTCCATTGTATTGCATATTCCGACATCAATATTTTAAATTTTTTCACACATTTTTCACTGCTCCGAATTACATTGGATAATCGGTACATAGATAGACCAACCTGTAATAGATTAATTAAATCTATTTATCTAGAAAGGGTTTCATGAAAAGATAAACAGCAAACTTATGGTTAGATGTGATTGATTTTGGAGTTTTTTCATGTTTAAAACAAGGTTTGAATTGATCTTGTTTTAGAATACATTAGTTGTAATAGAAATGCATTGTAAAAGAAAATTATAAGTGGATACAATGGTTATATCCACCCTTCATGTTGACTGGGACGGTGACGACGTCCTTTAATCCAGCTACTTGGAGGTGATGAATTGTGGATATTTGTAAGCGATGGTTGGTGCGTGTAGTGTTCCCTTGTGTGGATTAACGTCTGCACTATTGAATACTACGTTAATCCACAAAGACCATCCTCGTAATTAGACCAATTCGTAATTCAGAGGCCGTGGTTCGGTTTCCACATTAAACTGTAGGTCCCTTAGTTGCCATCGACTGTTGGGCTGTTAATTAACAGTCCTGCCTAAGGAATATGTGGGCCTTAGTCAGTAACAAGACTACAAGATCGTGCCACAATCATCCTACACTCATTTCTCATTCATACTTAGGTTAAAATACTTACCTGGGTAGGTTGCCGTTTCAATAATAATACCCCGTCGCAGCAGACCTACGTACTCAGCGAATTTCCAATTCAATAATATATGACAAGTTTTATAAAAATCTGTCCATAAACATGAGAATTATTTGCCTATTCTCCATAAGATTAACATGCGAAAGAGTGTGCAGGTTAGCTGCTGTGAGGAACTCTGAAAGTAGTAATTTCTACCATAAATGATGTTTATCTTAACATTTATACCAACTTTCATCAACATCTGTCCATAAATAAAGGAGTTTGCCTATTCCCTATATGATTAATATGGGAAAAGAGTATGCAGGCTAGCTGCCATGATAAATACATAAACTATGATTTTTAAGCATAAATGGATAGATCTCAACCACATGGAAGCTTAATATCAAGTTTTATCCAAAAATATTGATTGATAAGTGAAATATTAATATTTCCTTATCCTCCATAAGATTAACATTGGAGCCCCACAATACAACATACTGTGTTTAGATTTTTTAATATCTCGGTAACTGTTGGAGATAGAGAAAAACTTTAAGGAACTAAATTGTGTAGTTTTTTAAGCTGATTTCAATGATGAAATATAAAATTTTTTAGGTACCGTAGGTCTCATGGCAAGAGTTAAGCCCAGGACCATGTTATTTTTCCTTCTTTAGGTGCCAAGAAACTAAAAACAATAGTCGTTAAAAAATTTTATATATATACACTGTGTGTGTATATATATAAAAATCACACACATATATATATATATATATATATATATATATATATATATATATATAATATATATATATTTTATGTGTCTGTGAACTCGATAACTCTTGTAAAAATGGTCCGATCACGACCAAACGTGGTAGAAACGTGTGTTCTTACATTTGCTCGAACGAGTTCGTAATCCAGACATATAGGTCAATCGGAAGGGGTAGTTTGGGGGGGTTTTGTACCCCAAAAATGGGTTTTTTGCATTCTTCCCATGTAATTTTTAAAAATATCTTTCCCCATTAGAATCAGCTTAAAAAACTACACAAGTTTCTTAAAGTTTTTCTTTATCTACATCGGTTACCGAGATATAAAAAAATCTAAACACAGTAAGTTGTATTTTGGGGCTCCAATGTTAATCTTAAGGAGGATAAGGAAAAATTAATATTTCCCTTATCAATCAATATTTTTGGATTAAACTTGGTATTTACCTTCATTTTATCCACCCGTTTATGCTTAAAAATCATAGTTCATGTGTTTATCATGGCAGCAAACTTGCATAAAATTTTCCCATGTTAATCATATATGGAATAGGCAAACTCCTTTATTTATGGATAGATGTTGATGAAAGTTAGTATAAATGTTAAAAATAAAAATTGTTCATTGTAGAAATGTCTACTTTCAGTGTTCCTCACAGCAGCAAACCTGCATACTCTTTCCCATGTTAATCTTATGGAGAATAGGCAAATAACACTCATATTTATCGACAGATATTGATAAAACTTGACATATAATATTATTATCATATGATTGGTTTGGAAATTCGCTGAGTAAGCAGGTCTGCTGCGACGGGCGTATTTAACCTTTTATTCTTTATTTAATATTATTAATTTGATGTAAGACAGTAGAAACCATTGTTTATTATATAGAGGTCTAACAGACAGGGGGTTTCGGTTGATGTTATATTAAAGGGTTTCAGTATAAGTGTTAATGGAGATGGTCAAACTTTTTTCAAATTTATCGTTTTGCCAGTAAAGTACGGTATTTTTTCACATTTTAAAGCCCATAACTTTTGAGACATTAGATAGACATGCGCTTGATCTCATATCATTTGGGACCCTAAGACCTATACACCTTGAAATTTTAATCAAAATTGTTTGAGAGGAATTTAAAAAATTTGTGTTTTTCAATTTTTTTCAAGTGCAAACCCTTAAAATAAAAATATAAAAAATGGTCTGGAAATATATTCAAAGTTCATCCATGTACCTAATTTCATGAAAATCGCTCAAGCAGTGTATTCTCGGGGTTTGTACGCAGACTGCCAGATAGAAAGAGAGACATCAGGCTTGAAAAACCACTTATGTGGATTCAGAGACCCTCAAAACAGTTGTATTTACTTTCAACTCAAATTCAAAAATTTTGACAAAAACAATATAGTTTATCCATTAAGCCATAGCCTACTATGTAAAGGGGAGAAATTAAAAACCTATATGATAAGATACTACATTATGATATGTTCTTATAATATTTGTGAAACACTTAAAAATTTTTGGTTACAGTAGTTGTTAAAAAGTGATAATAATAAGTTATACCGTTAGTCATAGCTTAAATTTGTATAAAAAAAGGTATTCACCCATAACATGAGGAACATGCCGGAATGAGCTTGATTAAATTTTTTTACCCAACCAAATTCTGTTTCCTGTGCATTGTTAGAATAGTGTAACCTGTATTATTCTTAAGATTACTACAGTATTGGTTATTTTACTTTTTTTAGCACTGTCGTTTTCTAGCGCCAGTTTGGATTTCACCAATGGGTGCCTGCCACCTTAATTGCACTTCTGACTTAAACTCAACTACCTGTTACCATTGCCACCTTTATTATGTGTCATTAATTTTTATTGCAGATGATGAGAATTGTCTCACAAAATACTCCACCAAGATATCCAGTTTTTGTGAATTCCACCAGAACAAAATCAAATTGTAAGTTTTAGGCTATTGGGTTACACCCTATTGCAGCAACACATGTAGCATTTAAAGAAGACTGTTAGTCTCCTCTTGGAAGTAAACTGGGCAAAATTAGCATTTTCAAACAAAACATTTCATAACACCTACAGGGAATCACCGGTCTTGATCGACCGGGTATTTTCAAGTTTTAATATTGGCTGCACTGTTTGCCTTTGGCGCTCACCGGCCACAGTACCTTTCCCCATCCCCTTATTCATTAATGTTGTTTAATATCAATGATTTTGGGAGTATCTTTGACCCGTGTGAACACTTTGTTGTTGCCGGTCGGTCATAAATATCGAGTGTCTCCTTTAGCGCTACTTTGACTGCGGTCAAAATAACCGTTTATTTCCTTGTACGTTATTTAGTGCACAACATTATTAGTATTTATTATTTATTTTTAATGTTAATTTATTAGTTAGTGTCTATTGCGTTCTGGACATATTGTGGACTATTTTATACACAGTTTTTGAGCATACCATGGATAAACCTGGACCTAGCAGATCTGTTCAATGACTTAGATTAACACGTTCACTGCGGCAAACGCCATTTGGCGTTTTGGCACATAAACTATGATTTTTAAGCATAAACTATCAACAACATGAAGGTAAACACCAAGTTTAATCCAAAAATATTGATTGATATGGGAAATATTAATTTTTCCTTATCCTCCATAAGATTAACATTGGAGCCCCAAAATACAACGTACTGTGTTTAGAATTTTTTATATCTCAGTAACCGATGTAGATAAAGAAAAACTTTAAGAGACTTAATTGTGCAGTTTTTTAAGCTGATTCTAATGGGGAAAGATAAAATTAAAAATTTTTAAAAATTACATGGGAAGAATGCAAAAAACCCATTTTTGGGGTACAAAACCCCCCCAAACTACCCCTTCCGATTGATCTATATGTCTGGATTACGAACTCGTCCGAGCAAATGTAAGAACAAATGTTTCTACCAAATTTGGTCTTGATCGGACCATTTTTACGAAAGTTATTGTGTTCACACACACTTAATATATATATATATAATAAGGGTATAATATATATTTTCTAAGGGTACTCGGTTGAATTATTTATATATATATATATATATATATATATATATATATATATATAAATTGTAACAACTATTGTTTTTAGTCTCTGGGCACCAAAAGAAGGAAAAATAACATGGTCCCGGGCTTAACTCTTGCCATGAGACCTACGATAATAGCTTCTTCCCTATGGGAAATTCGCTAATATATATATATATATACATCCCCGTCGCAGCCGACCTGCGTACTCAGTGAATTTCCAAATCAATAATATAATAATAATATTAATGTATGAAAGTTTTATAAAAATCTGTCCAAAAACATGAGAATTATTTGCCTATTCTCCATAAGAATAACATAGGAAAGAGTGTGCAGGTTTGCTGCTGTGAGGAACACTGAAAGTAGGAATTTCTAGCCTAAACAATTTTTATTTTGACCAATTATACCAAGTCTCATCCATAAGTAAAGTCCATAAATAGAGTTTACCTATTCCCTGTATGATTAACATGGGAAAAGAGTATGCAGGTTAGCTGCCATGATAAATACATAAACTATGATTTTTAAGTATAAATGGATGGAACTTAACCACACAAAGCTAAATATCAAGTTGTATCTAAAAAATATTGATTGATAAGTGAAATATTAATTTTTCCTCATCCTTTGTAAGATTAACATTGGAGCCCCTAAATACAACGTACTGTGTTTAGATTTTTTAATATCTCGGTAACCGTAGGAGATTGAGAAAAACTTTAAGAGACTAAATTGTGTAGTTTTTTAAGCTGATTTTAATGGTTGAAGATAAAATTTAAAAACTTTAAAATACATATGAAAAACGCAAAAACCCAATTTTGACTACAAACCCTCCCAAACTACCCATTTCGATTGACCGATACGTCTAGTTTAAGAACTCGTCTGAGCAAATGAAGGAATGTAGCAAATGTGCGAGAAAATGCACTTTTAAAGTTATTATCAAATTTTATTATATTTTTCTTACACAGATATTGGACAGATATTGATAAAACTTGGTATATGGTCAAAATAAAAATAGTTTATTGTAAAACTGCCTACTTTCATCGTTCCACACAGCATAAAACCTGGATACTCTTTCCCATGTTAATCTTACGGAGAATAGGCAAACTCTCTTATTTATTACGGATATTGATCAATCCTGTTATATAATATTATTGATTAGGAAATTCGCTGAGTACGCAGGTCTGCTGTGACGTACTTTTAATATTTAAGTTAAAAAGGAAAAAATAGAGAATTTCATTGAAAAATCACATGTTTCCCTTTTGGTTTCTTGAAACCTTGTTTCACTGTAACATAACCTACTCATGTAACATACTATTGATCGGAATGAAATAAATTCTGTGCTATTTATTAGCCACATATATTGTATTACAAAAGGAGTAGCTGGAATATGTGTTGTCTAATTTTTACAATAACATTCAAATGATCTTTTAAATTTATATATTATTGAAGTAGCCCTACTACCAAAGTAATAGAGAAGCCAATTAATTATGTGAATTGCTGATAAGAGCCGAGACAGTTTAGTGGCAGTATAGACTTTGTCTTCTACTGTGAAAACTATTCTAGCCATTATTAAAATCTTATCCTCAAGAGTTTTTAAATTGTTGTAAAATCATCCTTATTGTTTTTAATCTCTTTCAGTATCAAAAATGCCATCAAGCTCAGGCGATGTTCGTGAAGCAAAGAACAAACTACGACATGAAATCAAGAACAAACTAAAAACCTTGACCCAAATTGAAAAATTGAAACAAACTTACATTATTACATCTAGGGTAAGAGCCAAATATGTTTAAAATTAATAAACAAGTTATTTAAATTTGGTCCTGAGAATTGTCTCACAAAATACTCCACCAAGATATCCAGTTTTTGTGAATTCCACCAGAACAAAATCAAATTGTAAGTTTTAGGCTATTGGGTTACACCCTATTGCAGCAACACATGTAGCATTTAAAGAAGACTGTTAGTCTCCTCTTGGAAGTAAACTGGGCAAAATTAGCATTTTCAAACAAAACATTTCATAACACCTACAGGGAATCACCGGTCTTGATCGACCGGGTATTTTCAAGTTTTAATATTGGCTGCACTGTTTGCCTTTGGCGCTCACCGGCCACAGTACCTTTCCCCATCCCCTTATTCATTAATGTTGTTTAATATCAATGATTTTGGGAGTATCTTTGACCCGTGTGAACACTTTGTTGTTGCCGGTCGGTCATAAATATCGAGTGTCTCCTTTAGCGCTACTTTGACTGCGGTCAAAATAACCGTTTATTTCCTTGTACGTTATTTAGTGCACAACATTATTAGTATTTATTATTTATTTTTAATGTTAATTTATTAGTTAGTGTCTATTGCGTTCTGGACATATTGTGGACTATTTTATACACAGTTTTTGAGCATACCATGGATAAACCTGGACCTAGCAGATCTGTTCAATGACTTAGATTAACACGTTCACTGCGGCAAACGCCATTTGGCGTTTTGGCACATAAACTATGATTTTTAAGCATAAACTATCAACAACATGAAGGTAAACACCAAGTTTAATCCAAAAATATTGATTGATATGGGAAATATTAATTTTTCCTTATCCTCCATAAGATTAACATTGGAGCCCCAAAATACAACGTACTGTGTTTAGAATTTTTTATATCTCAGTAACCGATGTAGATAAAGAAAAACTTTAAGAGACTTAATTGTGCAGTTTTTTAAGCTGATTCTAATGGGGAAAGATAAAATTAAAAATTTTTAAAAATTACATGGGAAGAATGCAAAAAACCCATTTTTGGGGTACAAAACCCCCCCAAACTACCCCTTCCGATTGATCTATATGTCTGGATTACGAACTCGTCCGAGCAAATGTAAGAACAAATGTTTCTACCAAATTTGGTCTTGATCGGACCATTTTTACGAAAGTTATTGTGTTCACACACACTTAATATATATATATAATAAGGGTATAATATATATTTTCTAAGGGTATATATATATATATATAAATTGTAACAACTATTGTTTTTAGTCTCTGGGCACCAAAAGAAGGAAAAATAACATGGTCCCGGGCTTAACTCTTGCCATGAGACCTACGATAATAGCTTCTTCCCTATGGGAAATTCGCTAATATATATATATATACATCCCCGTCGCAGCAGACCTGCGTACTCAGTGAATTTCCAAATCAATAATATAATAATAATATTAATGTATGAAAGTTTTATAAAAATCTGTCCAAAAACATGAGAATTATTTGCCTATTCTCCATAAGAATAACATAGGAAAGAGTGTGCAGGTTTGCTGCTGTGAGGAACACTGAAAGTAGGAATTTCTAGCCTAAACAATTTTTATTTTGACCAATTATACCAAGTCTCATCCATAAGTAAAGTCCATAAATAGAGTTTACCTATTCCCTGTATGATTAACATGGGAAAAGAGTATGCAGGTTAGCTGCCATGATAAATACATAAACTATGATTTTTAAGTATAAATGGATGGAACTTAACCACACAAAGCTAAATATCAAGTTGTATCTAAAAAATATTGATTGATAAGTGAAATATTAATTTTTCCTCATCCTTTGTAAGATTAACATTGGAGCCCCTAAATACAACGTACTGTGTTTAGATTTTTTAATATCTCGGTAACCGTAGGAGATTGAGAAAAACTTTAAGAGACTAAATTGTGTAGTTTTTTAAGCTGATTTTAATGGTTGAAGATAAAATTTAAAAACTTTAAAATACATATGAAAAACACAAAAACCCAATTTTGACTACAAACCCTCCCAAACTACCCATTTCGATTGACCGATACGTCTAGTTTAAGAACTCGTCTGAGCAAATGAAGGAATGTAGCAAATGTGCGAGAAAATGCACTTTTAAAGTTATTATCAAATTTTATTATATTTTTCTTACACAGATATTGGACAGATATTGATAAAACTTGGTATATGGTCAAAATAAAAATAGTTTATTGTAAAACTGCCTACTTTCATCGTTCCACACAGCATAAAACCTGGATACTCTTTCCCATGTTAATCTTACGGAGAATAGGCAAACTCTCTTATTTATTACGGATATTGATCAATCCTGTTATATAATATTATTGATTAGGAAATTCGCTGAGTACGCAGGTCTGCTGTGACGGGGGTACTTTTAATATTTAAGTTAAAAAGGAAAAAATAGAGAATTTCATTGAAAAATCACATGTTTCCCTTTTGGTTTCTTGAAACCTTGTTTCACTGTAACATAACCTACTCATGTAACATACTATTGATCGGAATGAAATAAATTCTGTGCTATTTATTAGCCACATATATTGTATTACAAAAGGAGTAGCTGGAATATGTGTTGTCTAATTTTTACAATAACATTCAAATGATCTTTTAAATTTATATATTATTGAAGTAGCCCTACTACCAAAGTAATAGAGAAGCCAATTAATTATGTGAATTGCTGATAAGAGCCGAGACAGTTTAGTGACAGTATAGACTTTGTCTTCTACTGTGAAAACTATTCTAGCCATTATTAAAATCTTATCCTCAAGAGTTTTTAAATTGTTGTAAAATCATCCTTATTGTTTTTAATCTCTTTCAGTATCAAAAATGCCATCAAGCTCAGGCGATGTTCGTGAAGCAAAGAACAAACTACGACATGAAATCAAGAACAAACTAAAAACCTTGACCCAAATTGAAAAATTGAAACAAACTTACATTATTACATCTAGGGTAAGAGCCAAATATGTTTAAAATTAATAAACAAGTTATTTAAATTTGGTCCAATACAGTATCAATCAATAGGGCCTACCAACCATAAAAAGACAGGGAGGGAGCAGACTACTTTCTCCTTATTTTATAATTAATTTACATTAAATACCGTATCTAAATTGTATATAGATATTAACACTAATATATTTATTCTTTTGGTTATTTAAATACCCATTATAAATTCTCATTAAACTACGATACATTGTAGTACACTTTCTCTTCACTAGTATCAGAGATTTTTAAAGCAATAGTAAATATATTTATACATACAAATTAAATTTACCTTTATTCAATCCATGTTTTGGGTATTATGACACGTGTTTCCACCTCACAGGGTCATCTTCAGGGTACTGTACTTTATCTTGTTAAATATTATAAATATACACATGTTTTAAAACATTATGATTGTATATTTTCACAACAAACAAAAATCATGTGGTCACATTAAATAATTTGTGTTTGTGTCCAGACCTAACACAAATTTAACCTCAAAAAAGGAATGTTCTGTTGTGACAACAGGCAGAAGAATTTTCCAGTTAGATATTGTACTGTGATTATATTTTTTAAGTGTATTATTACCATATATATTAAAGAGAGCATTGCCCTGACTATAAAATTCATTTCTCTGTAAAATGATCAAACTACCATTTGTTTGTAATATTAAATATGGACGAATTGATTGAATAACAATATCAGAAATATACTAAAAAATAATGGTTACGCCAATTCTTAAACATAAATACTCCAATAAAGTAAGTGCAGTGGTGTAGTGCTAAAAAAAGCTGTGCCGGAGCGGTCCTTCCCAGGAAGGTCATTACTCTTTCGGGGGGGTAGTGGGTACCTAGTCAAAGTCTGCAAGATCCTGCGTCATTGCGTGGTCAAACGCGTGGAATTGTGTACAATGTTTATCTATTTAAAGAAGAATTACATATACCGAAGTTTAATTTTGCTAAAGCGACTAGTGATGCTCCTGGGTATCTGTTGTATTCATGCAAAGTATTGCAGTCGAAGGCAAACGGGCCCCTTTTTAGTAAGGGATCGCTTTCGTTTTTAACCCAAACTGGTGAGTGCAGGTCAAGGAAGAAGTTATATTTGTAGATGAGTTTACCCACCACAAAATACGGAGGAAAATCCTCAAATTTTATTTTGTAAAAAACACAGCAACTTCATCGAAATTAAAGGCTGTTCTGTAGGAAGAGGGTGTGTTGAAATAAATATGTTAGACGGAGATTAAAATGAATAGGATTTAAATGGTTTAAGTCTGGAAATTCAAATAATCTCAACAGTTCTTAATCAGCCTCAAGTTTGTTGTAAAAATAAATATATTTTTGAATTAAAAAACTAGATACTATAAAAATATATATGGTCTTCAAGTAAGCCCTAGTGCTTGATTCTGGTGTTACGATGTTGTTAGGTTAGGGATAATGTAAAACGCCTAAAATTGCCTCGATATTGCGTGTTGATAATGAAATGAAGCGAGCGAGTCGCTTACCTACCACTCTCTATAAAAAGGCCAAGTACAAAAGTATAAAAATCTGAGTTTCGGCTGCACGAGCTGTGCCGGAGCGCCGCTCCGGCTCTAAAAGCTGTGCCGGAGCGGCGCTCCGGACCGCTCCGGCTCCACTACACCACTGAGTAAGTGATATCTTTAAATCCAAGAAATACTCCATATATAAATATCCTCACCTAGAGGATGTCCATTACAGTCTAATAAGCGACTCAAACGAAAATTCTTCTGCTTGTCGTCACTCATAACTGACTGGACACACACACAAATTATTTTAATATGATTTTGCCTTATGATTTTTGTTGTAAAAATGTACAATCATATTTAAACTATGCTATACAGTTACAGTAAAAACCCAGTTAACCAAAATAAAAGGGGGAGAGCCGTTTCGGATAACCAGTTTTTCGGTTAAACGGTTATATACTTTAAATAGCCCATTGACACGGTGTGTAGGAAAAAGGATTTACCAACAAAGCCTTTACAATAGAGTGTTTTATTTCAGGTAAAAAATGTTTTAATGGGATTTAAAATAGGATAAACTGAACAACTTAAGTTAAAAACATCTGAGAACACAAAGTTGCTAATCGAACACAGTACACTACTGCATCCCTTTCCAATAACGTTTTAGACCCCAACCGCCCCTGCAGATCCTAGTTTTTAATAGGTTTTTTGTGTCGGTCAATTTGAAAAATTGATTTATTGACTAATATTTCCTTAAAAATTACCAAAACCTATACATATTTATATTCCTATCTCTTTGTCTCTAAAAGTAACTTCATCTGATGACCATGAATGTTCCAATAACAGTTCTATTTCCCTATCCGCAACAGTCTTTTTTTACTTCACATTATAAAACAGTCGATCAAATTTCATTACTAAACATTACCATTAGATTAGATTACCATTTGAAATGGCGACCTACCCAGGTAGGTATTTTAAGCCAAGTATGAATGAGAAATTGTAATAATAACTATAAATTAAACACAAGCGTACACAAATTTTATCAAAGATAACAAAAAATGTGATCGGCGACTGATACAAAATGAGTCAGACAACTTCGTAATGTAACCAGGACGACATAGTTTCCAAAGCCATCTAAATAATAATTGATATCAATATTGTTTTTGTCTATATACTATAATTATGTCAGAAATACATCTAAAATCAAATACAATGCTTTTTCAATGGTCAAAACGATCGGAAATCATTATTAAATGACAGAATAATCAATGTAGGCCATCATTCTATGTAAGCCGCGCATCATCAAAGAGTCACATATGCATTTTTTGTGGAGATAGAAGATCGCTGTTCACATATTACATACTTATTATTATTTGTGGAACCGTTTCGGTTAACCCAATATCGACTGTATTTTAAATTCTTTACTTTGAATTGTGCAACTCTTCTTAAAATGCCAGCAGTATCGTTGTTATTGCAGCCCCTAACAAAAAAAGGTGATTTTAAGAATTCCTTTTGTTTTTAGGAATTAACCTTTTACACTCTAGTTATTCTCAACTGAATATATAAGACCCCATTTTGACATTTCAATAGAATTACTACCCCACAGGTGCGCAATAGGGGGAGGGGTAAAATGTGTTACGTCAGGATTGTTAGTCTCGGCCACGCTACAATTCTGATGGCGTTGCAGCTAGTGTTAGATGTATTTTAACATCGATACGTTTGGCATAACATTTTTTGTATATACCGTGAAATTGTAAGTTTTAGGTTTTTTGTTATAGTGACTATGGCTTAAAATGTAAGTGAAAGTATTATTTTAAGCTACCGTAGATAAATGAGGAAGTTAAAAAGAAGAGTCAGCTACTGATAATTATGATTAAATGATTGAGAATTAAATGAAAAATCAATGTATATATTTATCATTTCTATATTGTAAAACAAGTATTTTTTATAGTTACTTTTTTTAAATAAATAAAATGTTATTGTTGAATTTGTAATATTTGTAAATTAAACCCAACACTTGATACTGTGATGGTAAATATATAGAATCATATGTGTATATGAGACTATACAAACAACAGAATAATAAAACATTGTTCAATAATACAATTACAAGTGTCAACCCTTAAAGCGCTACTGAAAATCATGGCCCCTGCTCATTTAGTGTAAAAAATAACTATAAAAAAAAAAAAATTTCCCAATGTACTTTTTGGATTTCAATAGCTTAAATAAAGTATAAAACAGAAATTCACTTAATTTTTTAATTATTTTAAGACTATTTTTGGTATTACTGTAATTATTAAAAGTATTATTTTTTGTCTGAATGAGTCCTTTCAGTTAATGATAATTAGTTAATAAATCCTGTTCAATAAAAACAATCACACAATATGCAGTACTGTATTTACTGCTAAACCACAATGAAAATAAACATACATCGACAAAAAAGTCAACAAAAAAGGTTAGCCAAAGAGAAAACAGCTGGCAGTTGTGACTCGCAAGTTTTTTCGTTAAAAGCAGTACAGGAGCGCACAAATACGGGCCATAGCTTTAACCCTAGAATGGACGGGCTGGGTCTGTGAGACCCAGGCGCATTTGTTATTGTTCTAATTCAAGGTCATTGGTCTAGAAAAACGCCGAGGTTTTGTGTACCTTCCTAAAATACTCCAGAGAAAGCTATAGTGTAGTGGGTTTTTCCACTGAAACCTTCAGTTTGCAGTTATTAACTGGTTTTGGTGGAGGTGGGTCTGTCAGACCCATCCCGTCCGTTTACGTAACTTTATTCAACCGACACAAGTTTATGTTTTCCGAATATTTTTAATTCATATTTTAAATAATTTTACTATTTTTAACAGTTTTATGTACCTATACAGGGTGTTCATTAAAGTCGGGGACAAACTTCAAGGGGTGATAGTACTCATCAAAATAAACAAAAAATCATCTATAACAATTTGTCGACAACTCCTTCGTTTAGCCACTAGCCACCATTTTGTATTTTTTACAAAAAACGTTATATATCAAAAACTATTTAAGATACAGAAACTAAACTTTGCACAAATATTTATTGGTCAAAGAGAAAAATATTTTCAAAGTATCATTTAATTTGCTTATATATTTTCAAAATGGAGGTGGTTAAAGATCTTATTAAAATAACAAAAAAACCCATTAACTTTATAAAATATTTACAAGACACAAAAAAAATTGCAATTTCAATTTCAAATTGAACGGTATTTTGGTGAACGAAATCCGTCCAC
Organism: Nephotettix cincticeps; assembly: GCA_023375725.1. Lineage (NCBI taxonomy): Eukaryota > Metazoa > Arthropoda > Insecta > Hemiptera > Cicadellidae > Nephotettix > Nephotettix cincticeps. The sequence goes on along the minus strand of CM041786.1, from coordinate 81,075,335 downwards.
GGATAACCGAGAAAATGCAGGTTTAATGTTACATTACGGAGCCCACGGGCCACTGCGGCGCGGCCGTGGCAAAGAAGCCGCGTTGTGCCAGCTGAACTCCGCTTCTTAGCCACGGCTGCTCCGGGCTGGCGCATGGGCCCTGTATTCTAACATTAAGAGTGTATTTTCTCGGTTATCCGTGGACGGATTTCGTACACCAGTACCGTTCGATTTGAAATTAAAATTCCAATCTTTTTTGTATCTTATAAATATTATATAAAGTTAATGGGTTTTTTGTTATTTTAATTAAAAGATCTTTAACCACCTCCATTTTGAAAATATAAAAGCAAATAAAGTGATACTTTGAAAATATTTTTCTCTTTGACTAATAAATATTTGTGCAAAGTTTAGTTCATGTATCTTAAATAGTTTTTGATATATAACGTTTTTTGTAAAAAATACAGAATGGTGGCTAGTGGCTAAACGAAGGATTTTTCGACAAATGTTTAAAGGTAATTTTTTGTTTATTTTGATGAGTACTATCACTCCTCGAAGTTTGTCCCCGACTTTAATGAACACCCCGTATAGTATAGTGATTTTTAAAGAAATATGGATAGCCGAAAGTAACAATGAAATCGGCCAAATTGCGTTCGAGGTCCTATTGGAAAGTGAAGTTGGTGATTTTGACAATGATTCTGACTTTCTTTTGGAATACGATAATAATATGATTAGCAATAATGAAGAAGGGATCAATGAAGAAGGGAACCTGAAAATAATTTGTATTATGCCTCAAAGCCACTCTTGAGATATTTAGAATACTTGCTTCGCTCATTTTCTAACTTAAGAACACTATTAAACTACTATTATAATCGTATAAAAAATTAAACAATTCAAGAGGAGTAAACTCATTGAGCGGGAAAGTGATGTGAAAGTGAAAGTGAACTGGAATTTTCTCGTAATGTACACCATGAACATGAGATCTACTCAGAAGGTAATGCCAAAAGTAAAAATGAAACAAGTATTTCAGTTTTTACTAATTCTAAGTATGATTGGAATACCGCAAGATACAAGAGAAGAAATAATACTAAATCCTCAAACAGTAACAGACAGGTATGAGGATAAGTGGAACAAGAGGGTAAGTAGTAATTTCCCTCAAGCTAGTCAACCTAGGCTTGGTCATATCTTAGAAGGATGCTCAATGCCTAATAATAATACCAATACCTATCAACAATCAAACACGCGTCATAACTTATATAGGGATGCACTGAAGTCTTCTAAACCAAGAAATCAAATTATTCGGAATACTAGTAATGTTAACAGTAGTTTGAAAATAGTTAAAAGTCATTTTTGGTTATTTGTCTCTGGACTAGATACATCAGTTGATTGTGAGGATATTACTTCATTTCTTGAATCAATTAAACTCGAACATTATATATTTGAGAAGATTCAATCTTGAAATCATAGTTAAAACTCTTTCAAGGTGGAGGTCCCATTTAATATGGGCGAGGAATTTTTGAAACCAGAGATCTGAATTTAATTTTATTTTTCACATTTTATTCTTTTTATTTCAAATATATATATATATATATATATATTATATCCTTAATCATTTTTTATAGGTAATAACACACCCAGATTTCCAACGTGCTCAACGAATAGCTATTTACCTTAATATGAAAAATGAAGTAGGCACCTTTGATATTTTACAAGAAGCATTCAATGGTAAAAAACAAGTTTATATTCCACTGTAAGTTGTTAGAATGACTGTTGTCAGAATTTATCCTAATTAACAAAATTTACAGTAGACACTCAGAAACCTAGATTAATGTAGCTAGTTGATGGTTAGTTCGGATATCTAAAAAGCAGAATAAAGCTAAGCCCAGCAATACCATTTCATCAGCTGTTTTTGTCAATATTCTGATTCCATCCTTGAAAAAAATTAAATAAAGGCTCCAAAGATCCAAATATAACCTAAAATAAACTCCCAAGGTATTCACTGGTTTTGATGCTTGCAAACACAAGTTTTCATACAATTATGTTAGGAGAGAGAAAAAACAATGGAAAATCATTGGAATAGTTTATGACAGGTGGAATCACATTTGGCTGAGTTCACCAAGTTGATATGTGCTGTAATTTTGTGGTGTCGAACACTGGAGCCCGATAGGTTAGTTGAACACAGATTTTGTTTGATACTTTGAAATGTCAGATAATGGCATAAACTATTTAGTCAAAGTTAAGTTAAGAGGGAGGGTAAGAGAGTTATCAATTATTTTGAAATTTCAAGTTTGTGAATCTACTATGTTAGAAATAGCTGATTAATGAAAAGTGGACACATTCAGCAAATTATTACATAAAAACACGCTTCACATATGTTAAATACAGGATTTAAGACCACAATGGAACATGGAACAATTAACATGGAACTCCCAAATTGACTACAGTCAACTCCCTCTAATCCGGATACTTTGGAACCGGACCCCTGTCCGGATTAAAAAAATTCCAGACCATCTAGCGGTTATATGTTGGCAATTATTTTTATATAGTATGAAAGTGAATAGTCAAAGTCTATCAAAAATCAATTAATTGTATATGCTACATAGTGACTAATACTCTGTTCAGTTAATACATAATGGAATTCTCCTAAATCATATTTTAGATTTAGATTAAAAGGATAAACAATAAAGTAAACTTTCGATTAACTGCAGAAGGATAGTCCGCGAGGCGGATCTCATGGCACATGCCATGAGTAGCGAGAATATATGTATAACAAAGTTTTTGAGTTGAAAACGGCCACATACCTTCTCGAAATTCATGCAGCAAGCTGACAAGAGATCTAATGCACAATGCCACCTGACACCTCTATTTTATTTTCACCACTCATAACAACCGATCCAGTTGCTACTGAAGTGATTACTGACCAGTCGTTATCTGTATAGTCTGGTTTTTTGGGTTTGCCCATATAATTTTGAATTCACCATTAGAATTAGCTTAAAAAACTACACAATTTAGTTCCTTAAAGTTTTTCTCCATCTCTTAACGGTTAAAGAGATATAAAAAAATCTAAACATAGTACGTTGTATTTTGGGGCTCTAATCCAATACTATAATACGGCGGTTCAGAGGTTGGCTTGCCTCATGATTTCTGGGGCCATGAGTTCCTGCCCTGGAGCATCCTTGGATTGTATGCTCAATATCCTGCCCATAGATGTCTACATCAGAATGGTTGCTAGTAAATGTGCATATCGCCTCCGATGTCAGAATCTCTGGATGACTTTCAATGTACCCTCGGTAGGTCACACCAGAATTGAGCAGGTAGTCAGAAGTGAGGCCCTTGACATGCCATGCCTTCTGACCACCTTCACACTAGATACGCCTTCGGTAAGTCATTTTCAGTGGTGATTCCACCAAGGATTGACTGGCAAGATGGCGGCAGACCTCTTCATCCCTGCGAGTCAGAATGGTACACGGATGGCTCTAAGGGAAGTAAGGGAACTGGAGCTGGAATACTGGGGGTGCAAGATAAGGTAAAGCTCTGCGTTCCCATGGGGGATCTCCCCACAGTGTTCCAGGCAGAAGTGGCAGCCATTATGAAATGTGCTCTGTTCAATCTCAACAGAGGTGTCAGGAACAAGAACATTACCATTTTCTCAGATAGTCAAGCCACCCTCAAGGCTCTGGACTCCTGTACCTTCGACTCCAAGTTAGTGTGGGAATGCCGCAACGCGGTGTCTTCTCTTGGCAGTCACAACAACGTTACCCTTTGCTGGGTCCCAGGACACTCAGGTATTAAGGGGCAATGAAATAGCTGATCGTCTGGCGAACGATGGCGCTTTGATCCCATTCGTGGGTCCATAACCCTTCTGCGGCATCTCCAGGGTGCATGTGGATCGAGAGATCAACACGTGGGCACGTGAGTGTCACCGCAGGAGATGGGCGGAGCTGCCCCTACTGAGAGTAAGTAAACTGTCTCTCAGCTCTCCCTCTTCAAGGATCGCTGAGGATCTTCTACAGTTAGGTAGGTCCGAACTCAGACTCATTGTAGGACTCATCACGGGACATGGACATATGAGGAAACATCTTGCTCGAATGGGACTCTTCCCCGGAGATCCAATCTGCAGGAAGTGTGGGCAGTCCGAGGAGACTGCTGATCATCTGCTGTATGACTGCACCGAGCTTGCCGGGGTGAGAGCTGCCACTCTCGGCGTCATGGAGAGGGGTCGTCACCTTCCCCGGGAGGAGCTAGTGGGTAGACTACTGCAGTTTGTCAGGTTTTTAAACTTGGAAGGTCCGTGAAACATTCAATCAACAGGGGTGCGCAAAAAGCCACTTGGCTGACGTGCTATAGGAACTCTGTTCCGCCCCTTTGTGTAATGTAATGTAATGTACTATAATACGAGCAAGGTTTATATATATATTTGCACATGGATCTTGGAAACGGCTCTAAGAAATTTCTTTAAAATTTAGAAATAACTAATTTCTGAGTAGAAAATAAGTTCTAGATAGTAATGTCCAGGAAAATTCCGGTTTTCTTGTAATATTCAGTTTAAAATCTAAAAATTTTACATTACGCTTATGGCAGGGGTGCCCACAGGGGGGGTCTATGACGCAGACTGCGTCATTGAAATTCTTGGGGGGGGGTTCCAAAAATTTTTTTGAAGAGGGGGTAAAACGGATTTTAACAGTGTTTAACGTGATGACATTCAAAAATATATTACATCACTAGATAGAACGTAAATAACAATGAACGTAGTATTAATTTAAACATAGTTTTTTTCCTTCTGAAAATGTATAAATGGCAATGACAGTGCTCGAATATCGTCCGTGATTGTGGCGGCAGCGGAAGGTCCGGCGAGTTTCGGTAGTACTTGGTTATCTTCGGGAGTCGTGAAGGTGGTCAGACGACAGACACAAGCTGCGCGACTAGGTTATTTGATCGTTGCCCTTGCGTCTTTGTGTTTGTTACCCTTTCCATCTCAAAACTAATATTACCACTGAGTTGTGATAGTAAGTTTGTTAAATTTTGTATTGTTTTTACACTATTAAATTGCCCCAAAAGCAAAAACTTTTTAAATATAAATGTGTAGAGTTGTTTTGCAATGCTACCGTTAGGCATGACAAATGGAACGAACACTGTAAAAATAAACATCCTTATAAGGTCAAACAACAGTTGGAAGTGAAATATAAAGTTATTGAGTTTAAATGCAGCGACGAAGCAAGATGGAACCCTATTTAAAAAGGTATTAAAACCCCTATGAGTTTTAATACCTTTATAAATCTTCTTTTAGTTTTAGATAAAATAAGGGGTGCTTACGAGTATTATTTACACCTTTGTTTATAGTATCGGGTGCCAACTTACACGTGGGGGCTGGTTCTATGTTTGGGGGGGGGTGGGCACCCCTGCTTATGGAGAATCAAATGTTAACAATACAAATCAAAACATCTGTTTATAACCGTTTGACAGTTCTTGATTGAAGATGGTGGTGAACAATACGTGAATAGAGGTTTTTCATAAATATTTATTTTATGTATGTAATAAATGCAAAATTATCAGGTTACTAAACAATTTGTAAACTTGAGGGTAACACAACTATGCGAAATAAAAGCAGATAAAAGTATTTTCAAAAACTTCCGTGTTTCGATAGAAAACGTATTCATTGTATTGCTTGAAGTTACTGTAACAAACCAATTAATAGATGTAAATTAAATATCTCTTTTGCTTTTCAATCCTCATTCCGTTTCTAACAAAATCAGTTGATCTCAGGCTATTAATAACTGTATGGATAATTAAACAGTAAATGTTTGGCTAATACAATTGAGGTTAGCTAAAAGACCTTAAACGACGCCTTTCCTTTGATAGACGCCAAGCTCAGTGGTAGCGTGTTGTCCTCATGAACAGAAGGTCGCGCGTTCCATCCCCGTCAGGGGTAATGGTTTTTGTTCAGTTCTATATTGATCATGGTGTATTAAATCGTTTTTATTTAAACCACATAAATGTTTTCATTGAGTAATAAATGTGTTTTAATTTTTCTAATTAACTTGTATAATATATGTCTTATTCTATACGAGCAAAGCTCGGTCACCAGGTACTGTTAATCTTATGGACGGTAAGGAAAAATTAATGTTTCACTTATTAACCAATATTTTTAAATGAAACTATTTTTAAATGAAACTTGATATTAGCTTCATGTGGTTGAGATCCATCCATTTATGCTTAAAATCATCATAGTTTATGTGTTTATCATGGCAGCCATCCAGCATACTCCTTTCCCATGTTAATCATATAGAGTTAGGTAAACTCTTTTATTTGTGGACAGATGTTGATGAACTTGGTATAAATGGTCAAAATATAAATAGTTTACGCTAGAAACACCTACTTTCAGCGTTCCTCACAGCAGCAAACCTGCATACTCTTTCCAATGTTAGTCTTATGGACAATAGATAAATAACTCTCATATTTTTATCGACAGATAATGATAAATAATTTATTTTGATAAGTCATTTATTATTATTATATTATTGATTTGGAAATTCGCTGAGTACCCAGGTCTGCTGCGATGGGGGTATTTATATATATTTTTTTATATGTGTTTGTGTGTGTGTGTGTGTGTCTGTGAACTTGATAACTCTCGTAAAATTGGTCCGATTGATACCAAAGTTGGTAGTGACGTGTATTCCTACATTTTCTCAGAGGAGTTCATAAACTAGACATATCGGTCAATCGGAACGGGTAGTTTGGGGGGATTTTGTACCTTAAAAATGGGTTTTTTGCATTTTTCCCATGTAATTTTTAAAATTTTCAAATTATATGTTTTACCATCATAATCACCTCAAAAAACTACACAATTAGTTCCTTAAAGTTTTTCTCTATCTCCAACGGTTACCGAGATATTAAAAAATCTAAACACAGTACGTTGTATTTTGAGGCTCCAATGTTAATCTTATGGAGGATAAGGAAAAATTATTATTTCACTTATCAATCAATATTATTGGATTGAACTTGGTATTTAACTTAATGTGGTTGAGATTTTGTGTTTCCAATGCTTAAAAATCGTAGTTTAGTGTTTATCATGGCAGCAAACCTGCAAATCGGCTGACGCCATAGCTCAGTTAGTAGCACTTGGGTTTCACATGTTAATGTTTGTGAGGTCGATGTATCAATTAAGTTGCATTAAAACCGTTTTATTTAAACCACATAAATGTTTTCATTGAGTAATAGAAGTGTTTTAATTTTGCTAACTAACTTGTATAATACATGTCTTATTCCATCCGAGCAAACCTCGGTCACCAGGTACTGTATCAATAAACAATTAAATTATGATGGATTTCGACTATTCACTTTCATACTAAATATAAATTATTGTGACCATCTTCGACTGTGGATTTGTCACAATCTTTATTTAAAACCTTTACATAGAAAGTCTGTTTTAATGTACCAGTAAAGATTTGATAAATGTTTACAATTTTTATTCATCTGCAAGTTCTTACATAATATATTCACAAAATCTAAAATTCATAATAGTTGATAGCTCTTTCACTTGTTTAACTTTGACTAAAGAGTATATGCCATTATTTGCCATTCCAAAGTATCAAACAAAATCTGTATTCAACTAACCTTCCGGGCTCCAGTGTTTCACACCACAAAATTATAGCACTCATATGAACTTGGTGAACTCAGCTCATGACAGCCAAATGTGATTCCACCTGACATAAAATAGCCCAATATATTTCCATTGTTTTCCCAGTGTATTTTTCCTTTCTTAATATAATCGTAATATAATCTTAATATAATGAGATTCTGCATTTATGAACATCTGAGCCAATGAATACCTAGAGAGTTTATGTGAGGTTATATATATATATATATATATATATATATATATATATATATATATATATTTATGGACAAAAATTACCTCCAAATCAGAGGTACAGCAATGGGTACTCAAATGGCTCCATCATATGCTAATTTATTCATGGGTCTAGTTGAGCAAAATTTCTTATTTCAAAATCCTTTAACTCCTCTTATTTGGTTAAGATTCATTGGCGATATTTTCATCGTTTGGCAGCACGGTATTAGCTCTTTACAAAACTTTTTACAAAAATTAAATCAATTTAATTGTTTGAAATTTACTTGGCAGTTTTCCAACAAAATTGTCACATTCTTAGGTGTTGATGTATTCATTGACAATGGTAAATTAAAAAGTAAAATTCACATTAAAAACACTAATAAAATGCAATACTTGCATTACCAGAGTTGTCATCCTTTGTACATGAAAAAATCAATCCCAAAAAGCTTATCGATACACGCTAAATCCCTTTGTAGTGATAACTCTGATTTTGAAAAATATATATCAAAGTTGAATACTGCTTTCATTGAACGAGGCTACCCACAAAAGTTACTATCAAACCAATTGAAGAAACCAAAAAATGTGAATCAAGACAAAAAACTTTCAAGTGACCCTAAATTCATCACAAACTACTACCCAGGACTACATAAAGTTAAGAGCATCATGAAAGTAGCATTCAATATTTTAAAATCCTCTCCCACAACAGAAAATTTCTTTTCCAGACCACCTCGTTCGTGTTATTTTTAAAAGGCCGCAAAATTTAAAAAATATGTTGGTGAAACCCAAAACTCAAAATTCTAGGCCTAATGAACTTTGTAATGATAAGAATAGTTGTAAACCATGCCACAAACCTCGATGTGGTATTTGCAAAATTATGTGTGAATCTACTGAATTTAAAAGTAGAGTGACAAATAAAGTTTACCCGATAGCTGGTGGATCAACTTGTGAAACCCATAATGTGGTTTACCAACTATCGTGCAAACATTGTCAAAAAGAATATATAGGCCAGACATCTAACTCCTTACGAGTTAGAATGACAGGCCACCATTTTGATGTGGTTCATTAAGATTTACGAAAGCCAATTTTCAATCATGCAGCTCACCACAACCAAAATTTTGAGGGCTGTTATGAACTTAAAGCCCTCCACAAAATTCCACCACATCAAAACCTTAAAAGAAACCAACTTATTTTAAGAAATTCAGAATTGGCAAACCAGTTGGTTTTAAAATCAAAATTTCCTACAAGATTAAATCTCAGATAGTTTATTACTAATGTAAATAAATGATTCAACTCAACTGCCTAAAACCATATGATTTCAAAATTTTTATTGTAAGCTTTTCCTTGAATTTATTTATGTTTTATTGTGTTTTCATGTTGTACACAGTCACTATTTCTATTTGCTTGAAAACGTTTTTTATAATTAAAACAAAAATTTGCAAAACCAACACTCATTCATTCAGTACACAACTATACAATTTTTAAAGTAGTTATAAAAGTCATTTGGCACTTATGAAGAATATATATATATATATATATATATATATATATTAATAAATGCATTAAAAATAAATATAAAACAGGAAACTTACAATATATAAGAAAATAGTCAAAACCTCTATCTGAGCATCCTCCTTATGTTATAATTTTTTTAATTTTAATTTGATAAACAGAAATTATTGCACCCTACTTGTTTTTTTAATAACTAGGTCTTTTTAATTTTTTTTATAATACAGTTCAGATTCCACTGTGAAATTAAGGCTCCAAATTGATTCCAAGTACAGTACGTTCCTCCCTTTTGTACAGGCTTATGCGTTTAGGAAATTTCCTGTTTACTTTTTCATACTTCAGTTATTATTAACTAGCCACAATATATGTAAGTGAAATCTAGTAAAATTTAAGAAAAATATATTTATTTAAAATTAACGGCCATACAGCTGAAAAAGTGAATAAGATAGTAAATGTAAATCAACCAAAATACATATAATGAATAATCAATTTAGTTTCTAGTTAAAATTTGATCATTTCTGTATTTTATTTTTTAGAGTGATTGGAGAAGACATGAAAATGGTTAGGTTAAATTCAATGGATGAGTTGAAAGCAATGCCCAAGTCAAAATGGGGAATCATTCAACCATTTCAAAACGATAACTGATTGTCTAAATATTTGAGTCATTCTTATCATAATAAAACTCACTCTGCATGCTATTTGGATCAAATATAAGACCCAACTTTTCTAGAATCTGAGTGATTCAGGGTGGTCTCTAATCATAATAACAACTCACTCTGCATGCTACTTTGGATCAGTTCTCAAATATAAAGACCCAAGGGAAGATTGTCTAGAATCAGGTGAGTGAGTCAGGGTGGTCTCTGTAATAAACAACTCATTCTGCATGCTACTTTGGATCAGTTCTCAAATATAAGACCCAAGGGAAGATTGTCTAGAATCAGGTGAGTGAGTCAGGGTGGTCTCTACACCTCATAATAACAACTCACTCTGCATGCTACTGGGTTGGATCAGTTCTCAAATATAAAGACCCAAGGGAAGATTGTCTAGAATCAGGTGAGTGAGTCAGGGTGGTCTCTACACCTCATAATAACAACTCACTCTGCATGCTACTGGGTTGGATCAGTTCTCAAATATAAAGACCCAAGGGAAGATTTTCTAGAATAATTCAGATCAGAATAGTGAGTCATGGTCTCTACACCTCATAATAACAACTCACTCTGCATGCTACTGGGTTGGATCAGTTCTCAAATATAAAGACCCAAGGGAAGATTGTCTAGAATCAGGTGAGTGAGTCAGGGTGGTCTCTACACCTCATAATAACAACTCACTCTGCATGCTACTGGGTTGGATCAGTTCTCAAATATAAAGACCCAAGGAAAGATTGTCTAGAATCAGGTGAGTGAGTCAGGGTGGTCTCTACACCTCATAATAACAACTCACTCTGCATGCTACTGGGTTGGATCAGTTCTCAAATATAAAGACCCAAGGGAAGATTGTCTAGAATCAGGTGAGTGAGTCAGGGTGGTCTCTACACCTCATAATAACAACTCACACTGCATGCTACTGGGTTGGATCAGTTCTCAAATATAAAGACCCAAGGGAAGATTGTCTAGAATCAGGTGAGTGAGTCAGGGTGGTCTCTACACCTCATAATAACAACTCACTCTGCATGCTACTGGGTTGGATCAGTTCTCAAATATAAAGACCCAAGGGAAGATTGTCTAGAATCAGGTGAGTGAGTCAGGGTGGTCTCTAGCACCTCATAATAACAACTCACTCTGCATGCTACTGGGTTGGATCAGTTCTCAAATATAAAGACCCAAGGGAAGATTGTCTAGAATCAGGTGAGTGAGTCAGGGTGGTCTCTACACCTCATAATAACAACACACTCTGCATGCTACTGGGTTGGATCAGTTCTCAAATATAAAGACCCAAGGGAAGATTGTCTAGAATCAGGTGAGTGAGTCAGGGTGGTCTCTACACCTCATAATAACAACTCACTCTGCATGCTACTGGGTTGGATCAGTTCTCAAATATAAAGACCCAAGGGAAGATTGTCTAGAATCAGGTGAGTGAGTCAGGGTGGTCTCTACACCTCATAATAACAACTCACTCTGCATGCTACTGGGTTGGATCAGTTCTCAAATATAAAGACCCAAGGGAAGATTGTCTAGAATCAGGTGAGTGAGTCAGGGTGGTCTCTACACCTCATAATAACAACTCACTCTGCATGCTACTGGGTTGGATCAGTTCTCAAATATGAAGACCCAAGGGAAGATTGTCTAGAATCAGGTGAGTGAGTCAGGGTGGTCTCTACACCTCATAATAACAACTCACTCTGCATGCTACTGGTTTGGATCAGTTCTCAAATATAAAGACCCAAGGGAAGATTGTCTAGAATCAGGTAAGTGATTCAGGGTGGTCTCTACACCTCATAATAACAACTCACTCTGCATGCTACTGGGTTGGATCAGTTCTCAAATATGAAGACCCAAGGGAAGATTGTCTAGAATCAGGTGAGTGAGTCAGGGTGGTCTCTAGCACCTCATAATAACAACTCACTCTGCATGCTACTGGTTTGGATCAGTTCTCAAATATAAAGACCCAAGGGAAGATTGTCTAGAATCAGGTGAGTGAGTCAGGGTGGTCTCTAGCACCTCATAATTACAACTCATTCTGCATGCTACTGGGTTGGATCAGTTCTCAAATATGAAGACCCAAGGGAAGATTGTCTAGAATCAGGTGAGTGAGTCAGGGTGGTCTCTACACCTCATAATAACAACTCACTCTGCATGCTACTGGGTTGGATCAGTTCTCAAATATAAAGACCCAAGGGAAGATTGTCTAGAATCAGGTGAGTGAGTCAGGGTGGTCTCTACACCTCATAATAACAACTCACTCTGCATGCTACTGGGTTGGATCAGTTCTCAAATATGAAGACCCAAGGGAAGATTGTCTAGAATCAGGTGAGTGAGTCAGGGTGGTCTCTACATCTCATAATAACAACTCACTCTGCATGCTACTGGGTTGGATCAGTTCTCAAATATGAAGACCCAAGGGAAGATTGTCTAGAATCAGGTGAGTGAGTCAGGGTGGTCTTTACACCTCATAATAACAACTCACTCTGCATGCTACTGGTTTGGATCAGTTCTCAAATATAAAGACCCAAGGGAAGATTGTCTAGAATCAGGTAAGTGATTCAGGGTGGTCTCTAGCACCTCATAATTACAACTCATAACCCATGTCAACATAGGTTATTTTATTTTTAATACACCACTTGATAATGGACTAAGTTCTGAAACATGTTGTGAATTTTTTAAATAAAATACCTTCTCACACAAAATAAAGGGTACTCAGTTATTAATAATAATTTTTTGATAATATTAGTAGCTACCATGTACCAACTTATATATATATATATATTTATAATATATATTATATATAATATATATTAATATATATATATATATACATTAATTTTAACTACTATTGTTTTTGGGACTTAAAAGGCCTCCGCATCACCGTCATTCATATCTATGAGCCACTTCCCTATTCTTTTCCGGAAGACCTTAGAATTGTCGTCCTCCCATCCTCTTGCAAAATTTGGTAAATTTATATATAATTTATATATGTAATATACATTTATATAATATATAATATATATAATACATATTATATATTTATATATAATATGGGCTTGATAATATGTAGTAATTTGCACGGCCTAATTTTTAATTTTGAATTGCTAATGCCAATACTAATTTTGTTCCTTGTTGGGTAGGAGTGGGGTAAATTGGAGAAAATAATACTTTTATTTGATTGAAAATATAATTCTACTGGAATTATATTTTCTGGAACTACAATCTGTGTAGATATTCTTATATGATGTGAATTAACATCGTTTTTAGTAGACCTTTCTGATACAAAGTGTAGGAAAATTTTTAAAAAGGAGATGTGATGGATATCTTTTCTAAGTATTTGTTTGATTATTGTCCTCTGTGTAACTGCAAGAGGCTCCAGTACAGAGGCAGAGACCGCCCCCACACCAAGTTCCCCTAATTCACAAGAGATTGAACATGGGCATAGTAAACACTCCTGCAGCGGCCAACCGACAGCACGTGTGCAAGCTGGGAAAATGTGTTAATCAGTTCTCAATCTATTATTTACAGTAGAACTCCAATTATCCGAACTCTGACTATCCGAATCGCCGATTATCCGAATCACTTTCAGAAAAACATTTGTCCAAAAAAAGTCTAAGTGCTCTATTATTCTTCACCCGATTTTTATTTCTTAACTTGTAAGTAAATTTTATTTATATTTAAAACATGTGAAAATATTATGTTTCTTACATTTAATTCAATAAAAAATAGTACAATATCAAAGCGTAGCTTTTTTTCTCTCTGATGGCAATTTTTGAAAAAACTCCGATTATCCGAATATTTGACTATCCGAATGGGTCCCGGTCCCCATTAATTCGGATAATTGGAGTTCTACTGTATATACTGAACGTGTGGTACCCAACTTAGTTTACTATCAATTATCAATCCAAGATATTTATTTGTATTGTCCCACATGCTCAATTGTATCACAGTCACACGCCACCTGTCTCCGTCTGCCACAGGAGTGCAACCTCAGCACCCTCTATTCCGGATTACTGTCTTGTCGCAAAGATAGGAAGACATTTTGTCTTACTGACATTGAGTGATAGAAAGTTGTGGTCAAACCAGTTTTTTAGCTTGACCATGTCAGTTGGAGCCTGATCATACACTTCATCCCAATCGGCACCAGAGGACACAAGAGCTGTGTCGTCAGCGAATAAAAGAGTTCTACCTTTAATATTCACTATAGATAATTGTTTGTGTATATCAAAAACAAGGTTGGGCCCAGGGTACTACCCTGGGCCCAACCGACACATTTCTCCGAAATTTTATCAATTACATTTAAAAGAGATATCGGACTATTGTAATTGATTTCAGTTTTTATACCAGCCTGGGAATTAGAATTACTTTCACAATTTTAAAGGCATTTGGAAATTTACCTGTTCTGATGTTGAGATTTATCTGGTGACATAAAGGAATATAAAGAGATTGATTCTCTTTCACAAACCTGGCAGGAATATCGTCACAGCCAGGGGCAGACCCCCCCCCCTAATACTTGCAATGACCTCATTAAGTTGCTGCTTGCTAACAGCCTCCATAGTGAACACAGAATCAACAGCGTGAGTGGCGTCATCCACCTCTGGCAGTCCCGTTGGCTTGATGTTTTCTGCAAGCTGTGAGCCAACTGATGAAAAATATTTGTTAAAACGAACAGAAATTCTGTTCGCAACAGTGGGGGAGACAGCACCAGGATCTCCATCAAAAATTTCCACCGGAAATGGTTCCTTGCCTCACGGCCGCCCTGCAACTTCATTTACAACTGACCAGAATTTTTACCAGGGGTTACCTGCAGCTTTGTTGATCTTATTTTTATAATAATTAAATTTGGATTGCTCGATTAATGAATGAATCATATTCTGATACTGTTTAAATTTATTTTGAGTTCGTGAGTTGAAGGGTTTGGTTTTGGTTTTAGCCTCTGGGCACCTAAAGACGAAAAAATGATGAACATGATCCCGGGCTTAAGTCTTGCCATGAGACCTACGGTAATAGCTTCTTCCGTATGGGAAATTCGCTAAAAATTCTTATTTCTTGTATTTCTCAAAACCACCTTTCGAAAGGGTAAATTCTATACCCCCAGACCCATTCCCGGATGTTATGCCCCTCCCAACTAATCCTCTTACTCCGCCCATGTGGGTGAGTTTTTTTAAAGTGATCTAATAGCTAACTTTTAGCGAATTTCCCATAGGGAAGAAGCTATTACCGTAGGTCTCATGGCGAGACTTAAGCCCGGGACCATGTTATTTTTTCTTCTTTAGGTGCCCAGAGTCCTAAAACAATAGTCGTTAAAATTTATATATACCCAGATAGCAAAAATGGTTTGAATTTGACTTGAATCAAACTTGAATGTCAAGCCTTGGAGGCTTGATTCAAGTTATACATTGCAAGCCTGCAAGCCAGATTCAAGCTAAATTCAAGCTTAAGTCAAGCGTCGAAGTCTACACCTGTCAAGCTTGAATCTAACTTGCAATTCAAGCTTGATTCAAACATTCCATCAAACCAATTTAAGTTAGATTCAAGTGTCTTTCAAAGCAATATCAAGTTTGATTCAAGGCTCTCTTTGCAAGGCAAATTCAAGTGTTCTAGACCATTTTACCTAGGGTCTTTTACTTTTTTATATACAAAATTAAAAAGCTAGTAAAACATTATTTGGCAGGCTATTATCAATATTTTATGATTTTCAGTTTATATATATATATTTATAAGGTCTAAAAACTGGAAATCATAAAATATTGATAGTAGCCTGCCTAATAATTTTAGACTAGCTTTTTAATCATGTATATAAAGGGGTAAAAGACCCTAGGTAAAATGGCCTAGAACACTTGAATTTGCCTTTAATCAAAATTGATTTTGCTTTGATGTATATAGTAACAAATATTTACCTTGCCTGTAGATCTACATATTATTTGTGACAAAAAATATTTAGACCTACAGGCATGTAATGGAAAATAAATTTTACAAAATGACTGCTTTTTCACCCATTTTTCTAGATAAAAAAGTATGATTATATAGTAATTAATCCTTTCTGGTAGAAATCATTTGCCTAGTAATTCTAAACTATGATTTTTCAGATTCTTCCTTATTTGAATTATTATAAAAATAAAAAAATTTGTTTTAATTTGTGTAGTGTCTTTGTTTTTTTTTTGCAGTTCATTCAGCTGCTTATTCATTCTCCTAATTCTTATAGTTTCTTCTATTACGACTTGTATATTTGCAGTAATATTGTATTTAATTTTTTATTGTGTTTAATGATTTTTGGTTTTTTTTTTTTATGTATTTGTTCTTTATTTATTCTTAGGATTTATTTTTTTTTAAATTTTTGTTTTTTATTTGTTATCTTGATACAATGGTTAATTTTAGTATATTTATTAGTTTCAATTTAAATTTTGAAATTACTATTTGACATGATTTGTTATTATTAATTATAATAATTTATTATATACATATCTTACAACAATATGTAAAACATTTCTCCGGATCTTTTGTCTTATGACATTTTTTATTAAATGATAAAAACAAAATCTCCATTAGCAAAGAATCAGATTTTTAGGCCGATCGTTCAGCTCGATGCCATCGGCTATCTGCGTATCGGCAGCAGTGACAAGACAGTGCTATCAAACAAAGGCCTGTGCGCAGGCGCAGAGTTGGAATATTTGGCAGATAAAATACCGATCGGATGTATAACAATATTGAAACCCGTGAAATTATGGTACCTCGTCGTAATCTAGTTAGTTATTCATCTTAAAATTATCTAAAAATGTAAAACTAATAACGCTTAAATTCATTTAACAAAGATAAAATGTAGATTGAAAACAAGTGGAAAATTTGTTGGTTATGTGAACACTGAACGACAGAAATAGGCCAAATGTAAATTGGGCAACACTTTATCGTATTGCTCAAACCCGGAGTAGTTGAGAATGCGATAACTAAACAATTGATCGTCTACGTAGACGATCAGAATGAAGTAGTATTATTTTTGCCGGAAACTCCGTCGCAAAACGAGCTATTATGATGGTTTGTTACCAGTAACATTAAATCAACAATTCAAGTTTTTTCGTAGCCGAAATGAAATTTTATATGGAACAATATCAAACCGCAATCTGATACTCGGTGCAACTATCGATGACGCTATGCTTTGTATTTCAAAATGCAATATCGTGTTCGCAATGAACTATTACATAAAAATACTTACTTACTTACTTACTCCTTGGCGCTACAGCCCGACGTGGACCTTGGCCTCATTCACAATGTGCCTCCAAACATTTCTATCTCTTGCTCTTTCCTTCCATCTTCTTACATTTAATTTTCTTAGATCTTCTTCTACGTCTTGCTGCCATCTTCTTCTAGGTCTTCCCCTCTTTCTCACTCCTATTATGTTACTGTTCAATATTCTTTTCTGTAGCCTATCTTCATTCATCCTCTCTACATGGCCAATCCAACGTATTCTGGATGATTTAATAAATCTAACAATATCTTCCGACCCAATTATTTGATTTATTTCGTGATTATGTCGGACTCTCCAAACCTCTCCATCTTTTACTGGGCCGCACATCCTTCGATACATTTTCCTTTCATAGATTCGCAGAGCTTTTATATCTTCAGAGGTTAAAACCCATGATTCCGACCCATATGTTACAACTGGTCTTACCAACGTTTTGTAAAGTCTAATTTTTGTATTCTTTGTTATAAGTTTTGATTTCAAAACTTTCCAGTTGGCATAAAAAGCTCTGTTACCAGCCATTATCCTGTTTCGTATTTCATTTGAGATCAGGTTCTTTGAGTTGAGAGTCGTTCCTAGGTATTTAAATTCTGTCACTTCCTCAAAGGCATGCTCTCCTATTTTAATACCATCAGGAGCTATTCTACTTTCTGCTTGAGAAATCTTTAGATATTTTGTCTTTTCGATATTAACAGTCAGCCCAATCTTCTTGCATTCCTTCTCTAGATCTAAGAACATTTCTTTTAGGGCATTCATGTTCCTTGCAACCAGGGCAATGTCATCCGCATATGCACATATCTGTTTGGATTTGTAAATTAATTAATTTAAATTTTTTTCAATTGCTAGTAAAACATTATTTGGCAAGGCTATTATCAATATTTTATGATTTGCTTAAGGTGTTATGTTAAAAATATATATATATATATATAATATATTATTTATAAGGGTTACTAAAACTGGAAATCATAAAATATTGAATAGTAGCCTGCTAATAATTTTAGACTAATCATGTATATAATAGGGGTAAAAGACCCTAGGTAAAATGGCCTAGAACACTTGAATTTGCCTTTAATCAAAATTGATTTTGCTTTGATGTATATAGTAACAAATATTTACCTTGCCTGTAGATCTACATATTATTTGTGACAAAAAATATTTAGACCTACAGGCATGTAATGGAAAATAAATTTTACAAAATGACTGCTTTTTCACCCATTTTTCTAGATACTAGTCTATGAAAATTATGATAATCCTTTCTGGTAGAAATCAATTGCCTAGTAATTCTAAACTATGATTTTTCAGATTCTTCCTTATTTGAATTATTATGTAAAGAAAAAAACATTTATTTTTAATGAAGAGTTCACAAAGTATTCAAAAAAATTACAATCCAGCAAAATAATAAAATTTTTATAGTAGTTCAGTAACTGTGAAAGTGGCTCTTTTTCGTATGCAATCGTATTTTACAAATTTACGTATGGAAAATATTATTAAATACCATAACCATCGCCCTTACCTTACACCTTTTGCCCCTTCGCTAATAAACATAACATGGCTTTGAAGTTTTCCAGGAGACTATTATTATAATTTTATAATAATTATATTTCACCACAACATGTTCCGGATTCTAATCCCATCTTTAAAAAAATGTTTTTTTGTTTATGATAAATAAAGTTCAATATATTTTGATTTGAAGGATACATTTTTAACAGACTTGAAGAATTACGACTTGCGATTATAACACAAAACATATTACATGAAATAGAAAGTCTTGGGAATTGGTACATATAAATCATTCATTCAAGACATGAAACAATCATATATTTTATACAAAATTTTTTTATATCTTACAGAAATAAAGTATGATAACAAAATGTTTTGTATTTGAAGGATACAAAAACACAAAATAAAGACATTTCAATACAAAAATCAACTTAAAATATACAAAACAAAATATAATTTACAACAAAAATTCACCAACACCTGGGTCTTCTTCGCCTCTTCTATTCATCCTGCATTCTCTGAAACAAATAAATAAAATCATATTAGTACATTAAGGCCTATATTACACTATCATATTTCTACGTCAAAGATGATAAAAAAATTGATAACATGTCTATGACAAAGAAATTTGGTGAAATTTATTCCCTGGATTACATTATAACAGTTCTAATCATGTCATTCCATTTTAATACACCATTGTCGGAAATTTTATGGTATTAAATAAAAAAACTCAAATGACAAAATGCATTGTTTAGCGTTACGGAAAAATAGATACAAATTTAGATAAGTCCTATTTATCCCTTCCCATTTATGCTATGCTTCCTTCTTGGGAGCATAAAAAATGTAAATAGCCAAAATATCATAATTCCAACAACTCCAAGCAATTTTTAAAAAACTCAATTTTTATTTTTATAGATTTTTTTTAACAGATTAAAAACTATATATTTGATGCATATTATTCTTAAATAGTGTTCACATTCTTTGACTGATAAAAATATTGAATTTCCTTCAACAATTAACTTATTTTAATAATGTTCTTGAAGGTTTATATTTTCAACTTCGATGTTTAATTTAATCTCCTAAATAGAACATTAATTTTGAAAATATTACACAGAAATCATAGATTTTGCGTTTTAGAATTGATACATTTTTTCCGCAAATCATAAATTTAAAAACAAAGCCAAAATCATGGTAATTCTGCACCACATTTCATGGTATTTTGTTTACTTTTTAGGTTAAAGCCAAAATATGATCAAAGGTCCCGTAATTAAGAAAACCACCCTCAGACACACATATATAAAAATCCTATTCATATTGACATGGATATCTCTTAGATCTGGGGGGGTGTGGTAATTTGCGAGACCAAAATTTGAAATCGTGACGTCCTTTAGAGTGAATTTGGAAAGAATTTAGCTTAAGTAACTTACAGTTAAATATCTACATCCACTTTTTCAGAGGAACACCTTATTAGTTATTAAAAAATTATTAACCCGCCGTTGGCCAAGGTGACTTGTGTTATGCGGATGGTCGAGGGGTGAGCGAGCGCCATGCTCACCCTTTTAAATGCCTTAGTAAAGATTTATATTTTAAATTGATCACATTTATTAGGTCTATATCATACCACTTTGGTTGAACTACTTTTCTAACCCATAATATATAAAAAATAAAAATAACTAATCTCACAATAAAAGCAAACTAAAAACTATCAAACTAAAGGGCTAAACTTTGTTATAAATTAATTTAACTTTTTAAAAAATTAATTATTTAAAACACAGAACGCTATTAAAAATACATATTGCTAATACTCATTGTATTATAGGCCAAAAAAGACATAACTTATTACTAAACAAAAGGCCTTATTAGTTGTGCTTAAACTGCTCTGTAACTTGTCACAAAACTTCGGGGAGGTTAAATGACCTTCGGTCAGTCTTGAACCTTTTTAAACTCCGCCGCCGATTCCTCCCACTACTGATACCTCAAACAATAGCTATTCAGTTTCAGGCAGTATGTTTTGAAGAAACTTTAAGTGCAAAGTGAGCCCCCCTTCCCGACCCCTCGACCATCCACGGGTTAAATTAAGATAGAGAAAACCTATAAAAGAATTTTATAAATTATTTATTATATAAATAAAAAAACATGGATCAAAAGGAAAGACATTATTTGATGGTAAAAAAACATTTCTAGAGTAAAATGTATTTATTGTGTGGTATCAAGTTGCAAATACCAAAATCAAAATAAGATTATTATTTATCTTAACGTTTAACATATATATTAAAGTTTATATTAAAGTTAACATGTATTTACTGTTAGACGTTACAAAGTTTGCCAGGTCAGCTAGTTATAATATAAATAATAGGCCATTGGGTCAAAAGGTTAGACATTATTTGATGGTAAAAAACATTTATAGGGTAAAAATGTATCAATTGTGTGGTACTGTATAAGGTTTCAAGTTTCATAATCAAAATAAGATCATTATTTACCTTCAGTTCTTCCTAAATTTGGTTTGCATGATGAGCCAGTCGCTTACTGCCTCCCGCACTTGTCTGTCATCTGCAGATTTAAATTTCTGCATACATATATCTGTAAACAAGGTAAAAACAAATTTATAATTTCTCAATAATAGGGGTTTTAAAGCTTAATTGATTCAAACCATAGGTAATTTACTGACAATGAAACACACAGCAAAAAATTAAAGCAAATCCAAAATGTTATATAGTACAAGGATGGACTATAGGCCAAAAGGGACCTTGTTAAGTTATTGCTGCTTCACAGTACTTGACAAGGTGCTATGCATGTCAGTACATAAGTCTATGAAGTGTTGTCTCTAGTATCTTTGACTATGAAACTTTTGTGATAATAAGTTACTACTTAGTACTTTATATAATAATAATAACCCAAATTTGAGACCAATTTTATCTTTACCCTTCAGATGTTTTAAAAGAACTGAACTGTGAACAACTGACATCACATTTAATGGAAAGATAGGAAGATTAATTGTGTGACAATATCAATGCACTTGGGAATATGCCATATCATAATATATCATTGAAACCTCCATTTGTCAAATAACCAACAGGCCTACTACAAATCAAACCAATTACTCATTCATATTATTGAGAATTATATTACACCAGGTTCTCCATAGCAAGCCTATTAAGTTTACATTTTAGGATGAATCACTAATTGTAACACAGGCTAAATGTCCCTAATTTCTATTTAGGCCTATACCTTTTTATTATATTCCGGCTTGGATTGGGCTTTTAACATAACAGAAACAGATTGTATATTTAGATTTATCTCAAGCCTTTTCTATAACTAGGCCTATCCTAGTTATAATTTTATCACACAATAGTATAATTATTACAGAATGTATGATTAAGTAAAACATATTTATAAGAAAAGGTCTATCTTTGATTTATTAATCAATGACCCTGACAAAAAATAAACACTAGCCTTTGTCACAAACAAATGTAGGCTAATTATAATATCATCAAAAGAGCTATAAATATTGAAATTAAGCTTAAAAAACTGACTTAATACTGTTCCAAGTAAGTAATTCCTTACTCCTTTTTGTGGCCTTTGGTTTTTGTTTACGATACAATATTTGAAAATTTAGTTTTAACTCAAATTAAAGAGTAGGCTATGGAGTGATTAAGTATCTGTTTATACCTACTTTTCTTAAGGGAAGCAACTCTAACACCCTCTTAACCCTCCTCTGTATCTAACTTAGAATATATTTGGAAGATAATGTTTTTATTTATGAGCAGTGGGGATTAACTAGAAGACAGCAGGCGGCAGTTGTTAATTAACCAAATTAATATTTTTTAGCAACAAATAACAATAACCAATAATTAGGCAATACTTACCTCAATTTATAACAACCGGTAGCCTGACGCGACGCTCTCAGCAACCAACGACTGCGATGAGATACTGCGCAGCAGGTGATCCTTGCGCAAAGCCATTTCGCGAAACAGTTTGTAAAAATTTCACTGAGGGACTATGAAAAGCAAACGTTATTATCTGTGAGTGAACCAAAAACATAACCTCATCATAACATAACAAACTCCAGGATGAGCCGGTCAAAATGGCGACGCGTTTCTACACAGCTTGCTTTCTCTGCGACTGCGAGTCGCGCAAGGGATTGTGGGTATGTCAGGTGACCAAAATCTCGACTTGTGATTGGATGAGGAAACAACGTTTGATTCACGCTTGATTCGAATAGAACTTTCACACTTTTGAAAAAAGCTCCACTGTCAGATAGTTTGAATCGAGCTGGAATCGAATGTTCAAAAGTTAACTTGAATATCAAGCCAAAATCAAGGGATATGTAAGGCTTGAAACAAGCGTTCTTGCTATCTATGTATATATATATATATATATGTGTATGTATATATATATGTGTCTGTGAACACGATAACTCTCGTAAAAATGGTCCGATCGAGACCAAATTTGGTAGAGACGTGTATTCCTACAAATGCTCGGATGAGTTCGTAAACCAGACATATCGGTCAATGGTAACGGGTAGTTTGGGGGGGTTTTGTACTCCAAAATGGGGTTTTTTGCGTTTTTCACATGTAATTTTTAAAAATTTCTAATTTTATATTTCACCATTAGAATCAGCTTTAAAAACTACACAATTAAGTTCCTCTAAGTTTTTATCTTATCTCCAACGGTTACCGAGATATAAAAAAATCTAAACACAGTATGTTGTATTGTGGGGCTCCAATGTTAAATTATGGAGGATAGGGAAAAATTAATATTTCCCATATTAATCAATATTTTTGGATAAAACTTGATATTTAGCTTCATGTGGTTGAGGTCTATCCATTTATACTTAAAAATCATAGTTTATGTGTTTATCATGGCAACAAACCTGCATACTCTTTTCCCATATTAATCAAATAGGGAATAGGCAAACTCCTTTATTTATGGACAGATGTTGATGAAAGTTGATATAAATGCTCAAAAAAATAATTGTTTACGCTAGAAACACCTACTTTCAGCGTTCCTCACAGCAGCAAACCTGCATACTCTCTCCCATGTTAATCTATGGAGAGTAGGCAAATAATACTCGCATTTATTGACAGATAATGATCAAACTAGTCATATATTATTATTATTATATTATTGATTTGGAAATTCGCTGAGTACGCAGGTCTGCTGCGACGGGGGTATTTAATCATACGTCTTGATACTTGATAAAATCTAGGGGAAAGATTGCACCGCGACCTATGAGATCTATTGTGCCCCCCAGACTAGTCCCTAGTTCTTGCCTAGAGAACCCCCTCTAGTCCTAATGCCTTAATAAGGTTTAGTATAACGAGGGGTTCTAACTTTGGAAAATCCTCCACCGCCACCTGGTGTGTTCCCAAGCTTCTGGCTCTCTTCTGACCTATCGCGTCACACTCAGCCAATAGGTGTCTAGGTGTTTCCTCCCCAGATTGGCAGAAGCGGCATTCACCCTCTTGGACAATGCCCATCTTGCTCAGATGACCTCTGAGCCTACATTGTTCGGTTAGAAATCCCGTCAGTATCCTTATCATACGACTTAGCACAACACTTTAAATTTTAAACTTACTCAATTTTAAGTTTCACTCAGGAATAAAATTTCAGTTTTTTTCAATATGGCCGCCATTTTCCAAAATGGCGTCCAACATAAAAATGTTCATGGAACACTCTGTATTTTATTTAGTTTTTGGATGTTTTTGGATACTCTCTAAAATAAAACACTTTGGTTAGTGGGTGATTTTCAATATCTCTAATGGTTTAAAGTGTCCTGCCTAATCACGATAAAAAAAATTTATCTACTGGATCAGGTAAATCCTCATCCGTAATAATCTTTAGCAGTCTACGAGCAAAATCATCTAATTATTGAAAGGGAGACACCACATTTTAAGGTTATTACTGACCTCTTACGTCAGATTAATTTTAAAATAATTTATAAATTCGAAGTAGTAGAATGTATCTGTTAAATTAAACTGTGGTTTGTGATCAGCTCATGAAAACAGCCCATGCTTGGATTTAAAATTGGTGTAAAAACACTTTGGAATATACAAGATTTTTAAGTAATGGATGTTAAGAATACCATGGTGTACACTTGTACATCGTTTCCCATCAAAACTCTGAGATATTGTTGAGTAAACTGAAATTATTGTGTTCAGGAGGAGTCGGCTACGTTATTGTGCCCGGTGTGGCGTTCACATCTACTGGACTCAGGCTGGGTCATGGGAAAGGCTACTATGATAGGTTCCTGCTAAAAAATGACCAAGTAAGTGTAAAATGTTTTAAAAGCCTCTTAAATAAAAACTTTTGTATTTAAATTTCACCAAACCTTGCTCTGAGTGTTTACTTTTTTTACTGGGAAATGTTTACAACAAAAGTTTACCATGTACAGTTGGTTAGGTTTTATCTGAGCCCTGAGTTTTTGATTGCGTAATAGACTACAACACAATCAAAAGTAAACAATAACAGACCATTAGTTTGACTCTTTTATTGTGTTCTACAGCAGCTGAGCTGTTCCCCTTTTCGCAAAACCCCACCACGGTTACTTTACCTTCCCTCTCGTGCATCATAGGACTCAGATGAAACCTGACGAGCTGTACCTAGGAATACCTTGTGGTTTTGTAAAATGAAAATCAACAGAAATTCAAAATGAACATTGCGTTTTTCAAGAAAGAACATAATGAAGAGTTTTTCATTAAATATTTACAACTCTACATTGGAAAATTAGTGTGGGTGCACAACAAAGGCTTATTTTGGCTTGCCATTGGAAGTAAATTGAGCACACCCATTATCAACATTTCCAGAGCGTGTGTGGGATAATATGAGTGAGATAGGAAGAAAAGGATGGATGAATAAAGGAATGGATGAGATGTTTAAATGGGGATGGGCTTGTTTGGTTGGTTATACAAATTTCAGAGGCAGGACTCCTGTCCTACTAGGCCCTTTATTCCTAGGGATTATGGGGTCTTGAGCTGGGCCCTGAGCCCAAACCACTCTTAATTTTGCACTTCTGCTCTAACCTCACCTGCATATGCCAACAAATTATTTTCTTGTAGAACCTAGGAACCTAGTGGTGAATATAGGATGAGTTCTCATATTAGAAGGCGCTAGTTTGGGTAGTAGTAGTTGGTAGTAGGCTCCAGGTAGGGGGGTCAGTGTCATCATTGAAATTCTTTGAAATTGTGATTGTGGTTTCACTTGTTTTTAGCCTTTTTAATTGTTTCATTTGAAGTTTTCATCATGATTAAGATAAGATATATATATGTATGTAATATTATAGGATAAAATATAACTTATTTTTAAGAAAACTATTGTAATCTTAATAAAGCCATTCATCCCTATGGACGGTGCAAATAATTTCACACCGCTTTTTCTCCATACAATATTCAATGTTTGCATTATATTACTGAGGAAGTATTTATTCTTTTAACTGTAAGAAAGTATGCATATAGCCTACTTCAAATGTAATTGCAGAATTGTAATTTTGACCCTGCAATTGCTGATTCGTCACTTTGTGGCCGATGTGGGTCAGTGCCATCGACCATAATATGACTGATCCATTATATATGTATATATATATTTAGATACTTCTGCTCAATGGACCAAAAGCTGTCTGCTCATACAACATTTACAAGGTTCCCACACATCTTGAAAACCCTGGAATTTCAGGGTTGTCCTAGAAAAGCCCTTTAATTTAGCTTGATGTCCTTGAAATTACATTTTTGGAATTTTGCTTTTTTTAAATTACAATTTTTTATGCATGGGTTGTCTGTAAAGTAAATAAGTTCTTGTTTCCCCTCCTCAGAATCCCCTCAGCGCTCAGTCTTGGCTTGGCAGCCGAAAGTGATGGACTTGTCTCTCGCTTCACCTGCTAGGTGCGAGCTGCGTTCGATGATCTGTTTCCTATATTCAAAAAAATATTCCGCTTCCGGTTGAAAACCATTCCCAGCTATGCGAAATCTATGGAGACAAGTGTATGAGCGTACCACATATACGCAAAGGGGTCAAAGAGTTTCAGAAAGAGTGAGAACTAGGTTAGTTACTGACGTCCATGATGAAAAGCGTTCAGTACGACCATCTGTTTCTGACAAAACCAATCGCATAAGTGGAGGCAACGATGCTCTCAGATTGAAGAGTAACGGTTCTTGAGCTCTCCAAAATGATCTCTGAAGTCAGTAAAACCTCTATTACCAAGATTTTGAAGGATTTTTGAGATTTTTTAGGTATACCAAGGTTTGCGCGAGGTGGGTGCCGAGAATGTTGACCAAAGACCAATTTTTTTGCGATTGTTTTGTCAGAAACAGATGGTCGTCCGGAACAGTCTTCATCATAGATGTCAGTAAGTCCGTTCTTTGACCCATTTGCGTACATGTTGTACGCTCATACACTTGTCTCCATAAGTTTCTAAGCTGGGAATGGATTTCTTACAGCAGAATGGTTTTTTGAAGACAGGAAACAGCGTCATCACCATCACCAAGCGCCTCTCGCCTGGCGGGCGAAGCGAGGGACAGGTCCATCACGTTTGTCTGTCAAGCCAAGACTGAGCTTCGTAGGTGGCTCGCTAGGGAGGGGATTTGGAGAGGGGAACCAAGGTACATTGCACACGTGCGGGATCGACCATAACATACAGTCTTTTCATGATTGTAGCGCCATAGGAAACTTACTTTATGGACAACCCTCGTAGATTTATCGTTTTTGATTTTAGCTTTGAAATGGTTGTTCTCAAGACTTTGGTACAAATATTTTGTTTATTTATTTCTTGTTATAAATATATAACATTCTTTTTAGAAATGGTTCAAATACCTGCTTATTAATTGCTTGAATCAACTAGTTTTGGCTAGAGGGAGACATCATCAGGCGAGACAAGGATGTCTTTCTTTTGACTTCACTTCACAATCTTTAAGAGGGTTGGATGATCAACAGAATTAATTAAGCTTTTCATAAAATAAATTTAAAACTTCCACTCTAAAAGTCTTTTCTCTAAAAGGGGGTTCAGCCCAGAAGCCCCCCTGAATCCGCCACTGATGTAGAGCACAGCTGTACAACTATCTCAATTGTAACAATATTCTTGATTATAACCATAATATCTTTAACACGTTCAGTGCGATGGACGACGAACGGCGTCCAAGAGGTGTAGGTTGCATGTGGTCGCGCAACATTAAATTTGGTGCTGAAATATCAGCTGATCGTTCATTTAATGTGTTTTCCCACTACAGTGTATTGTTGTTGATTAGTTTGGTTATGGTTTGGTGGTTATTGTTGGTAGTTTTGCGTGTGTTCGTAATACTAAAAACTATGGATGAAAATACAGGATCTTCAAACAGAAAAAAAACAAAAAATGATAGAGGTTAAAAATAATTTTGCTCAAAATTCAGTCCCTACAAATATAAATTTTTATGTTTATTTTTAAGTATAACAAAAGGCTTACCATTTTTACTTCATGTTTCGTAACCAATGTTCTATTCAAAATACAGCCTGAACACATGGAAATGCTCATATTTATGGTTTATTTTTATTGTAAAATAATGCAATATATACTTATAATCTTGCAGTTTGACCTTTTATTTTTGTTTTCCCAAATGCAGATATTTCACTATTCATTGAAAAACATATTTAGGTCTTTGTAGCAATTTATTCATGCAAGGGCGCCTATTCAACGCAGCATTCAACACAAAAACTATTAAAATTTCTTGCTGGGGGCTGTGGACGCCCATAGGCGTATTTTACATTGTGTACACAAATATACTTAACCCTTTAAGGAGTGGACGTTTTAAAGCCTCATTATTTGAGAACTGTTAGGGAGTAAGGGTGAAAACTCAAAACACACCTCAAAAGAGTAAAATTTTTTTTTTTAATTTTCACTAAATTACATTGCAACATGGAGTAAATATAGTTAGAAACGTGTTTTAGGTTCAAAATTCCCTAAAATAAACATTTTAGAACTTTTTTCAATCAATTTTTCAACATTTAAGCCTTCAATCAAAGTAACTAAAGGTAGCCGAGTGATGTCTAGCAACGAAAAACTCTCAGCTACTGAGATACAGATGTCAATAATAGGGTGTGTAGAACGCTTTCACTTTTATTACCCGCTGAACCTTCAGAATAACAGGTCTAATAAAACTTCATGCCGCGGTGTCACTTTTTCCGCCGAAACTTCCTGCCGCGACCATCCCGCCTAAGAAACCCTCCGCAGATTACCAATAACCTACCGAATGCACCAATACACATGTTCCGCGTATCTACATGTCTTTAATTATCGATTTATAGCTTAAGAATCAATCTATGTCAGGTTATATGTATTAGAACAAATTTCATCAAATGACGATTTAAAACATCACCACTTCTTTTTGCGAAACCATTAAAAGACGTTTTAAAACGTCAATACTATTTTGACGCAAAATACGGTACTCTTTAAAGGGTTAATTTGAAATAACTTTAAAAAAAATAATAATGCAGCTCCTGGGAAAGGTTTGTGAATTCGTCCATAGCAGTGAACGTGTTAACATCTTTAGACCTATCTTAGACAATAACAATATATTTTTCAATCTAGTTAGGCTGACCGAGGCCAGCTGAAGTCCCCACTTCAGAACATAACTTTATAAAGTGTCCAACCAATTTCCAACTTTTTCGTCTGACTTTTTTTTTATTTAATCTTAAATATGTTTACATCTGAGTCAGATGTAGAAATAATATTTGTCTTTCATAAGCACGAAAAGAAAACTACACCTGTGTAATGTTCAATTAACATAAAAGCTAACCTATGGCCCCACTGTAACCACCAAACCTACACCAAAACTACACCTGTGAAATGTTCGATTAATATGAAAGCTAATCTATGGCCCCACTATAACCACCAAACCTACACCAAAACTACACCTGTGTAATGTTCGATTAACATGAAAGCTAACCTATGGCCCCACTATAACCACCAAACCGATAGTTGATAAAAGTTTCATCATAGGAATCTTTGAGATTCCTATCTTAAAGATTCCTAGATCTTTAAGAATTTATAATCAGAATCAATCGTAGCTCAAAATACCTACCTGAGTAGGTTGCGATTTCAGTTAAAATACTACTATCTGTTGCAGGTGACAGGGTCAAGATGCATTACAGTAGGTGTTGGTTACAATGAGCAAATAGTGGATAATCTACCAACCAATGAACACGACTTCCGCCTCACATGGATCGTCTATCCCGAGATGAGTGCATTGTTTAGTAAGCATATTGAAATACCAACGGAATTCAAACCCCCTCCTGAGCCATTTTATATTTAAATTTTACATTTGGGAGACAAGGAAATATACTTTAGTAGGAATGGGAAATGTTTAGGAACAAAGTTGTTAACTAATGTACTTTGAAATTCCAATATAAAAACCTTAGTTGTCTGATATTCTTATTTTATACATGTTTTTATGGGGTTTTCACATGTTTTCTCAATTTTTTTACATATCTATATCTGTTTCATACATTTTTTGTCAAATTTAGTGATGATAAACTACTTATTTTGATTAGTTGGAAGTAGCTAAATTTGGGACAGTGCAAATTCCATATTTAGTACAACTATTATAACTCAAAAACTCTTGTTTTCAAAACATATTTTTTCCGCCCTATTTTCAAGTTTTGTTCTATATAATCCTTGGTAATTTCTAACGATTAAAACCAGTAAAATTCTTCAATATATTCTGATGTTCTAAAAAACAAAGATCCGTTGCACAATTAAGTTAGCTGCACAATACATTAAATCATCATAGATCATAATTCTTCTAAAGTCTATGAAAAATATATGTAAATAAAAAAAGTTTTAAATGATCAATGTTTAAATCATCCACATTTTCTGGTTTTAGTGATTTAACAAGTAATGTGTTATGCACTTTCAGTTTCAAAACCAATTTGACAGGATTAAAATATAAATATATGGATGTAGCCGGAATAATAATATTCTTAAAGTATGATGACGTCTAATCAAAGGGCCTTATCAAATTCATGAACATTTAGTGACATTTGTGTTTTTTTTAATGTTTTTTTAAAGTTTGCAGACTAGCACAAATATTATTTGGTTTACTGATAAATTACTATATTTTTATACTTTCAATGATTTTTAACTTCTACCCTGCATTAACTTGATATGTATTAAGTTTCACTTTTTGTAGTTTTATTAATAAATAAAAGCTTCTCATAACATTATTCAAGTAAATTCATGCCATACTCCTATCAATAATTATTGTTATTAGTAAATTATTTTTTGGGTGTAGAAATAAAACTTTTTCGATGTTTGTCTGATTACATTTAATGTCTGAGGATTAGATGTGTTGTATTTTGAAAGGAAAATGGGATTTTATATATTTTAAATACATTTATTTCACAATTTTTACAATCTGTACAGTTAAAATATGTTGACATTCCACTTAAAACTAAATTAAAATGAGTACAATACAAATAATTCGTACATAATTCTTCAATCCAGTCATCCTTCTAATCAGTCATCATTCATCAATCGAGCTCTCCCGTTCTACAATACACATCCTAATATATATGTACACTTATGTAAAGTGATAATAACTGTGAAATGGTATGAAATGAGATTACCTTTTTATGATCACAATTATATTACACCTTATTCAATGTGTAAAATCACTTATAATATTATTAATTGCAATATGGTAATAACATTAGCCTACATATTAAACACTAACAGACAAAATTACAAAAAAGATATAAATGTGGTGGGCCTTTTATGTTTCACTCCTTACGATCAAGTGACTTTTTATTCATATTGTTTTTATTTTATTTTATAGTTTAATATTAAATACCCCGTCACAGCAGACCTGCGTACTCAGAGAATTTCCAAAGCAATAATATAATAATAATAATATATGACAAGTTTTATCAATATCTATCAATAAATATAAAAAATTCTTTGTCTATTCTCCATAAGATTAACGTGGGAAAGAGTGTGCAGGTTTGCTGCTGTGAGGAACAAAGAAAGAAGGCATGTCTACCATAAACAATTTTTATTTTGACCAGTTATAACAACTTTCAACAATATCTGTCCATAAATAAAGGAGTTGGTCTATTCCCTATATGATTTACATTGGAAAAGAGTATGCAGGTTAGCTGCGATGATAAACACATGAACTATAATTTTTAAGCATAAATGTATGGATCTCAACCACATGAATCTAAATATCAAGTTTCATCCAAAGATATTAATTAATAAGTGAAATATTATTTTTCCTTCCTTATCCTGCATGAACATTGGAGCCCCAAAATACAATGTACTATGTTAAGATTTTAGATAGAGCAAAACTATAAGGAACTTTTTTGTGTAATTTTTTCAGCTGATTCTAATGGTGAATGATAAAACAATGTAAAACAATTTAAATTACACATGAAAAAAGCAAACACCCCAATATTTGAGTACAAAACCCCCTAAATATAGGATACATGTCTACCAAATTTGGTCTAGATCGGCCCATTTTTAGAAGAGTTATTGTGTTCACAGACACACACATACACACATATATGAATATATATATATATATATATATAAATTTTAAAGACTATTGTTTTTGGCCTCTAGGCACCTAAAGACGAAAAATAACATGGTCCTGGGCTTAAGTCTTGCCATAAGACCTACGGTTATAGCTTCTTCCCTGTGGGAAATTCGCTAAAAGATTATGATATATAAGTGTATGAGGAATCGGCTCCGTATGTTTTTATAAATATATATATATTAAAATTTATTGACTGGAAATAATAGTTTTGTTTTAATATTTCCCCTCTTTTATACACTTTGAGAGTTATTTAGTTTGTAACTTGACATCTGACTTTATTTTCACAAAGTAAATCAAAATAAGAAGACATTATATAAACATATACAATATAAAAAATGTAAATATAAATATTTTACTTGTTTAGCTATGATATATACAAAATGGCACTTAAAGTGAAATGAAATGTTCACGTAGTTGCACGTGATGAGTAACGCTTAGATGAAAAGTTGGTATTCATTCCTCCGCAGTTTGATAGTTTTGCAGGAAAAAAATTAGGTAATTTTTATCAGTTCTTTCTATTTTAGATTTTGCAAGAAAACTAGGCCTATACATTTGTTATTGTTATGTCCGTGTTTTAGAGTAGTATTAATCATGTCAATCAAATGTTTTGTACCGGATTTCTTAGTTTACAATTTTACTAAAACCATTATTTTTCTTTGCACATATAATCAGGGCCAGACTATTGCTTGTAGTTCAGCATGTCATCCATCCCTGGCATATTTAGATTGTAGTCAATATAATTTTTAATAGTATGTCTGTGAAAAGGAAAATGAAAGAGAAACATTCAATGTAAATTCAAAATAAGCAGATATATGAAAAACAAATAAATAAGACAGTTTCTTAATGTAGGAAATATTCAGATGTGTTATGTGATGTTAGGTAGTTGATTTAGGTAACATTAAAATAACAGCTGTGCAAAAAGTTACATATTTTTTCAGCAGAACGAGTCAAATTAAATATTTAGACATTAAGAAGAGGTCTATGCATAAACACTAGGTTCATGTTAAAGAGCTTTTGTAAAATTTCAAATTGGACACAAAAATCACAGGCTTCAGTCTACTGAACTAACAAATTGTTCAGTATGGTCACACTAAAAGAGTGCAGGTTAAATTATATCACTAAAAGGGCTTAGCCAAAAATAGGGCAAAATAGGGTTTAATTTCTGTACTTATATAAATTTTTTAAAATACTAAATATTTGTGGCTGATTTTATATTGACATTTTTGATTCTTATTCTCTGCAAATGAAATAATCTCCTAAACGTATTGGATAAGAAATACTATGGGTTTTCCTTATATTTATCTGAAGTTTTTACTTTCCACCTATATGGCAGTATAATTTGTTCAATTTCAGTTTTCAATAGATTTATTTGTCTTGGGGTCTCATGAACCCAGAAAAGTGATATTTGTCTATCTATGTGTGATGGAGTGCTTAAGACTCCAAATAATATGACATCACCTGCATGTCTGTAAAAACAACACTTCTAAAGTTATAGGCTTTTAAATTCCAAAAAAGCCTATTTTTGAGTTTCTAGGAAAACAATAAATTGCTTATAAAATAAATTAACTTTCAAGTAATAATGTTGTATGTTGTCCAAGAGCCCCCAATGTTATTCTTATGGAAACTACTAAATATCAATTTATTTTGTCTTTCTCTTATGTTTTTCATGACAGTTGGTATCCAGAGTAATGTCTCACTACCCAATGAAACACACTGAAAAAGTAGTTAAGACCTGGGGGTGGGGGTTGTTAGTTTGATAACTCTCAACTTGTAATAAGAAGGTGTCTGCAAGAAATTTGATGACTTTTTTGAATTGAGATATTTTTAATGTTATATTAATAAGCATTAAATAGTATGATAATATTATGAATGAGATACGATAACATTTAAGGAAGACAGACATGCCTGTTTCCTGGTACAGTACAGTACAGTATTGAGAAATGTGACTGGAAGTTATGTAACCTTTAGTCAATAACGGTTCTGGAGGCATATCATGATAAGTAACTACAAAAATTTAAGAATTGTAGTTGTCTTCCTACAGAAGGGACAGGTCAAAGCCTATGAACACTTGTCTGTAGACCATTCAACTTGGTGGTTTACAGTTTGATTGTGGTGTACTTGAGACTTCTGTGAGCTCATGAGCTCATGCTGAAGTCCATTCAAGAAGATCTGTGTATATTCATTTTCAGGTATGACTTAATTGTAAAAATCATAACTTCTGTAAATTTGGACTTTAATTGATTCTGGACTTTGGCAAAATAGTACAATCATTAAATTTTTTATTTTAGAATTAATATGATATGAGCTATGAGAGGGTATCTATAAGAATTTAATAAATTAAATTAAATTCTGAGATGAAATTAAAAATGAGATTAAATTCTGCTAAACTAATCAAATTTCTTTTATAATGTTAAAGAAACAGACTACCTTTAAGTGATTTATCATTTACTATCAGTATGCAACTACTTTAACAAGTCTTTAACCACCATGAACATTTTAAAGTTAGTTATTTTGTTATTTGAAAATTGTCATAAAATTTAATTTGTGGACCATTTTGTATGAAATATTTTTATAAATGTTGTTTGTGAAAATGTAAAAAAATATGATCGACAAAAACACAACATGTAAGAATGACCAAATGACAAAATGATAGCAAAATATCTTGATGGCACCAATGACAAAGAATTTTTTTTCATTGGACAGCATTTTACAAATATTAATCGGTAAATTAATTTGTACGTAAGTAAAAATAATCTCTAACCAATATTTGGGTAACAGTTCAGGATATTTTATTGAATTTGTTGCTTGTATTACTGTTGCATTGTGGAACTGGTCATTTTGGTAACACAGTGGTAACTTATATACACAAGTTGTTAATGTCTCTCCAATACACTTTTCTTCTACAAACAAAAAATAAAATAGAAAAATCACTCATGAGCAATTATTAGTGTTTTTCCTTGCTTTTTTGATGTTATAAAAATATTACTTGACTTATAGTTCTCTTTATTTGAAAAAGAGCAAGATTTTATTATTGACAGGGGACATTTTATTATTGTCATAGATTTTGGGCGGAGGGGTATTGGAAATCCATCACACCAAAATTTGAAAGAGAATGTCGTC
Source organism: Nephotettix cincticeps (assembly GCA_023375725.1). Lineage (NCBI taxonomy): Eukaryota > Metazoa > Arthropoda > Insecta > Hemiptera > Cicadellidae > Nephotettix > Nephotettix cincticeps. Next base: position 81,039,950 of record CM041786.1, on the reverse strand, counting down.
ATATGTTAGAGGAACTGAAAACAATCTTTTAAGACATATCCATGATCTAATCTATTTCCTAATTTTAACTTAATTTCAAATGGCCAAATCTAATATTTACTTAATATTACTCAATTTTAATAAAACAATCAGAAACGCCTTAGTTTCAATTTTAATATTGACTAATTAAAATTGCACCTAAGGTCGGTTGGCACTTGAAAAACCTATGTATTTTTGTATTTGGCTTTCAGGAGTTAATCAAATTTAATATAAAACATTTTAATTTATACTGAACATTTTAAAAGTAAAAAATTTTGTATACCGTAATTCATCATTCGTAATTGTTATAGTTGCTCAATATGGTTTCAACAGCACTGGTAATTTATATAATTATTGTAAGTTATTTTACTAAACAGATTGTCCAGCTATCAAAAGTATGAGTCTGATGGATGAACTTTTGAAACTGTTAAAATGTTCAGTATGTTAATATTAGGCCCATCATGTGTGTCAACAAGACCTTCTATAACAAAGAAGGCATTGTGAAGTAGGCTTCATTTAAAAAGTTTCAGCAAGATAAAATATTTTCATAATTTCAACAAAAGCAAGAAAACATAAAATCACTCTTACAATAAATTTTCTTAAAAATACTTAAAAGCTTTCAAATTAATTTTAATATTGATAGCACTTGGGATTATATACATCACAGTTCTTGCTATATGAAATATCACTCAAGTAAGTTCGCTAGATCACAGTGAGCCAAACATTCGCTTCCCCCTTGTCAGCATCAGGCTGACAACCATCACTGAGAAGAGAAAGAAGAAGAACCCAACGGCAGTGGTGATGAAGCGACACCAAAACCTGGTGTGCAAAAAATTTAAATATGTTAGTAGTCAGTCAGGTATTTCATAAGTAACAATAATAATTGTAAAACTAAATTATTTCAAAGTTATTTAAGTAGATATCCCTATAGTGGTTATAGGTTATTTGAAATATATTAATCATATGAAGTAAATACAAATTACATGGGTGAGAGTGGAGATCCTTGAGACAATTTTTTTCTATTTGACTTGAAGGATCAGATTATTTTTTATTATTAAGCTTTCCTATTTAACTTTTTTTCAATTGAGTTCCAAATAACTATACTGTGTCACAAAAAATAATAATTTGTAATTTATATAGTAACCTAATTAGTGTTTTTTTGTATAAAATACTTTTAAAATGTTTGTTTAGTAAAGATAAGTACTCTGAATCTCCTGACTTTTAAAGAAGTTATTTCTTTTATATAGTAAAAATATTATAAAATAAGTGTTTTTTAAACAACAAAAAACCCTTTCACATGAGACCTGCATTCTCAGAAAATTTTCATGTCTCTAATAAATATTCAAAACACGTGTCAATTCATCACAAATTTTCTGATCCCTCCGGAATATTAGATATAATTTTTGTTAATGCCTTAGTTTCTTCAAAAAAATATAACTTCTTTCCTATTGCCATAAGGATGAAGTTGTTGCAATATCATTCTCACGCCAGTATTGAAACATAGAAGGTTTGTGATACTAACTGGAAAAGTATCTATAAATATTAAAGGAAATGCAGTATTGGTGTCATATTTTAACATATCTATACTATGAAAGGCTTATTTAAAAATATTTAACTCAATACAGTATTAAGAATTCCATACAATTTCGTAATTGCCATTCTGATATAATAGGACCTCTCCTTCCATGATTTATTTTCCTTAAAATTATAAAACTGATTCCTTTTATAAAAATTGAAATAAACTCTCCTGTTTTCAATTACTAAATTTTCGATACATCACATAGTATTTTTAGGTAAGAAGTTAACGCAAAAGAAATGTTCATTGTTATGTTATGAGGAAAATAGAATTTTATCTCATTTCATGTATTTTTATTATTTTTCTGTATTTCAGCACTGTAGAATAAACCCTTTTGTATTTTACAGATAACTAGCCAATCACTTTTTATTGAGCCGTAAAGTGATAGATTGCAGCAATTAAATTCTTTTAATTGCTTTTAATTTAAATTAAATTCTGCTTTAATTGAAAAGCTAATAATTTTATCATAATTTGAGAATGTTAACTCAATCATCGCTGATATGATGGTGGAGATAAGTTCAAGCCACCAATACAAGACTTAAAGACACTTAATTGCTTCAAGTAACTGAAGGAAGGGAAAGAATAACAACTTAATTTGCGTCAAGTAATGTTAGTCGTACTGATCAAACAAGTTTGTTGAGGTTATATTGTATAATGTTTATTTTCCATAGAATTACAGTAAGTACAAAATTACCTTTGTCGTTTGCTGGCCTTGAGCCGCTTCATAAGTACCTCAGCTTGGTGGCCGTCCAGGGTGAAGTCTGGGGACCTCAAGCTCGGGAACACCTGTAACAGAGAGGAATGACGTCTTAGCATACAAACTTTTAAGCAGTATATTATACATTCAAAACTTCTTAACGGAAACGTATTAAAGTAAATTAAAGTGAAAACTTTTTTACCTGGTAACCGAGCTTTAATCGGATGGAATTAGACATGTATTATATAAGTTAATTAACAAAAATTAGTTATTTCCAAAATTTAAAGAAATTCGTTAGAGCCGTTTTCGAGATCCTTGTGTAAATGTACAAACCTTGCTCGTTATAGGCCTAGTATTGGATATAGATAGCGACCATCTATATTCTGAAATTGGCACAATAGCGACCTTGCGCCTAGCCTAGCGGCACCTCAGACTCCCGCTAGACACCGAGGTGCAAGGTCTGTAGATCCGGTCTGTCAAGGCCACTTCCGGTGCAAGGTAAACAGCTGATTTGAGATTCAATAAAGGATCACGTGAATTAAACACATTTATCGCGGTTCCGTTACATATCTCGTGAGCCGGACGATTGCAAGGACAGAATGCAAACCAGTTGCTGTGTGATGTCAGATGTGAGATGTTTTGATTGGATCCTTGGTGTTCCGCAACCGGTCCTTTAATTAGTATACGGCGTGTTTACAGCGGTGTAACAGTTTCGTCACGTCACACGGGCCCGGGATGAGTTGAGGTAATGATAGGGCAGCTGAATATTGTTGACACCAATTCATCGATACTGTAGGCCCCTTAAGTGCTTTTAGGGTTACACTAATGTCCAAATGGTCCAATATGTAGGTATATCTGCATTAAATATTGGCTCAATGTTATTTTTAACCGGATGTGAATTTGTTTTTAAATTTTGAAAGAATTTAATAATCAAAAATCTAGAGAACCTAGCCTGGTCGGGTCTTGATTCTGCTTGGTAATGCTTGAGCTGTATGCGAGGTTCTGGACGGACGCTTGGCTGGATCTGCCTCAAATCACAAATCAATTTTAAGAATAAAACCGTGAAGTAACGGGGCGGATTATTGAACAAAAGTAATCGACCGAAAAAACGGAAGTGACAGATGAGACTGAAAGGAAATGGAGAGTCATAAATTGTCGGAGATAAATCAAGAGGAACAATGGAGAAGAGGCCATCAAACAGTGATTGTGCTGTGCCGTTAGTGCCAAGTGGTCTATGCCAAGGCAAAGTAACTTCTGATGCAGCTTTCCTCGTGGTCAATGCATGGGCGGACCACATCTAGTAGAGCTTCAAGTAGTGCTTGTACCTGTCAACAGGCCTCTTACGTTTGATGCAGACGATTTGTCAAGGATGAAACCAGTGATCTGTACCGGTTACTTCGAAGAAAAACTTTTAAGATATCTTCCGTGTTACGTCTATTTAACATAGTTACAAAAAAAATCACAGTTACCAAACATTGATAATAGGCTATGTATAAATTTAAAGCGATTATGATAATTTATAAAGGCCTACTATAAAAATAAAGCCTTTGATCCCTACATAGGAACTAATGTTGATAAAGGATATAAATTCAGTAGGCTACCTATTTAACTAATTATTACTGAATATTTCCTTTGCGAAACGTATCACAATGATGCCCGGTACGGGGAAAGTTACGCAACACAACGGCTCGTTGTCGGGTCGGAGCGAGGTACCGCTCAGTGCTCCTGCCTGTCTGTGACTCAAGTCCTACAGATGCGAGACATACTCCTACGCTTCACATGTTTCACAATTTGCTATGCAATTAATCATCTTGATGAATGGTTTCCTTCATTATAGAGGATTTTTCTGTTATGAATGATACCGAATCTTAGAACTTAATCTGTAGGAACAGCCATGGAGAGAATCGCAAAAGGATTTGAACATATAACAAGGGTTCTCATAGTCAAGGATTACAAGAGAAAATCAGACATTGTATAAATTGTATGGGATTTGAATTCAGACAATAGAACACTCGTGCGTGGGATCGCTTCTTCTTGCAAGGTAAGAATCGTCTGCGGCCACGACACAACCGAAGGTCTTTTATAAATAAGTGTAGTGACTCATGGTCATATATTTGTTTAATTTCATGATTAAGTTTAGGTATTAAGTAGGACACTTTACCACCCTCCTGTTCTGTCTATAATATGAAAGGTATATTTTTTCTTGCTACAGTATGTTGCTACAGCAATGCCATACAAGGTATAAAAAGGTATTTGAATATTTCATTCCTAACTTGACCTTTGGTTGTATCCGTAGTGACTAGTTTGAAAAAATTATCCCCCCCGGGGATACAGTAAAATTAAATTTTTTAAATGCTCTAGAGCCTGATTGGTTAGGCTTAAGATCGTGCGAGCGGAAATCGACTACAACAATATATTAACATTATATATTAACAATGGTTCAACTCTTATTGAGGATTGAAATACCAATAGGAGGTTTAGAGCAAGGCGGACGCTCTTCCACGACTGCGTGCATTGCCATTTCGGTGCAATATTAACAATGGTTCAACTCTCATTGAGGATTGAAATACCAATAGGAGGTTTAGAGCAAGGCGGGCGCTCTCCCACGACTGCGTGCATTGCCATTTCGGTGCAATATTAACAATGGTTCAACTCTCATTGAGGATTTAAATACCAATAGGAGGTTTAGAGCAAGGCGGACGCTCTTCCACGACTGCGTGCATTGCCATTTCGGTGCAATATTAACAATGGTTCAACTCTCATTGAGGATTGAAATACCAATAGGAGGTTTAGAGCAAGGCGGACGCTCTCCCACGAATGCGTGCTTTGCCATTTTGGTGCAATATTAACAATGGTTCAACTCTCATTGAGGATTGAAATACCAATAGGAGGTTGAGAGCAGGGCGGACGCTCTCGCACGACTGCGTGCATTGCCATTTCGAGCAATTCACTTTTTCTGGTCGAGGAGTTGTTCGTGTTCATCTTCTACATTCTACAGAGTCGAGCGCAGACCAGCGGCGCGGCACGGGAGGGAACACTTATCAATTGGAGTAGGTTTCAAGCACCCAGTAATGATTCTTGCAGTCTCATTTACTGCTATGAGGGTTTTGTCGAACAAGTCCAGAGGATTCCACGAGGATGCCAACTGTATACCAGGACTTGATGGAAGCGAAAAGGAAATGATGAAGCATGAAGCAATATCAGAGAATGTACGAAAGTGATCCTCACTCAGAGGAAACAGTTGAAGCCATTGAAGAAGTCGTGGAAATAATATCAGCAAACAAAAGAGAAAGATGGACTAGTTTGATGGAAAACTTTGATATGAGAATAAACAGCCGGAGCCTTCTCAAAAATCTGAGTGGCGACACTACTGAGCCAGAGGACATCCAGTCAAAGTGACAGCTGACCAGGTGGCTACTAAGCTATTGCTGAATGGGAAGACTAGTGGCGTCTAACACCGTACGCAAATACAACGTGATATTCAAAATTAAAACAACTTCCTTGATTCATAATTTTCTTTAATAGAACTTAATAACGCAGTAAAGTCTCTCAAATCAAACCGAGCTGCTGGCATTGATGGCATCAGGGATGAACAGATTAAACATTCTGGACATAGAACTCTTAACTGTTGGCTGCTTGATATGATGAATAGCTGTGTTAATTAACTGCAAGTACCGAAATCATAAAGAAAAGCGAATATCTGTTCCTTGCCTAAACCTGGTAAAGACCTTAATGATCCAAATAGTTATCGGCCAGTATCTCGTTTATGCCAAACTTTCAAAGTCTTCGAAAGCACGATTCTAAACCAAATAGCAAAACAAAGTTCATACCTGAACAAGCAGGTTTAATCTAATCTAATTTAGGCCAAGCAAATCGTGCTGTGGACAGGTGCTTAATCTAACATTGAAGATGGATATGAGAGGGAACAGATTACACCCTGATAATATGAACCCGGAAAATCCTAAAACACGTTGGCTCAAGTAATTAACAACAGGACAAGGAAATAAATAGGTTTATCATTGTAATCTTTGTTCTGTCGGATGAGCCTTGTTATTATTTTCACTATGTTTGAAAAGATGAGGATCTTTTAAAATTACTTCTATTGAAATGGCTGTGATTGTTGTTAGGGGCAACGTAAAGAACTTTAGTTTGCACAATTTGATTTCTTTTTTATTTAATCAAAAATGAGGGGTCACAAGATAGAGGTTTACATTTGAAAATATTCAGTTACCCCCTTTACCCAAAAAAATGTTGAACAACCTAAAAAAGTAAAAAAGTGCTATATACGTTAAGGCCAAGATCTCAAATTGACATATCAAATCAATTTGAGCTATGTCCAGCTGTTGTCCAGTTGTTTATTTTATGTCCAGCTCTGCAAGGACATAAAACTCACTTTATATTTGTGTGTGTGTGTGTGTGTGTGTGTGTGTGTGTGTGTGTGTGTGTGTGTGTTTGTGTGTGTTGTGCGTGTGTGTGGGTAGGTGGGTGAATCGAAATTAAATTTCAGAAAAAGATGTAATCGATTTAACCATGAAAGTGTTATACAGGCGTAAGAAAAAGGTTGTTAAAATATCCACATCAAATGTTCACGTTGCCAATATTCTATGTAAATTAGGTATAATAAATCCAAATCTAAATTGTTAACTAACAATGAAACAGCAAGTACGGCTTACTTATGCACTATGGACATGATTTATTTTCTGCACGCACTTACATGTAAAAAGCGGACTGTAAACAAGACAACCAGTCCCTTAGCTAACCTTGGGGGATACCACTTTCAAGAATCGGCACTTGGCACTGCTTCGACGTCCAAAAACTGGATTGCGAGAGAAGGGCGTATGCCGTAAACGTGCGGCCTCTACGGCGCCGCGATCCGGTCGATTGGCCAACCGTTGGTAGCGGCTGGTATTTATAGACTCAAGTGTCAGGGTCGCTGGGTTGGATGACCCAGATGCGGACAATGCGGCTGACCAGTCACTCAGTCACTCAGCACTGCATCTATCACTTGCACTCTAAACAACGCCATCTCAGAGTCTTAGTTGTTTTTTATTTTCTACTTTCAAGAATGGGTTGCAGTCCAGTAGTTGTGGTCTCTAATAGATTTTAATCCAATAAGACTAAATTGAAACCTCAAAATTCTTTAGAAAGCATAATCTATTATATTGTTTTCTAAATTTTGTAGGAATTTTCATAAATTCTGAAATATTCATTACCATAAATAACACATTTTTACAATAGCAAAAATACATCACATCACAATTTTTAAACACATAATAATACAAAAACTATTTTACTTACAAGTAATTAAAGAAGCTTTTAGCATTACACTTAATCTTCATTAATACAACATGTTAATCAACACTTGATCACTTATTGTAATGATTCAAATCACCGATTTTTGGCATATAACTCACCTTATTAGCTTACGCTGTGTTGCATTATTTCTATAAATTTAAACAAAAGAAAGAAGAAACTACAATGTTTTCACATGTGTCGTATTAAAAACTAGTGTGTTATTACCAATTAATATCGAACGCCATATTCACCAGAGGAAACTACAATAGACAGATGCTCAAAATATGTAGTTAATGAAATTTATAGTTAAATGAAAATAATTACAGTTTTAAATTTTAAGAAAATTTTCCTAAACTAATAGTGTTACTAATATGAAATGGAATTTTATTGAAAATCTTAAGAACCATAATATATGAATAAAACCTTTTAAATGCCTTAAAACTTGGTCGAGATAATGCTACTCTATTTAGTGATTTAAGTCTATGACACTATGACCTAAAGTGTTGAAAATACTACGGCCACTTCTAAGAAAAAACAATCGCAAAGCTCGAAAAATATAAAGGTGTCTTAACGGACAGTTGCTTAAAGTTTTGATATGAATGTTCAGTTTTCCATAGTTTAAAGATCTGCTTGAAAATGGGCAATAAATGGGAAAATATATGCTTTTTGGGCAATTATAATAGGATTGATATTATTGGCATAAACGCCACCCAAACAACATAAGCCATACTGTGTTTTACTGTTTACAATTACTTGCAAAATAGATCAATCTTAATACATATAATGGCAGATATACTTAAGCATATAAAATTTCCGCAGGGCCATATTATAAATATACCTTTTTATTAATTGAACTTGTGGTTTCCAAGAACAATTTTGATCTAAAATCAAACTTAAATATTTTAAGCTAATATGTTTTCTTTTAGAAGTTAATACTTTTAATACTTGATTTTAGAAGTTAATACTTGGTTTATTCAATGTAAACCAAACTTTAAATTTATTTAAATCATATTCCATGACATTAAAAAGAGAGTCATCATTCTTGCTTGTATAACACAAGGCAGTATCATCGACAAAACACGTGAGTGAACTCTTGAATCTACCTAGACATAATCTATTAACATGCACTAAAAATATAATAGGCCTAAGAACGGAGCCTTGAAGAACACCACACGTTATGGACAGAAGAGGTTCACTTGTTCTGTGTCTTATACGGCTTCTCTCCAAAAGGTACCCTGAACCAATCTAAAAGAACTCTCCAGCCTCATTAAAACATAAAATTAAGTCTTCCTGATTAACCGAATCAAATGCCTTAGTTATATCAATAGAAAATCCAGCAACATGAGACCTTGAATTTAAACCATTCAAACATTTGAACAAAACACTAATAGACTATTTTCTGTAGACCTTTCCTAAAAAAAATCCAAATTTTTATCACTCAAATAATTATTCAAGCCAAGAAACTTCAATCTGAATTTAACATTTTTCTCAATAATTTTGGAAAATTTGGTAGGAACGATATGGGTCTGAAATTATTTAAATCCGTGACCTGTCCTTTTTTATATAATGCTATGACTACAGCCGATTTTAAGTCTTGTGGAAATTCACCTGTAGCAAAACATAAATTAATAATATGATTATTAGGTTTTTTTGTTAACTTTTATGTATAATTTGTTTTTGAACTGCTCCCTACAACACAACTCATACGTCATCCAAAGTTTCAGAATTTGTATAGGACGTTTTTTAAAACTAACATACTAACTGTACCAAGATCAATTAATGAAACACATTTTGTAAACAAATCGAGTAAAACATTTCCATAAGTCTGAAAAAGTTTGGGTCTTGTATACTTCATATCTAGTGGAATAAAAAAAATCCTTGTCTAATCACAAAAAGTTCCTCTCCAGTTCCAGGTAAATTGTTTTGCCCTAGATTAAACATCGTCATTGCTTTACCATTCTAACACAAAATTTACAATCAGTATACAAGTAAATACATCCGTATAGCATCAAGTATCGTTATTTTTGATTTACCAGCCTACTTTTAAGAACCAGTCCATACAGTTGGGTGTTTCTCTAAGTCACCAAATAGACGTCAGCAAAAATATTGATTGTTGACTTTAAATTAACTTTTTGGACGCTTCGATGAATTTACCCTCGCTCGCAAAAATTTATCACACCAAACAGATCTCAAAAACATCATTCCTTAGATCTGATCGTATCTCAGGTTATCTGCCTTAAATTTTGTATTGATTTTTTTCACAAACTAATAACAGGATATTTGGGAAGAATTTTGTATACAATAGGTGAGTTGATATAAAAATAACCTTAATCATAAGAAGGCCATATTTATGTCGCAAAATAATAATGGAAACCTAGGAACTTTATAAATGTAGAAACGTTCTTTATATGCTCTTAAACTCAACAACTTTTAAAATAATGTCTAGGAATCTTGAGAGGAGTTGAATCATTGTAGATAAGTTCCGTCCAAATAGGGGTTTGAATAAAACATTATTATGGTTAGTCCGTAGAAAAATATCACTAATTCACTAGATAACCTTGACCACCCCAGAGGCTCATTGTTTAGCATAATTCTTCGAAATTTTATAATTTAGCATAATTTTTATACTAGGGATATTTTATAGACATCGAATTTGCAGTTAATTAAAAGAGTGGGAGTAATCTGTAGATCTACTGTATATCAATAAAATTAGAGTTTTTTCTGTTGCTCAGACAATTTGCTCAGACATTGCTCAAAGTTATTAATTTTTTAGTTATATTTACGTTCGTGCGTTAGAGAAGCCGAAACAAGTCTTATGCCAATTTGTGTTTGTCTGTCTGTTTGTCTATGACACTCCGAAGGTATTTTACGCCTCTTATCCGAAAAAAGGGAAAAAATATTACAATGAAACTTATTTCATGCATTCTCAACATTCCAGAGAAGGTTTTTCAAAGCTTGAAATTGTCCGCCGCCCCTTAAAAAATAAATTACGAACATTTAAAAACCAACTTATTACGCCACATTAGTAGCATTTTGCTTTCAATTATCAATGAACCACCTACTGATACTAATCAGCTGTCTTGGTAGTTTAAATATTTAATAAAAGAAAACAAACAGCTGTCACATTAATATTAGTTAATTTATTTATACTGGTCATTGATTTTAAACCCATTTCGAAATCATACTACATTAAAAAGTTATTTTAACGTATAAGTAATTATAATAATGGTTTATTGGTCAAGTAATGCTAAATAATAAAGCTGGGTATTGATTTATTTTTTCTGTACTGATTTGTTTAGGAGTTCAGGTTTACATTTTGGTATGATAATATTTTTTCATTAAACTGAATCCTACAACCCGTACAAAGGACGGGCGTACTGCTAGTGTTAATATATAATTTAAAAATTCTAAAACCTATTCTGAAGAAAACCTCCAAATTAGAGCAAAAATTGAAAAAAGCCAGTAATATGGTGACGTGACCGCAACCATAAAGAATTGTAGATGGTCAACCGTAACCGTGTCTTCTGCGGCTTCAAAACGCTCACTTCCTACCGTTGCACAAGCCCGTCTCCCGTAACGCAGGTTTATGTAAAGAGTTTATGTAGGGCTGCGTGACTAAAGGCGAGGGAGTCGGAGCCTGGGTCACTTCTGTATAATAGTTTAATTGGTGGAGATTAGTGAACTGAATATTCGTGACTGGCCAAAAGACTTCCTGGTCGTACAGTATTGGATTTGAAATGTAAGAGGCATTGTGGAGAATGTTGCGCGAGACTAGCACGTCAAATTCTAATCATGTTAAAAAAAATAATTTTGCAAATAAGTAAAATTAATTATGACGCATGCATGTGTTTTTATCATTCTATGTTTGAAAGTGAAATGTAGATATTAGAATCAAAGCTATGCAGTACAGTATCTTTTAGTATGTAGTGTCTTAAACTTTGTTTCTACACGGTTTTGGGTTCACCACAAATTCCAATTTAGTAAATGATATGAAGTTGATCAGACAGTGAGAGGCTGGATATTGGAATTAAAATAAAAGCATAGTTATGTTAAAACACCATTGAGGTAACATTTGTCGGGTTGTGTTCATTCTTTTAATGTCACGCAACATAAATTTGCTATTACCAAATTTTACTTAACAGATATACCTTTAAAAATCTCTTTTCACTTAATAAATAATAAATTCAAATATCCGTCACCATGGACCAAGGGCTTGCGCGTTGCAATGAAAGGCAGCGGGATACCGTAGTGTCGTGAGTCCAGGACGACGGCTGCTTCCTCTGGTTTAGGGATACCGTAGTGTCGTGAGTCCAGGACGACGGCTGCTTCCTCTGGTTTAGGGATACCGTAGTGTCGTGCCTCCAGGACGACGGCTGCTTCCTCTGGTTTAGGGATACCGTAGTGTCGTGCCTCCAGGTCGACGGCTGCTTCCTCTGGTTTAGGGATACCGTAGTGTCGTGCCTCCAGGACGACGGCTGCTTCCTCTGGTTTAGGGATACCGTAGTGTCGTGCTTCCAGGACGACGGCTGCTTCCTCTGGTTTAGGGATACCGTAGTGTCGTGCCCCCAGGACGACGGCTGCTTTCTCTGGTTTAGGGATACCGTAGTGTCGTGCCTCCAGGACGACGGCTGCTTCCTCTGGTTTAGGGATACCGTAGTGTCGTGAGTCCAGGACGACGGCTGCTTCCTCTGGTTTAGGGATACCGTAGTGTCGTGCCTCCAGGACGACGGCTGCTTCCTCTGGTTTAGGGATACCGTAGTGTCGTGCCTCCAGGTCGACGGCTGATTCCTCTGGTTTAGGGATACCGTAGTGTCGTGCTTCCAGGACGACGGCTGCTTCCTCTGGTTTAGGGATACCGTAGTGTCGTGCTTCCAGGACGACGGCTGCTTCCTCTGGTTTAGGGATACCGTAGTGTCGTGCCCCCAGGACGACGGCTGCTTTCTCTGGTTTAGGGATACCGTAGTGTCGTGCCTCCAGGACGACGGCTGCTTCCTCTGGTTTAGGGATACCGTAGTGTCGTGAGTCCAGGACGACGGCTGCTTCCTCTGGTTTAGGGATACCGTAGTGTTGTACCTCCAGGACGACGGCTGCTTCCTCTGGTTTAGGGATACCGTAGTGTCGTGCCTCCAGGTCGACGGCTGATTCCTCTGGTTTAGGGATACCGTAGTGTCGTGCCTCCAGGACGACGGCTGCTTCCTCTGGTTTAGGGATACCGTAGTGTCGTGCTTCCAGGACGACGGCTGCTTCCTCTGGTTTAGGGATACCGTAGTGTCGTGCCCCCAGGACGACGGCTGCTTTCTCTGGTTTAGGGATACCGTAGTGTCGTGCCTCCAGGACGACGGCTGCTTCCTCTGGTTTAGGGATACCGTAGTGTCGTGCCTCCGGACGACGGCTGCTTCCTCTGGTTTAGGGATACCGTAGTGTCGTGCCTCCAGGACGACGGCTGCTTCCTCTGGTTTAGGCCCTACTCCTAAAACCATTCACGTTGCCACCGTCAGGAGATGGTTCCAGGCTGTGTTTATCCATCTAAGGTTAGAACCTACACGAGTATGCCTAATGGTAAGCGTGAGAGCGGTAGAGCGGTGTGCCACTTGTCATTCTCCTTGACTCCACGCTCAGACTGTCACTCGCTCCAGTTCACTACACTTGGACACATCAATGATCTAGGAGGTAAGGTTAGAACCTACACGAGTATGCCTAATGGTAAGCGTGAGAGCGGTAGAGCGGTGTGCCACTTGTCATTCTCCTTGACACCACGCTCAGACTGTCTCTCGCTCCAGTTCACTCCACCTGGACTCATTAACACGGCAGGTACAGATAACTAGCGCATTATATTAATAGGTTACAGGGTCTGGCGCAATTCCCAGTTTATGATCCGGTCTCGCAAGAATCGCCGAGTGGATTTAGCGCTTTCGCAAGTCGTCAATGATGCTCGTGTTTGTGTACGGGTTAGCGCGCAGGTGGTCCCGTGGGAAAAACAGAATGGGGCGGGAACAACCATGTTTGCGGTTATAACAAGTGAGGCAGAGAGGTCGATTAACATTAATACCATAAATAAATAAGCTCACCATAAATAAACTATCGCTATAGTAAGAAGTTAAGAAAGACTAGTCTATAAGGAATTATAGCTCTAATTTATCTGAAATATTGAAAAATAACTTTCAAACTTTATGGTAGGAAGTACTTAACAAGGAATTGATTGGATGTAAAATATGACCAAACAAAGTCGAAGGAACAACGTCAAAAGACGTCGCTAAGCTTTGGGAAATCACGCTTTAAGGGAATTCACATGAGTCGCGTATTCATATAGTTACAAGAACTTTAACTGCACAGAGTGCTGAAAAATCTTCAATGGTATCGTCGAATGTTATCATAAACATTAGGTAATATTGTACAAGCGGACACTAGAAAAAGAATTATGAAACTACTAAAACCATTCAATAAAATGAAGAAATTCCAAAATCCAATCAGAAAAGCTATCACAGTTATTGTTCCGAAGGTTAATAATAATAACAGGTTTCGACTTTTAAACTTTCACAATCAATGCCCAAGAATATAAAAATAACAATCGAAATAATCAATTAAGGCATGTTTAGCCGAACAGAAAATCTATCAAAGTCTTTCATTCGGAAAAGCGTAAACAATAACGAACCCCGATTAATAAATATAATGATATTAGAGATATAGTCACTAATTTAAAAAAAATATTAAGAGTGTATAATAATTATAAATAATTCACTCTTTATGCAGTTTATTCCGTAGAGCGGTATCATACATGCATGTCTATTGTACGATAGTCATTGAAGAGATCCTCTCGATTAGAGCCTGCTTACATTAATTTTCTGATGTCAGGAACTTCATCGAAGTAAGAATAATATTTTATTAGTTTAATCACTTTAAAATCATCGTAAATTAATTGTGTATAAATTTGACTCAAAAGTACACATTTAAAGGTGAAGTTTTATTCCGATTTACCACGATTTATTTTTTTAAATTAAAAAAAATAAATGAATAGTAAATAAATAAACAGTTTTACGGCTCATAGAAGTTTCATGATCAGTTTAAAGTTATTTTAGGTGTATTTCAAACGCCGAATCTCAGTTTAAATTAGTCAGTTTTCATTTAATGCAGTCAGAGGTTTTCACTACTATTAACAGATAACAGATAAGACATAAGACAGATAAGATAGATAAGACAGTGGAGGATAAGAATAAATCTTGTATTATTTGATTTATAGGTTCCGGATATTATATTTTGTCCATAACCAAGTACAGTAGTAGGGTCCATAGGGGGGTAGTAGTAGTTGTAGTGGTGGTAGACACCCAGATCTGACGACACAGACGGCGTCATGTCTGCACGAGGTGCGACTCGACATTTGAAGAGAAAGGCTGAACTGAACCCTGCAATTATCGACCCATCACGCTATTCACACTTTTTGCAATAATTGCAAATCTACCTTCTATCGTTCTGGCTCCTACTCATATGTTAAAAGATCGCAGATTATAAAATTTGTTAATGGCTTTAGTTATAGCTGTAGCTTTATTAATGTTAGTTGTCTTTTACCGGTTCACATATTATATAAAAATAGTTGTAAAATAACGAAATAATGGTGGTTATTTTGATTTTGTAACGCTGGGTAGGGCCTACTGGGAATGGAGTAAAGTACTCGTGTAACTAAATAAGAAGAACCATATATAGCTTGGATGATTAAAGTTTGAGGTGTAAGTTTGAATCATTTTAGTATTATTTCAGAAGCATTAACACTTTATGACATAAAAGTATAAAAATAGGATTTGACAAATATCCAACATCCAAATGTCAAATTGAAAAAAAATCGAGTACCGTGAAGGTCTAACACTGAAGTACTGAAAATATTTTTACAAAAGTTTAACATAACAAATATTATTTAGTCCTACATCTTGCAAAAACGAGTGCATAGCTTTAGAATAGGCCTATATTTAAACGTGTAAAATAACAATATTAACAAGTAAACACAATTTAAACATAATTGCTAGCTAAAACTGCTAAACATGGAGGAGCTAATGATAGTGAAAATACCTCGTATTAATTAATTACGTGAACTTTACTTTCAGGGATAGGACTACCTGCTAAATAATTCAAGGACGAATAATGTAATAAATAATATAGACGGGTTCTCTCATTTCAACCTATCATATCTGTTTCAGTGTAAATGTAAAAAAATATGAATATACCACATAGCCTACTTATGTGTACATCAAATGGTCACGAATCAACTGCAATGGAATTAAGGGATCATTTCCTAGATTAGAAAAATACCCCCGTCGCAGCAGACCTGCGTACTCAGCGAATTTCCAAATTAATAATAAAATAATAATATATGACAAGTTTGATCAAAATCTGTTGATAAACATGAGAATCATTTGCCTATTCTCCACAACATTAACATGGGAAAGAGTGAGCAGGTTTGCTGCTATGAGAGTAGGCATTTATACCATCAAAAATTTTTATTTTTAACATTTATACCAACTTTCATCAACATCTGTCCATAAATAAAGGAGTTTGCCTATTCCCTATATGATTAACATGGGAAAAGAGTATGCAGGTTTGCTGCCATGATAAACACATAAACTATGAATTTTAAGTATAAATGAATAGATCTCAACCACATGAAGCTAAGTATCAAGTTTTATCCAAAAATATTGATTAATATGGGAAATATTAATTTTTCCCTATCCTCCATAAGATCAGCATTGGAGCCCCACAATACAACGTACTGTGTTTAGATTTTTTAATATCTCGGTAACCGTTGGAGATAGAGAAATACTTTAGAGAACTTAATTGTGTAGTTTTTTAAGCTGATTCCAATGGTGAAATATAAAATTAGAAATTTTTAAAAATTACATGTGAAAAACGCAAAAAAAACCCATTTTGGGGTACAAAACCCCCCCAAACTACCCGTTCCCATTGACCGATATGTCTGGTTTACGAACTCGTCCGAGCATTTGTAGGAATACACGTCTCTACCAAATTTGGTCTTGATCGGACCATTTTTACGCGAGTTATCGTGCTAACAGACACATATATATATATACATATATACATATATACATATATACATATACATATATATATATATAAATTTTAACGACTATTGTTTATGGTCTCTGGGCACCTAAAGAAGAAAAAATAACATGGCCCCGGGCTTAACTCTTGCCATGAGACCTACGGTAATAGCTACTTCCCTATGGGAAATTCGCTAAAACCAACATGGTTTCCCGAGTTGAGTTATTAATGAAACTCCGTGTACCTATACCGTGTACCGTGTATTTTAGTAGGCCTACCGATCTGTTACTTGCAACATAGCACCACCCACTACCTCTACAGGACTCGCACGTGAATAAAAACGAATGAAGGGTTAGGCAAGAGTCTGACATTTGGTGGGAAGCGATAATCACCGCCTGAGTCTAGGATCACGATGTCCATACTTGCGGTGATAGACGAAATGGAGTGGGAAGGGTGGGGCTCATCACCGTACAAACTGAATCAAAAATGTTGTTGCTTTTTGTACACGTAAGTAATTTTATAGAACATAAATCGTGTTATGTTGATAACTGTTTTTTATCTTAAACTTCTTATATAAGCTGTTCTTGATTTCAATACGTTTCTAAGACGCCATTACAGTCACATAACTAATATTTTTCGTAACATTATATTTTACCTTTTTAGAAACAGATCTTGCCTAATTTCAACCATATATTCTGAATTCAGTTGCTTCAGTTTTAACAATAAGATAACCTGTTTATTAAACACAAATTCAGCAATATTTGCATGAAGTTGCGTTAGTCACACGTCACCCTACTACCGATTCCTGCCGTAAATCTCACATCCTATTTCACATGGTTTGGTGTGACTTTTATCTTCCGTTTTTTATGTGTTTTCAGACCCTGACACTTTAGATGATGAAATGTTTTAGATTTTATAATACATGCGTTTTATAAATACACCATGAAGTGTGAAACTGGTTGTCAATCGGTGACATGTCGGTCGGATTAGAAAAATCATAGGTGTTTAAACCATTATCGTTTTTGTACTTCGATCCGGGGGAAACTCTTAAAACTGAAAATAATTTAGTTTCAAGTGAATTATTATTACTTTTAGAAATGGTATCCTACCCAGGTAGGACCATCATGACCATCACTCGTAACTATTTACAATTAGTGATCCAGTGAAGCATTTACTAGACTGACATTTTTTATTTTATAAGCTCGTAGCAGTGCTAGCGACCTCCAGAGCAATGTCGGTTGTAGTTGTACTGTGTGTATACAGTATATTATAGCTCACCGATTACGTAACGAAACCGAGTATTCAACTTCTGTTGTCATTTCAATTACTATGCTCGTTAGAGCATAATATGCCAATGTCATTAAGGCGATATTAGTTGTGCCCTGTCATCGTTGTACGTAATTTAAAGAATTATTCAAGTGTGTGAAGGTTTAAAGTAGAGTGATTGACTTGATTTTCAACTGTAATACAGGTATCATTTTGAACTACCACTGATTATTAATAAATTTGGCATACATTACCTAATGTAAATGTAATAAATTGGAAAAAATATTACAAGTTATAAAATTAACTTAAAATAGGATACAACTTAGAGTAACTGTACTTAAAACTTAAAATAAAAATAAACTGAATTAAATGAATATTCATACACTTAAACCGATAATATTGAAAACATTGTAAGCGTGATAATATCTCATTACAGTTACCCATTACAGGGGTAACCCAAGGTTACGTATGACAGGGTGGTGGGGTCACTAACACTCGAAGGTCATCAGCCTCCCATACCCCACGTGCCCAGTTGGGACCCATCGTCATGTATGACAGGGTGGTGGGGTCACTAACACTCGAAGGTCATCAGCCTCCCATACCCCACGTGCCCAGTTGGGACCCATCGTCATGTATGACAGGGTGGTGGGGTCACTAACACTCGAAGGTCATCAGCCTCCCATACCCCACGTGCCCAGTTGGGACCCATCGTCATGTATGACAGGGTGGTGGGGTCACTAACACCTCGGAGGTCATCAGCCCCCCGTACCCCACGTGCCCAGTTGGGACCCATCGTCATGTATGACAGGGTGGTGGGGTCACTAACACTCGAAGGTCATCAGCCTCCCATACCCCACGTGCCCAGTTGGGACCCATCGTCATGTATGACAGGGTGGTGGGGTCACTAACACTCGAAGGTCATCAGCCTCCCATACCCCACGTGCCCAGTTGGGACCCATGGTCATGTATGACAGGGTGGTGGGGTCACTAACACTCGAAGGTCATCAGCCTCCCATACCCCACGTGCCCAGTTGGGACCCATCGTCATGTATGACAGGGTGGTGGGGTCACTAACACTCGGAGGTCATCAGCCCCCCGTATCCCACGTGCCCAGTTGGGACCCATCGTCATGTATGACAGGGTGGTGGGGTCACTAACACTCGAAGGTCATCAGCCTCCCATACCCCACGTGCCCAGTTGGGACCCATCGTCATGTATGACAGGGTGGTGGGGTCACTAACACTCGAAGGTCATCAGCCCCCCGTACCCCACGTGCCCAGTTGGGACCCATCGTCATGTATGACAGGGTGGTGGGGTCACTAACACTCGGAGGTCATCAGCCCCCCGTACCCCACGTGCCCAGTTGGGACCCATGGTCATGTATGACAGGGTGGTGGGGTCACTAACACCTCGGAGGTCATCAGCCCCCCGTACCCCACGTGCCCAGTTGGGACCCATGGTCATGTATGACAGGGTGGTGGGGTCACTAACACCTCGGAGGTCATCAGCCCCCCGTACCCCACGTGCCCAGTTGGGACCCAAGGTCATGTATGACAGGGTGGTGGGGTCACTAACACCTCGGAGGTCATCAGCCCCCCGTACCCCACGTGCCCAGTTGGGACCCATGGTCATGTATGACAGGGTGGTGGGGTCACTAACACTCGAAGGTCATCAGCCTCCCATACCCCACGTGCCCAGTTGGGACCCATCGTCATGTATGACAGGGTGGTGGGGTCACTAACACCTCGGAGGTCATCAGCCCCCCGTACCCCACGTGCCCAGTTGGGACCCATGGTCATGTATGACAGGGTGGTGGGGTCACTAACACTCGGAGGTCATCAGCCACCCATACCCCACGTGCCCAGTTGGGACCCATCGTCATGTATGACAGGGTGGTGGGGTCACTAACACTCGGAGGTCATCAGCCTCCCATACCCCACGTGCCCAGTTGGGACCCATCGTCATGTATGACAGGGTGGTGGGGTCACTAACACCTCGGAGGTCATCAGCCCCCTGTATCCCATGTGCCCAGTTGGGACCCAAGGTCATGTATGACAGGGTGGTGGGGTCACTAACACCTCGGAGGTCATCAGCCCCCGTACCCCACGTGCCCAGTTGGGACCCAAGGTCATGTATGACAGGGTGGTGGGGTCACTAACACCTCGGAGGTCATCAGCCCCCCGTACCCCACGTGCCCAGTTGGGACCCATGGTCATGTATGACAGGATGGTGGGGTCACTAACACCTCGGAGGTCATCAGCCCCCCGTACCCCACGTGCCCAATTGGGACCCATGGTCATGTATGACAGGATGGTGGGGTCACTAACACCTCGGAGGTCATCAGCCCCCCGTACCCCACGTGCCCAGCTGGGACCCATGGTCATGTATGACAGGATGGCGGGGTCACTAACACCTCGGAGGTCATCAGCCCCCCGTACCCCACGTGCCCAACTAACACCTCGGAGGTCATCAGCCCCCCGTACCCCACGTGCCCAGTTGGGAACATGGTCATGGTTGGGACCCAAGGTCATGTATGACAGGGTGGTGGGGTCACTAACACCTCGGAGGTCATCAGCCCCCCGTACCCCACGTGCCCAGTTGGGACCCATGGTCATGTATGACAGGGTGGTGGGGTCACTAACACCTCGGAGGTCATCAGCCCCCCGTACCCCACGTGCCCAGTTGGGACCCATGGTCATGTATGACAGGGTGGTGGGGTCACTAACACCTCGGAGGTCATCAGCCCCCCGTACCCCAAGTGCCCAGTTGGGACCCATGGTCATGTATGACAGGATGGTGGGGTCACTAAAACCTCGGAGGTCATCAGCCCCCCGTACCCCACGTGCCCAGTTGGGACCCATGGTCATGTATGACAGGATGGTGGGGTCACTAACACTCGGAGGTCATCAGCCCCCCGTACCCCACGTGCCCAGTTGGGACCCATGGTCATGTATGACAGGGTGGTGGGGTCACTAACACCTCGGAGGTCATCAGCCCCCTGTATCCCATGTGCCCAGTTGGGACCCATGGTCATGTATGACAGGGTGGTGGGGTCACTAACACCTCGGAGGTCATCAGCCCCCTGTATCCCATGTGCCCAGTTGGGACCCATGGTCATGTATGACAGGGTGGTGGGGTCACTAACACCTCGGAGGTCATCAGCCCCCTGTATCCCATGTGCCCAGTTGGGACCCATGGTCATGTATGACAGGGTGGTGGGGTCACTAACACTCGGAGGTCATCAGCCCCCCGTACCCCACGTGCCCAGTTGGGACCCATGGTCATGTATGACAGGGTGGTGGGGTCACTAACACTCGGAGGTCATCAGCCCCCCGTACCCCACGTGCCCAGTTGGGACCCATGGTCATGTATGACAGGGTGGTGGGGTCACTAACACTCGGAGGTCATCAGCCCCCCGTACCCCACGTGCCCAGTTGGGACCCATGGTCATGTATGACAGGGTGGTGGGGTCACTAACACTCGGAGGTCATCAGCCCCCCGTACCCCACGTGCCCAGTTGGGACCCATGGTCATGTATGACAGGGTGGTGGGGTCACTAACACTCGGAGGTCATCAGCCCCCCGTACCCCACGTGCCCAGTTGGGACCCATGGTCATGTATGACAGGGTGGTGGGGTCACTAACACTCGGAGGTCATCAGCCCCCTGTATCCTATGGACCCAGTTGGGACCCAAGGTCATGTATGACAGGGTGGTGGGGTCACTAACACTCGGAGGTCATCAGCCCCCTGTATCCTATGGACCCAGTTGGGACTCATGGTCATGTATGACAGGGTGGTGGGGTCACTAACACTCGGAGGTCATCAGCCCCCTGTATCCCATGTGCCCAGTTGGGACCCATGGTCATGTATGATAAGGTGGTGGGGTCACTAACACTCGGAGGTCATCAGCCCCCTGTATCCTATGGACCCAGTTGGGACTCATGGTCATGTATGACACGGTGTTGGGGTCACTAACACTCGGAGGTCATAAGCCCTTCCCCCCGGATCCTACCTATCCAGTTGGGATCCACTCTCACGTATACGTATGCTTATGCCCTGTCCCAAAAAACATTTAAACAACCGTTTCTTCTTCTAATTTGTAAATACCCTGAACCTAAAATTCTTTGAATTGATGACAAAGCCACTTTTTCACCATGACGATCAATCCCTTCATTTGACTGAAAATTATTATGTCTATTAATGTCTCATTGCTTATTTAATGCCTCTGGGATCAAGTAACTGAAGAACGTTTTTAGGAATGCTTTATTTTTACTAGAGAGGTAAGAGAGGGTGTTACAAATTGAGAATAATACTAACGTCATAGGTGCAATTTTTGTAGTGGATTTTTGTAAACCAAACCATAAATTGCACAAGCTAATAACACATTTTACATATAAATTTAATTCAATTCATATAATACTGTATGTAAAAGAATATGGTATGTAAGAATTGAACCGTAGGGCTGATGTTGTTGAGTCCCTGCGATGGAGAACTGAAGAGTGTCCGGCGATTTAAAAAGTCAAACGGATTTTACATTACGACAACATTGTAATCGAAGATTCACCGACTCGTTCACAATATTGTAACTAGGCTATTAATTAATTAACCTATCCATTAACAAGAATAAATTTTATTAACGATAAGTCTAAAGTTTGATCTCTGTCAAACATGAAAAAAATGGATATAGCGTTTAAAATATGCGATATAAAAATAAAAACAAAGGAGTATTCAATATCGGTATTGAAGTAGGGTGGTCCCATACCAAGATGCATCTGATCTCCGGTCGCAGGTTACGGGGGTTATGTAACTCTTAGTGTCACAACCGAGGAAGCCAGGTGGCGGAGTGGAGGTTGCCTCATCACTTTCCCCGACCTTGAGAGTGGACGACCCTGAGCGGACGACGCCCCGGCATCGCGCCGGTCACCCGGTCACTCGACCATCATCATACATCGCGCCGGTCACCCGGTCACTTGACCATCATCATACATCGTGCCGGTCACCCGGTCACTCGACCATCATCATACATCGCGCAGGTCACCCGGTCACTCGACCATCATCATACATCGCGCTGGTCACCCGGTCACTCGATCATCATCATACATCGCGCAGGTCACCCGGTCACTCAACCATCATCATACATCGCGTAGGTCACCCGGTCACTCGTCCATCATCATACATCGCGCAAGTTACCCGATCACTCGTCCATCATCATATACCGCGCAGGTTACTCGATCACTCTTCCATCATCATACATTGCGCCGGTCACCCGGTCACTCGACCATCGTCATACATCGCGCGGGTCACCCGGTTACTCAACCTTCATCATCATAGTACATCGCGCCGGTCACCCGACAGTTATCATCATAGTACATCTCGCCGGTTACCTGGTCACTCGACCTTCATCATCATAGTACATATCGCCGGTTACCCGGTCACCCGACAGTTATCATCATAGTCATAGCGCCGGTTATCCGGTCACTCGACCTTCATCATCATAGTACATCTCGCCGGTTACCCGGTCACTCGACCTTCATCATCATAGTACATCTCGCCGGTTACCCGGTCACTCGACCTTCATCATCATAGTACATCTCGCCGGTTACCCGGTCCCTCGACCTTCATCATCATAGTACATCTCGCCGGTTACCTGGTCACTCGACCTTCATCATCACAGTACATATCGCCGGTTACCCGGTCACTCGACCTTCATCATCATAGTACATATCGCCGGTTACCCGGTCACCCGACAGTTATCATCATAGTGCATATCGCCGGTTACCCGGTCACTCGACAATCATCATCATTCACCTCGAGAATGTTATACTAATTACTAATATTTTAATCTTGACGCAGGTATTTTTACTGCGAAATATTTTCAAACAGTGCAGATTAACTTCTGCTTTGAATATATCAGTGATCTATTTAGGAGAATACTATAGGAATAAGCCCGTCTATTGTCTGGGTATAATGATTTAGTGTAAAGAAGAAAGATAATTATGAAAAAATATAAACTTGAAATTCTTTTCAAATAAATATAAATAAATTTCAGTTTAGTTATTTACAATTAGATAATTTAGAAAATATGTATCATCAATATTAAAATTCGTTATAAATTATGATAATATAAAAAATATAATAAAATAGTAAATAGACCTATATGAAAAAAAAATGTAAAAGATAAATAAAAATAACATAGTAAATATAGTACCTATCTATAATTTTGAAATAGTTTTCAAATCTTAAAATCTTTTCGATGTAAACAAACTAGTTTTGACTTTATAGGACAGAAATTTATTGGTTATTTCTTTCTATGAAATCGCTTTTATACATTACATGTTCTGCAAACAGAGTAAAAATATGTCTAATATTGCTTAAAATTGGGGGTTGAGAGCTTATTATTTTATCTTCATAGTGTGAGTTCGTATAAAGTAAACAGAAACTTCCTCCAAAAGGGATAGAATAAGGAAAATTTTCATAACTATGGGTGGTCTCGATTTCGCAGAGAAGACGAATACAAACGCCCGAATGCCTTGTTTTGTTTTACAGAAGATATACAGACAAACAAAAATTAAGATAAGGCTCACTTTGGATTTTCTGGGTGATGAAACAAAAAATACCCTAATCACCATGATTACGGATAATATAGTTTTGTAATGTTAAGAAAATTACAGAAACCACATTTGAAAATAAAGTAACAACAATAGTTTTCTTCAGTTTATCTCGTTTATTCGTTGCTACAAGAACTATTTCGTACCAAAAGTAATACGTGTCTTGAGTATACAGGTGTACTTGAGTGGGTCTACGTAACGATCCATTAATAAATGAAAATACAGTAATAATTAAATAAAATTTATTTTATTTTGAAAGTTCATAAATAAAGGATAAATGATTATGATGATCGATGGTAATGGATGGATGATTGATGGATTAATGAAAAGTAGGCTATCACTAGGATCTGAAGACATCATTTGGAAAATATAGGTAAACACTCCTTAAGTGGGGTTTACGGTATTCTTAGGGTAATTTACACGACCAATATTACACAAACTAGAACTGGAGGAATTTGGTATTCCAAAGAAATTAATTAATTTGTCAAAAATGAGTGTGACAAGATCAAGATGCTCTGTTAAAATAGATGGCAACTACAGTGAACCGTTCTTGGTCAATTCGGGAGTTAGACAGGGTGATGGGCTCTCTCGAATTCTAGTCAACTTGGCCATAGAAGAAGCGCTTCAAAAGGTAGCACAGCAAGATGTCGGTGTTGATCTAAGATTAATGTGTTGGCTTTTGCAGATGATGTGGCAATTATTTCAGAAAATATAGAGGACATGAAAACTCTTACCAAATTGCTAATAGAAGAAGCTGAGAAAATGGGCCTAATAATAAATGACTCCAAAACTAAATTTATATACTTTACAAGAAACCAGGGGGAAAGGATGGGCAGCCTGAAAATAGATGAGCATGAATTCAAACATGTGCAGGAATTCAAATATCTATGAGTAACAATCTCAAGTAAAAATTTGGATAGTGTACAGATACAAAACAGGTAAACTCAGCAAACAGATGTATGTATGCCTGCAAAAAACTACTTTCTTCAAAGTCCCTATCTCACAGAACAAAGCTCAGACTATACAAGACAATTATCCAGTACAGAGTAAGTCCAGTATTACTCTATGGGTCTGAAACTTGGAAAATGACCAAGAAAGAAGAACAAAAGCTCATAGTGTTTGAAAATAAATTGCTGCGAAAGATATATGGGCCCACGTACGAGCAAAGAGAATGGAGAAGAAAACACAATAAGGAAATCAGATACCTCTACAATAAACCAGACATTGTAAGTGAAATAAAATGTAGGAGATTACAATGGGCCGGGCACATACTCAGAAGAGGAAAAGAGTCCAAGCTGAAAAAAGTTTCAACGCCCAACCCTCTAGGAAGAAGACCCCGTGGGAGACCCAGACAGAGATGGTGGCAACAGGTTAAGACTGACATGGAGGGACTGGGAGCGACAGAAAGAGATGCTGAGGAACGAAATACGTGGAGACAGTTTGTTGGTGCGGCCAAATGTCAACTTAGATATAGTAAGTAACCCTGGGAGTAAGTAAGTAATATTACACAAACAGGATTACATCAAGAGCTGGATTAACATCAAGCTGGAGGACAGCAAGCTCATCTGAGTGGCGAGGTGTAGAATAAAAAGTTCGTCCCGGAAAATGTACAGACCTGCACCTTTTCCGAGAAGAATTTATATTTTAAATAGAAAAAATAAAAAAGTTTCATTGCGCAATTTAACATTTTAACATGCAATTTTAAGAAGTATTTTATAAATTAGAAACAACATTGGTATTTTTTACTCAAAACTAAAACTATGTCCCAAAACCAGTTTGTTTTGTAAAAGTAAGCGTATAGCTAACTTATTCTGCTCTGAGCCAGTGACCACGGCGCGTACCGGAAGCTGTTCAACACCACCTATTCGACACATACAATTTACGTTAATTAGCAACTCATCAACTGAAATTTGCGTCCACTGAGCGAAAACGAAAGCGGCTGGCCTCAATTAGTGGCGTCAATCATACCAGGCGAGACAGCCAAGATGAAGATGAAGGCGACGACGACGACAGTCGCGTGTGTCCTGCGAGCTGCGAGTCAACCGGGTGGACTAAAGCGCGGACACTAGAGGTCCAGCGGGGATTCCCACTTAGCACTGTAGAAAGTTTCTCAGTCAATATACACTCTGGTTATGCAATGCTAATTTCAGAGTGCTTTCTTCTGGCGACATCAAACTGGAGGTCCGTCGTGACATTTTTCACGGCCGTTCCCGGTCTCTTGCATCACGACCGAGGGGAAGCGCTCGGTTGAGATGAGATGTTTGGTCGATCTGCGATGTTTGTTTGATTTTCTCAGACTAATGAGTGTGTTTGAAAAGGGTTTGCTGATTATGCACGAATATAAAACGTCGTGATGTGCACGATTGGTGAATGCCGATGAAGTTTGGTTTTATGTACATTAGAGATTATACTACTTTCCAAAATATTAGCCCTAGCTTTTATTTTCTACAAATGAATGTAAAACAATATTAGCGTACATGGTATACAGTTTATAAAATTCTTGATACTTAAATATCAATAAAACTTAAACTCATAGGCTAAATGTTTCGTTATGAATTAGAGTCACACTCGATTAAAAAACTATGTATTTATGGTTTATACATTATTGATTAAGGTTTAAACATTATTCTATTACATTTCATTTTCTTAGGAGGAAACTTAAAGCAATTCTTAGAGATTGATTTTATGATTTTATCTGAACATCAATTTAGGCCTATAGCATAAATGATAATTTTTATCTTCATAGGAAAGCCAAAGAACAAATTATATTACTTTCGATTCCACGCACGAAATTTTGAATTAATATATATAATCTTCAATTTAATTAATACATATAACCCATGAAAATTACAAAATATCTAAATTTTCCTAAGCCAACCTAATTCTTTACTACGCTAAGTAATATCATCAGTATTTTTAAATTAACTATAGGAGAGGAAATATTTATAACATTTACAAAAGAATGGACGGTCTGACGATCGTGCACGAAATGCATACAATGCCAAAAACGACTTCCTTTACTCTTTAAAGTAAGAAGAACTACAAATTTATACAGGGTGCTCATTTAAATCGGAGACAAACTTCGAGGGGTGGTAGTACTCATCAAAGTAAACAAAAAATCCAATAAACATATGTCGAAAAATCCTTCGTTTAGCCGCTAGCCGCTAGCCACTAGTATGTCTAAAAACATACGACGATATTATGATGTATTGTTTATTAAACCTATTACACACACCATACGTTTGATCTTGTTTAATATTAAGGGCAGATGTATTTGTAACTGCATATCCATGTGCGTAATTGCTGATATATTTTAGTTGGGGTTTGGTTGACGCGTGACTTGTGCCGCCGTGTGGGCGTGAGACAAGTAGGTCACTTTCTAATGTATCGTCCACGCCCTCTTAACATCTTGTCTCTACAATACTCTGTGCTAATCACTCGCCACCTACTGTCGATGCATTTCCGGATTTGCGGACGCACATGTTCTTATCTCAGCCCAAACCCTGACTTGTCTGGAAACTTTAGATCAAAGTAAATTAAATATGTTATATCAATTTTGTTCACAAGTACAAAAATAGCACAAAAACACTTTCTAGTTCAAAAAGAATATCTGATTGCGACATTATAATTCAGAATGTAATATTTTGGAGTAAAATTAAACTTGAACAACATTAGCAATATTAAAAGCTAGCTGACCTGGCGAACTTCGCAACGCCTAACAGAAAATACATGTTAACTTTAAGATTGGCCATGTTCAATTGGCAAATAGCATTGCGGCTTCATTGTGAAAGCTTTAAATATTCAACAGCTGATTATTATAATAAACCTAATATGTATAAACATTGTAATTATTTTATTTGGCAAACAAATAAACTCGCGACCTTTAATCATACAGAAAATAAAAAAATATAAATACATAACATGATTCCCAAAAACCGTAAACTATTAACGTGGCGAATAATGCTGTTCATTTTGTATAGCACATATTTACTTCATAGTTTTACTATAATGAATGATTTATATGGAATTGGATAGTAAAGCTTAACGCTAATGGAGAGTAAACCAACAGCTGTTTTAAGAAATCAAATGTTTTTATTTTAGAAATTTGTAAACAAATTTATTCCCCATAAGGTTAACAGTACCTGGTGACCGAGCTTTTCTCGGATAGAATAAGACATGTTTTTACAAGTTAATTAGCAAAGTTAAAACAAATTTACTGCTCAATGAAAACATTTATGTGGTTTAAATAAAACCGTTTCCATACCCCTTAATTAATATGGCATAAATACTGAACAAAAGTATAGACCTCGGGTGAGGATCGATCACGCGACCTTGCATACGGGAGACCTGAGCCCTACTAACTGAGCTACGGCGTCGGCCAAGTTGTCCTCGTCGTTTAAGAGTTTTTGGCCAACCTAAATTGTTTTAGCTAATCTTATACTGAATTTAAATGTCCATACAGTTTGTTATTATTATCCTGTGATCAACTGATTTTGCTAGAAAAGGAATGAGGATTGAAAAGCAAAAGAGAAATTTAATTTACACCAGTTAATTGGTTTGTTACAGTGGCTTCAAGCAACATAATGAATACGTTTTCTTTCAAAACACAAAAGTTTTTGGAAATAATTTTCTCTGCTTTTATTTCGCACAGCTATTTTACCCTTTAGTTTTTACGAATTGTTTAGTAATTTGATAATTTTTCATTTATTACATACATAAAATAAATATTAATGCAAAACCTCTATTCAAATATTGTTTGCCACCATCTTCAATCAACAACTGTCAAACGGTTATAAACAGCTGTTTTGATTTGTATTGTTTACATTTGATTCTCCATAAGCGTAATGTTAAATTTTTAGATTTTAAACTTTATATTACAAGAAAACAAGAATTTTCCTGGACGTTAGACCTGTCTAGAACTTATTTTCTACTCAGAAATTAGTTATTTCCAAAATTTAAAGAAAATCCTTAGTGCCGTTTTCGAGATCCGTGTGCAAATATATATAGTATATATATATATATATATATATATAGTACCTGGTGACCGAGCTTTGCTCGTATAAAATAAGACATGTATTATAAAAATTATTTAGAAAAATTAAAACACATTTATTACTCAATGGAAACATTTATGTGGTTGAAATAAAACCGATTTAATACACCATCATTAATATAGCACTGAACAAAAAGTATCGCCCCTGATGGGGATGGAACTCGCGGCCTATAGTTCTTGAGGCCGACACGCTACAACTCGGCTACGACGTTAGTCAATTGAGCGATGCCGTTTAACGTCTTTTAGCCAAAGCCGATCATTTACTGTTTAATTATCCATACCTTTATTAAATTATAACGTTATTAAATTACGGCGGGTAAAAATATTTTAATTTAAATAACAAAAAACCATTAACTTTAAGAACTTCCGCCATTGTGAAAATATAAAAGCAAACTTAATGATACTTTGAAAATATTTTTCTCTTTGGTCAATAAATATGTGTGCAAAGTTTGGTTTCTATATCTTAAGTAGTTCTTTATATATTAAGGTTTTTATATAAAATACAAAATGGCGGCTAGCGGCTAAACGAAGGATTTTTCGACATATGTTTATTGGAAACTTTTTGTTTATTTTGATGAGTACTATCACTTCTTGAAGTTTGTCCCCAACTTTTATGAACACCCTGTATATATACAAACCTTGCTCGTATTGGATTAGAAATTTAAAACGCTATAAAATGTAAACTAAATGAATTTATGGAAACTGAATATGCCTGAAGCATAACCGGAACAGAGACGAATCCAAAAAATCAAATATCATTGAAATCGGTCCAGCCGTTCTCGAGTTATAATGCGTGTAGCTAACACGACTTTGTTTTATATATTTAGATGATAAAAATAAAAAACGAAAAAAAAGAATAATTAACATTTTACAGTACCTACAGCACCTGCATCACCTACAGCATCTGTAGCAACTAAAGCACCTTCAGTACCTACAGAACCTTAGCACCTACAGCACCTGTAGCAACTATCGCACCTTCAGTACCTACAGAACCTCAGCACCTACAGCACCTGTAGCAACAATCGCACCTTCAGTACCTACAGAACCTCAGCACCTACAGCACCTGTAGCAACTATCGCACCTTCAGTACCTACAGCACCTGTATCAATTAAAGCACCTTCAGTACCTACAGCACCTGTAGCAACTAACGCACCTTTAGTACCTAAAGTACCTGTAGTAACTACAGCACCTTCAGTACCTACAGAACCTCAGTACCTACAGAACCTCACCACCTACAGCACCTGTAGCAACTATCGCACCTTCAGTACCTAAAGTACCTGTAGCAATTAAAGCACCTACAGTACCTACATCACCTACCTCACCTGCAGCACCTGTATCAACTAAAGCACCTTCAGTACCTACAGCACCTCAGCACCTACAGCACCTGTAGCAACTAAAGCACCTTCAGTACCTACATCACCTGCCTCACCTGCAGCACCTGTATCGACTAACGCACCTTCGGTACCTACAGCACCTACAGCAAATGTAGCAACTTAAGCACCTTCAGTACCTACACAACCTACAGCACCTGTAGCAACTAACACACCGTCAGTACCTACAACACCTGTAGCAACTAAAGCACCTTCAGTACCTGCATCACCTGCATCACCTACAGCAACGGTATCAACTGAAGCACCTTCAGTACCTACAGAACCTACAGCACCTACACCTGCTTCACCTACAGCACCTGTAGCAACTAAAGCACCTTCATTACCTCCAGAACTTACAGAACCTACAGCACCTGCTTCACCTACAGCACCTGTATCAAATAAAGCACCTTCAGTACCTACAGCACGTGAAACAACTAAAGCACCTTCAGTACCTACAGAACCTACAACACCTACAGCACCTACAGCAACTAAAGCACCTTATAATTAAAAATTATCATAAGCCCCCGCTTAAGTCCGATCATGACTCAGACCCTGACTGCTTCTTTCCAATGGGAAATTCCCTAAAAGTACCTGAGGTAAAACGTGAAATATGATTACTACTATAAATGGAATAGTTTTAATAATAAGTAGTTATTCCATCGAAATATTTAACGAACTGAAAATGAAATACTACATTTGACCGCATTAGCTTTTGAAAGCCAATAATGAGTTGCTTGTTAATGACTCGCGTTATCTTTGCCACTTAGACCAGGGATTGTTGACAATTAGTACAGCCTTTCACTGGGGTTTCAAAACTGCTGACATTGCTCTCTCCGCGGAGACAGGTGATCTGGCGGAAATGACAACTCATTCGCAAAACAGTTCAATCTCCTTCTCTCAGTATTACAGGTATAACGGTCCGTCTAAAGCACCTACATGACTAAATTGAGAAACATTATAGTGATAGCAACAATAGGGTGCAGAGCCCGATGTGTGAACCCCTTTGGGCTTACTTCGTGTGAAACATCCAACACATTGCTAAAATATCTACTTCACCGATGTGTTGGATCAAAGTCAGAGTAGTGAGCATAAGTAGCAACAATCAGGCTCATTCACATGGCAGGCAGTGACACTATTGGCTCATATCGTGTGAAACATCCATCACATCGCTAAAATGTCTACTTCACCGATGTGTTGGATCACAGTCAGAGTAGTGGGCATAAGTAGCAACAATCAGGCTCATTCACATGGCAGGCAGTGACACTATTGGCTCATATCGTGTGAAACATCCATCACATCGCTAAAATGTCTACTTCACCGATGTGTTGGATCACAGTCAGAGTAGTGGGCATAAGTAGCAACAATCAGGCTCATTCACATGGCAGGCAGTGACACTATTGGCTCATATCGTAGGCAGTGACACTATTGGCTCATATCGTGTGAAACATCCATCACATCGCTAAAATGTCTACTTCACCGATGTGTTGGATCACAGTCAGAGTAGTGGGCATAAGTAGCAACAATCAGGCTCATTCACATGGCAGGCAGTGACACTATTGGCTCATATCGTGTGACTCCACCGGTGACATAATCGCCTATTGTCTGTGTTTGTTGCGTGCACAGTTTCACACCTAGTTACGACAATGTACTCATTAGAACCCACAGCAATATAATACTATAGGGGTAACCTTTCGCCTTATTTATTATTCGGTTTTATTATCTAAATATATGATTAGTTAAACAGTTTGTTTCATTGATATACCCTTTTAGCGAATTTCCTATAGGAAATAGAACTATTATCAATGTTGTAATGCAAGACCTAGACCCGGCACCTGTACCTCAGTATTTGGAGGCAGTATTATTTTCATCCAAATTTTCATGTTTGAATTTTCATAAATCATTTTTGGAGTCCTTTGAAACCCAAAAAGTGGTTTTCGAAGTGACATCATCCTCATGCAGTTAAAGCTAACCAATACATATCAAAAATACCAATTTCAATATTTTTCATGGCGGCAAACCTTCTTACTCATTCCCCGTGTTATAATTCATGAAAATAAGCAAATTGATTCTGCTATTCATAATTATTCGAAATATTGATATAAAACTTGGTATCCAGCTTCATATCTATACTTTAAGATCTAGTACCTGGTGACCGAGCTTTGCTCGGATTGTTTTTACAAGTTAATTAGCAAAATTAAAACAAATTTACTGCCCAATGAAAACATTTATGTGGTTTAAATAAAACCGATTTAATACACCATAATTAATATAGCACTGAACAAAAGTATTGCCCCTGGTGGGTATGGAACTCGCGGCCTATAGTTCTTGAGGCCGACACGCTACAACTCGGCTACGACGTTAGTCAATTGAGCGAAGCCGTTTAACGTCTTGTAGCCAAAGCCGATCATTTACTGTTTAATTATCCATACCGTTATTATTAGCCTGCGATCAACTAATTTTGTTATAAACGGAATGAGGATTGAAAAGCAAAAGAGAAATTTAATTTACATCGATTTATTGGTTTGTTACAGTGGCTTCAAGCAATACAACGAATACGTTTTCCATCAAAACTCGGAAGATTTTGGAAATACTTTTTTCTGCTTTTATTTCGCACAGCTATGTTATCCTTAAGTTTTTACAAATTGTTTAGTAACCTAATAATTTTGCATTTATTTAATTCATAAAATAAATATTAATGCATAACCTCTATATTGTTCCCCGTAGTCTTCAATCAAGAACTGTCAAACTGTTATAAACAGCTGTTTTGGTTTGTATTGTTTACATTTGATTCTCCATAAGCGTAATGTTAATTTTTAGATTTTAAACTTAATATTACAAGAAAACACGAATTTTCCTGGACATTAGACCTATCTAGAACTTATTTTCTACTCGGAAATTAGTTATTTCCAAAATTTAAAGAAATTCCTCGGTGCCGTTTTCGAGATCCGTGTGCAAATATATATATATATATATATATATATATATATACAATATATATATATATCCAATAACTATATAGGATATATATATATATATATATATTTGCACACGGATCTCGAAAACGGCGCCGAGGATTTTCTTTAAATTTTGGAAATAACTAATTTCCGAGTAGAAAATAAGTTCTAGATAGGTCTAATGTCCAGGAAAATTCGTGTTTTCTTGTAATATTAAGTTTAAAATCTAAAAATTTAACATTACGCTTATGGAGAATAAAATGTAAACAATCAAACCAAAACAGCTGTTTATAACCGTTTGACAGTTCTTGATTGAAGACTGCGGGGAACAATATAGAGGTTATGCATTAATATTTATTTTATGAATTAAATAAATGCAAAATTATCAGGTTACTAAACAATTTGTAAAAACTTAAGGATAACATAGCTGTGCGAAATAAAAGCAGAAAAAAGTATTTCCAAAATCTTCCGTGTTTTGATAGAAAACGTATTCGTTGTATTGCTTGAAGCCACTGTAACAAACCAATTAATTGATGTAAATTAAATTTCTCTTTTGCTTTTCAATCCTCATTCCGTTTTATAAAAAAACAGATCACAGGCTAATAATATCGGTATGGATAATTAAACAGTAAATGATCGGCTTTGGCTAAAAGACTTAAAACGGCATCGCTCAATTGACTAACGTCGTAACCGAGTTGCAGCGTGTCGGCTTTGACTATACATTATTAATGATGTATAGATAGTCAAGGGGTCGGCTCAAGAACTATAGGCCGTGAGTTCCATCACCCAGGGGGCGAGATTTTTGTTCAGTGCTATATTAATTATGGTGTATTAAATCGGTTTTATTTCAACCACATAAATGTTTTCATTGAGTAATAAATGTATTTTAATTTTTCTAATTAATTTTTATAATACATGTCTTATTCTATACGAGCAAAGCTCGGTCACCAGGTACTTATATATATATATATATATATACAAACCTTGCTCGTATTATAGTATTGGATACTATATGTCTAAACTGTATGTTTAAAAATCTAAATTATTTCATTCCTCGTTGTAATAAACCTACTTCCTCATTCCCCACGTTCTTCCCACGAAAAATAAAAAAAATAATAATACTTTCCAAGTTAACTTATGTTTAAGCTTAGTTTATATCATCACAATTAATTTATAAATAAATAGAAAACTCGCTTAGTATGCAAATCTGCTGCTACGAGATTTTACAAGTTCCTCACAAGTTAAAATACTTTATGTACATTTTTAATTTATATTTGTTTTTTTCAGTCGAACGTTTAGAGTATTTCAAAGCTTCAATACGATGTATGAAGATCCGGGTTAAAATTATACATTCATTAATGTTAGGCCCCTAACTGCATAAAAACATACACTATATAATGTTAGGCCCTTAACTGCATAAAAAGGACTACAAGTTAAAAAAAATACTCAATGAACATATCAATAAAATACCGAATATTTTTCCCCATAGGAACTTTCCCTCATACTTTCTCCCCATCATATATAGTATATAGAGAAGTATTGTTTTCATCAAAATTTTCAAATTTGGGTTGATAGTGGATATATCCGTTTTGGGGTCCCCTGAATCCAAAATACCCCCGTCGCAGCAGACCTGCGTACTCAGCGAATTTCCAAATCAATAATATAATAATAATAATAATATATGACAAGTTTGGTCAAAATCTGTCGGTAAGCGTGAGAATTATTTGCCTATTCTACATAAGATTAACATGGGAAAGAGTGTGCAGGTTTGCTGCTATGAGGAACACATTGAAATTAGGAACTTATACCATCAAAAATTTGTGTATTTAACATTTATACCAACTTTTATCAACATCTGTCGATAAATAAAGGAGTTTGCCTATTCTCCATATGATTAACACGGGAAAAGTGAATGCAGGTTTGCTGCCATGATAAACACATAAACTATGATTTTGAGCATAAATTGATGAACCTCAACCAAATGAAGCCAAATATAAAGTTTTATCCAAAAATATTGGTTAATAAGTGAAATATTAATTTTTCCTTATCCTCCTTAAGATTAACATTGGAGCCTCAAAATACAACGTACTGTGTTTAGATTTTTTTATATCTCGGTAACCGTTGGAGATAGAGAAAAACTTTAAAGAACTAAATTGTGTAGTTTTTTAACTTGATTCTAATGGTGAAAGATAAAATCTAAAAAGTATTTAAATTACATATGAAAAACGCAAAAAACCCAATTTTTGAGTACAAAACCCCCCCAAACTACCCGTTCCCATTAACCGATATGTCTGGATTACGAACTCGTCCGAGCTATTGCAGGAATACACGTCTCTACCAAATTTGGTCCCGATCGGACCATTTTTACGAGAGTTATCGTGTTCATACACACACACACACACACACACACACACACACACACACACACACATACATATATATATATATATATATATATATATATATATATAAATTTTAACGACTATCGTTTTTGGTCTCTGGGCACCTAAAGAAGAAAAAATAACATGTTCTCGGGCTTAACTCTCGCCATGAGACCTACGGTAATAGCTTCTTCCCTATGGGAAATTCGCTAAAAATGGGTTTCGACGTGTGTGTGTGTGTGTGTGTGTGTGTGTGTGTGTGTGTGTGTGTGTGTGTGTGTGCGTGTGTGAGCCACGTCCTACCCCGTTGGTCCGATATAGTTGAAATTTTGCATGTATGTGTATATTCACCATATCTCCAGGCATTTTTCTCATTTTTTTATTTTTAAGGGTAGTTCAAGTAGGGCATAGTTCACCCTCTAAAACCCTTAATAAACGTGAAAATCATAATTTTTCAAAAATGGCTCTAACGATTTTCATTAAAGTTTAATAATTTATAGTGCACACAGTACTAAATAATCACCCGCATGTCTGTGTAAAAATACGGTTCAAAAGTTATGGGCTTTAAATGTAAAAAAATTAAATTTTTAAATTTTGAGCGAAAACAATAATAGTAAAGTATAACTAGACTGGCACCATTGAAAACAGCTTTAAAAAATAAATTAGTATCTTGAATTATTTGTCTACAACTAACGGTTCCAGAGAAAAGTTAAATTTTCTTTCAATGATAAACGCAGTACGTTGATTGAAAGCGCCCAATGCTATTCTCATGGAAGATATTAAAAAAATCAATTTCTTCCTTATTTTCCAACCGTTTTTTATGAAACTTGGCACAAAGCGTAAGGTCAAATCACCCAACAAACCAACTCAAAAAAGTTTGGTATTACCAGTAGGGGGAGAAAATATAAACCCTTTTGTTTATATTTTCAGAAATGGAACATTATTTTTGAAACAGTAAATTATTAAATGGTATTTAGATAAACTTTGTAGAAAATGATAGTTTAATTACAGATTGTCTTTTTTAAATTTACTCAAGGGAGAAAGTGTGTGTCGGTCCACTGACACCGTTTACTTTTAATGATAATTCATCAATACGATAATATGATGCGTTATTTTGTTTCTGTTTCTAATATTTTATCCATTGTCATATAATCTTTAGAGGTTATATTTTCCCAGTATCCGAATTTGTACTATACGAAAGTCCCGTTAAGTCGATGCACTTGAATGTAGAAAGTCTATCTTATTTTGATTTTACAACCGTTATAACTTCAAATCAAATCAAAAATGTTTTATTCTGCAATAATAGACTACATAAATGATACAAATACATAAAGAAAAATATAGAAAATAAATACACATATATACATGATAAATATTTTAGCTAATGCAGAATTTCCACATAGGAAAAACCCCGTGCGTGGAAATGAGTCGTTTTGAAAAATATAAACACTTAATTATAACACTTACTTAATCAAGCTCTATACTTATACTGAAGTCTGTAAGTATTTGTTTCCAAATAACAATAAATTATGTATCTACATAATTTGTTCTCATAAATGTTATATTTTGACATTATAAAAATTAAAATATTGTAATTGAATGATTTGTTCCATAAAAAATAACAACTAACGGAGTCTGATGAGCAAATGCAAATACTCTGATACATACTTGTCCCGTGGACAATCCAGATAGAAGACAAACACGGAAAACTAATAATAGAGGTGAAAGTCCACAACATATTTCTCATCTGACGGAAGACCGCCACGTGGAAGGTGGATTGAAACCGAAAAACCGGGACAACTTGAAAACAGTTTGCATGATTGGATTGAGACCATGATAAAGAGAAAAAAATTACGTAGTAGAAATATTTAAACTTTCTATGAGCTGGATTGTTTTCGGTATACTTAATCTAGTGGCTTAGCCAGAGCAATATGCAGCTGTATTAGTATCAATGCTTCCTAATTTGACACAACAATTAGAACAAAACCACCCTGGAAAATAAAGCAAATTTTAGTTGAAATTGATACTATTGAAATAAAAAAACCGAATGGCTGACATGCCTACGACTCATGTTCCGCCACAATGTGTAATGTAATAATAAACACCCCCGCCACAGCAGACCTGCATACTCAGTGAATTTACAATGTAATAATATAATAATAATAATAATTATTATATATGACAAGTTTGATCAATATCCGTTGATAAATATGAGAGTTATTTACCCATAGCGAATTTCCCATAGGGAAGAAGCTCTTACCGTAGGTCTCTTGGCGAGACTTAAGCCTGGGACCATGTTATTTTTCGTCTTTAGGTGTCCAGAGACCAAAAACAATAGTCGTTAAAATTTATATATATATATATATATATAAATTTATAAATATAGCGTTAAAATCGTTAAAACATATATATATATAATATATATAATATATAAATTTTAACGACTATTGTTTTTGGTCTCTGGACACCTAAAGACGAAAAAATAACATGGTCCCGAGCTTAAGTCTTGCCATGAGACCTACGTAATAGTTTACGAGTTCATAATCCAGACATATCGGTCAATCGGAACGGGTAGGTGGTTTTGTACCTCTAAAATGGTCTTTTTCATTTTTCCCATGTAATTTTTAAAATTTTCAAATTTTACATTTCACCATTAGAATCAGCTTTAAAAAATACACAATTTATTTCATTACAGTTTTGCTCTATCTCTAACGGTTACCGAGATATTAAAAAATCTAAACACAGTACATTGTATTTAGGAGCTCCACTGCTAATCTTATGGAGGATAAGAAAAAACTAATATTTCCCTTATTAACCAATAGCTTTAGATGACAATTTGTATTTAGCTTCATGTGTTTCTCACAGCAGCAAACCTGCATACTCTTTCCCATGTTAATCTTATGGAGAATAGGCAAACTCCTTTATTTTTGCCCAGATAGTGA
Source organism: Nephotettix cincticeps (assembly GCA_023375725.1). Classification (NCBI taxonomy): domain Eukaryota; kingdom Metazoa; phylum Arthropoda; class Insecta; order Hemiptera; family Cicadellidae; genus Nephotettix; species Nephotettix cincticeps. The sequence goes on along the minus strand of CM041786.1, from coordinate 81,000,745 downwards.
TAAAACTTGGTATATGGTCGGAATAAAAATAGTTTATGGTAAAAATGCCTACTTTTAGTGTTCCTCAAAGCAGCAAACCTGCATACTATTTCCCATGTTAATTTTATAGAGAATATGCAAATACCCTAATTCATCAACAGGTATTGATTGATCAATCTTGTCCCATACTTGTATTATTATTGCCATATTATTGATTTGGAAATTTGCTGAGTACGCAGGTTTGCTGCTACGAGGGTATTTGTAATTATGATAATTAATATATGATTTTTTAATATTTATGATTGATAAATTTTTTTAGCATCATTATCTTTTAATACATAGATATATAATATATATGTTATATAAATAATATACATTATAATATATATATGTATATAAATATAAATATATATATATAGTTTTTAACAATATTTTTTAAAATTCATGGACATCAGTCAAAACCGTATTCCTAAGCAAAATAATTAAAAAAGTATTCTTTACAATCAATTTTACTTTAGAATATTTCAGTTGGTTGATAAATTAGATGTTTGAAATTGTAAGTACCTACTACACTTATGTTAAAGTGCAGTATATTTATTATTGAACAAAGCTGGCATGGTATTTTCTGGAGTTGTTTATAACTAATATCTAGGGAATGGATGGTTTACGTTTCAAATTTAAAAGGCAAATATATCTTTTAAGTTTGGAAGGACCAATGGCCATGGGTCCACCGAAAGGAGCCAAGGAAACTGAGGACGCGAGAATGAGTCAACCAGGGGTCGACTCCTCTCGGGTGTCCCCAATAGCGCTCACATCACACCCCTGACAGAGCCGTGATTGGCAGCGGGCTCCAGCCGCGCGTTACGTAACGCACCTATCGTTATGTTATGTTATGGTACGTGACGGAAGAAAGCGTCAAGAGTGTGTCGGTGTCGGTATCGATACTGGGTTACACAATGATGTATGTCTGGCGAGGTCTCCGCCCCGGTGGTAAAAGCATTGACAAAACTATTTCCTATATTGTATTGTATTAAATCATCCATTCATTAGTGTGTTTAACTCTATTAGTTTAAAATACTTGCATAAACGAACTTATAGAAACGTGAGTTACGACAGAAGTGTACGTTTATGCTGGGTTGAGAGGTTTCCCTATTGAGGTATTAAGGTTATCGCATCTGGGCGATTCGGTGACTCAGACGCCATCACAATAAACACATCCCACAACATGAAGCAGAGGCCAGCTGCACATTGAGGCCATGGAGGCAATAAGAGATGTAACATACTACGGGCGACATATCACACATCACTCCGTGGTTTCGTTCCAGAGAACGAGAATGAGAATACTGTAGGTCGCTTAACGTAAATCCTGTAACCTACGGAGAATAACTCTCGGTCGAAGGGGTCGAGGGGGCTACTGGTGATGAAGGATTTGTGACGTTTTGTGATGTTCATTACGGAGAGCACGAGAATGAGAATACTGTAGATCGCTCAACGTAAATCCTGTAACCTACGGAGAATAACTCTCGGTCGAAGGGGTCGAGGGGGCTACTGGTGATGAAGGATTTGTGACGTTTTGTGATGTTCATTACGGAGAGCACGAGAATGAGAATACTGTAGATCGCTCAACGTAAATCCTGTAACCTACGGAGAATAACTCTCGGTCGAAGGGGTCGAGGGGGCTACTGGTGATGAAGGATTTGTGACGTTTTGTAATGTTCATTACGGAGAGCACGAGAATGAGAATACTGTAGATCGCTCAACGTAAATCCTGTAACCTACGGAGAATAACTCTCGGTCGAAGGGGTCGAGGGGGCTACTGGTGATGAAGGATTTGTGACGTTTTGTGATGTTCATTACGGAGAGCACGAGAACGAGAATACTGTAGGTCGCTCAACGTAAATCCTGTAACCTACGGAGAATAACTCTCGGTCGAAGGGGTCGAGGGGGCTACTGGTGATGAAGGATTTGTGACGTTTTGTAATGTTCATTACGGAGAGCACGAGAATGAGAATACTGTAGGTCGCTCAACGTAAATCCTGTAACCTACGGAGAATAACTCTCGGTCGAAGGGGTCGAGGGGGCTACTGGTGATGAAGGATTTGTGACGTTTTGTAATGTTCATTACGGAGAGCACGAGAACGAGAATGAGAATACTGTAGGTCGCTCAATGTAAATCCTGTAACCTACGGAGAATAACTCTCGGTCGAAGGGGTCGAGGGGGCTACTGGTGATGAAGGATTTGTGACGTTTTGTAATGTTCATTACGGAGAGCACGAGAACGAGAATACTGTAGGTCGCTCAACGTAAATCCTGTAACCTACGGAGAATAACTCTCGGTCGAAGGGGTCGAGGGGGCTACTGGTGATGAAGGATTTGTGACGTTTTGTAATGTTCATTACGGAGAGAACGAGAACGAGAATGAGAATACTGTAGGTCGCTCAATGTAAATCCTGTAACCTACGGAGAATAACTCTCGGTCGAAGGGGTCGAGGGGGCTACTGGTGATGAAGGATTTGTGACGTTTTGTAATGTTCATTACGGAGAGCACGAGAACGAGAATGAGAATACTGTAGGTCGCTCAATGTAAATCCTGTAACCTACGGAGAATAACTCTCGGTCGAAGGGGTCGAGGGGGCTACTGGTGATGAAGGATTTGTGACGTTTTGTAATGTTCATTACGGAGAGAACGAGAATGAGAATACTGTAGATCGCTCAACGTAAATCCTGTAACCTACGGAGAATAACTCTCGGTCGAAGGGGTCGAGGGGGCTACTGGTGATGAAGGATTTGTGACGTTTTGTAATGTTCATTACGGAGAGAACGAGAATGAGAATACTGTAGATCGCTCAACGTAAATCCTGTAACCTACGGAGAATAACTCTTGGTCGAAGGGGTCGAGGGGGCTACTGGTGATGAAGGATTTGTGACGTTTTGTAATGTTCATTACGGAGAGAACGAGAATGAGAATGAGAATACTGTAGGTCGCTCAACGTAAATCCTGTAACCTACGGAGAATAACTCTCGGTCGAAGGGGTCGAGGGGGCTACTGGTGATGAAGGATTTGTGACGTTTTGTAATGTTCATTACGGAGAGAACGAGAATGAGAATACTGTAGGTAAATCCGTAAATCCTGTAACCTACGGAGAATAACTCTCGGTCGAAGGAGTCGAGGGGGCTACTGGTGATGAAGGATTTGTGACGTTTTGTAATGTTCATTACGGAGAGAACGAGAATGAGAATACTGTAGATCGCTCAACGTAAATCCTGTAACCTACGGAGAATAAGTCTCAGTCGAAGGGGTCGAGGGGGCTACTAGTGACTCAGGATTTGTGACGTTTTGTAATGTTCATTACGGAGAGAACGAGAATGAGAATGAGAATACTGTAGGTCGCTCAACGTAAATCCTGTAACCTACGGAGAATAACTCTTGGTCGAAGGGGTCGAGGGGGCTACTGGTGATGAAGGATTTGTGACGTTTTGTAATGTTCATTACGGAGAGAACGAGAATGAGAATGAGAATACTGTAGGTCGCTCAACGTAAATCCTGTAACCTACGGAGAATAACTCTTGGTCGAAGGGGTCGAGGGGGCTACTGGTGATGAGGATTTGTGACGTTTTGTAATGTTCATTGGAGAACTGCGTAGGGTAACCTACGGAGAATAACTCTCGGTCGAATGAGATATTTGTGACGTTTTGTAATGTTCATTACACATTATGTATCTCACACTCATTTAATGTTTAACATTTAAACATATTAGAACACAACACTTCACAAGTAGTTCGTGAATAATTAGAACATATTGAAGGGACAGCAAGTTCGAGTCACCTTTTGTTACCAACTCCTCCCTTCCTAAGTTTGTTGATATAAAATGTTTTTTTATTTTTTTATTGATTACAGAAGCTATTGCTATTTTTATCTTCTGCTATTAAGACTCTGTCTACGCAACGAACCGAACGCCCGCGGTGTGCTACGACTCGTCAATTTATATAGGTTCTTAGAGTTAATTCAGAGCGTTTACGCAACGAAAAAGTGTTAGGCCTTAGTCGTGTTGAACTTAAAAGCTGCGGTAAAAACCTATTCCCAGTGCATTGTTTCACGACTCACCACAATTACTGCCAACCTAATTCTAATAGTCACAACTCAGTTTACAGGACTGCGGAGAGAGGAGCCCCCACAGCCGGAGCGAGACTGTAACACTGTGTGTGTCGTTGTATACGGCAGTAACCAGTATAATCAGTGGTAGGCCTATTACAGTGAAGCTACCTCGAAATAATTTTGAAGTTAGGATACAAAATAATTAAACCTTATTTAAGAGCCTCGTGCCACAAAACATAAAACAACCCTGTCAGATGTCCTTACAAAACACAGAAACACTCCTCAAGTCAATGTGGCGACTTCCGCGTGTCTCCCGCGCCATTTGCCAGGCAATTAGCGTTTATCTCAGCCTGTATATGGCGGCCAGTATGACGCCGCAGTAAACGACGGTCGTTTCCAATACAAAATACAAAATTGTATTAAAAGTGCTGTTGAATAGCATATTTTACTTTGAATTTCTTTCCATTAAATTAACAAAAGTTAGGGAATTTACCACTGGAAACTTTATTGAAACAAAAAAATGATGAGAGGAATTGTGTGTGTGTGTGTGTGTGTGTGTGTGTGGGCGCGCGCGCGCGTACGTGCGAGTGTGTGTATTTCTGAGGTGGCCGAAAGTACCCTGGTGTAAGATGATACAGTCTAAAATTTGTCATGTATGTTTCAATGTTTCAAGTCCACATGAATACACTCATTATTATAAATAATTAAACCACCTTAATAGGTCGCCATTTCGGAAGGGTAATCTTCTATAATATTATAAAGAAGAGGTGGTTTCTGTATGTTTGTTTGTGGGTTTGTGTGTTTGTGTGTTTGTGGGTTTGTGTGTTTGTGGGTTTGTGGGTTTGTTGTGGCAAGTGAACGCAAAAAATACTGAACCAAACAGTTTGAAATTTTACACAAAGACAGATCTTAAACTCATGCAACACATAGGCATACTCATTTCCTTAAAATCCTCTCGGGCTACGCCCTGTGAACGTCCTAAGTTTCAATGTTTACATTTTTAGAAAATGAAAACATAAAATAACTTGAATGTCAACAGCTGTGAACACTAAAATTTGACAGTTCGAGAAGCAGAAGACATGGTTGCTGTAAATACCCTGGGATTCAATGTTTACAGTTTTTAATGTCAACATCCGTTTACTTTACATTTTGACAGTTCGGGAAGAAAAAGAAATAAAGTTAATTTTTACACATAAACTGCTGGATCGAAATTAGTGAATTATTAGTTCGAAATAGTGGAATGGTAGATTTTTAATTTTCTCCCGATGCCTGCCTCTATTACGTTAATCCTTATCCTCTCCCAATATTTGACATATGTTACTTTGTCATGTTCAGATATATACTTAGACACGTGTTTTGTCATTTTGTAAACAATAAAGAATTATTATCAATAACTTAAAGTACCTGTAGATCCTACACCTCTCAGCCTTTTTCACCCGTGCGAAGAACGGGTACTTTGGCTAGTAATGTTTATACGAGTATTATATTTCAGTACCTGATGACCGAGCTTTGCTCGTATAGAATAATAAATGTATTAGAAAAATCAAAACACATTTATTACTCAATGAAAACATATATATGGGCTAAATAAAACCGATTTAATACGCCGACACACTACCGCTGGACCACGGCGTCTGCCAAATCAGCGACACCATTTAAGGTCTTTTAGCCAACCTCAATTGTTTTAGCCGATCATTTACTGTTTATTTATCCATACAGTTATTATTTGCCTGTGTTCAGAAACAAATGAGGATTGAAGAGCAAAGGAGAAATTTAATTTACACTTATTACTTGGTTTGTGACAGTGGCTTCAAGCAATACAATGAATACGTTTTCTTTCAAAACACGGAAGATTTTGGAAATACTTTTTCTGCTTTTATTTCGCACAGTTATGTTACCCTTAAGTTTTTACAAATTGTTTGGTAACCTGATAGTTTTGCATTTATTACATACATAAAATAAATATTAATGCATAACCTCTATATTGTTCCCCGCAGTCTTCAATCAAGAACTGTCAAACGGTTATAAACAGCTGTTTTGGTTTGTATGGTTTACATTTGATTTTCCATAAGCGTAATGTAAAATTTTTAGATTTTAAACTTAATATTACACGAAAAAACGAATTTTCCTAGACATTAGACCTATCTAGAACTTATTTTCTACTCGGAAATTAGTTATTTCCAAAATTTAAAGAAATTCCTTAGAGCCGTTTTCGAGATCCGTGTGCAAATATATATATATATATATATATATATATATATATATATATATATATACAAACCTTGCTCGTATTATAGTATTGGATATTTTCTAACGTACCTTATCATAATTAATCAGTTTTGAACATCACAGCAACGTGCGACGGGTAAACTAGTTTGAAAAAAGTTAATAAATAATCGTACTGCCTGGATGATGTTCTAATTTATGATAAATCATACTTTTATTGATTGTAAACCGACGTAATTTAAAACACCAAAGATTTTAATTTAAATTTATGTCACTTCAGTAGCACACACCCCATGAAAGCGGAGCTTGTCTAAAATAAGCTTATAAATTTCGTTTTTAGGCAGCTGTTTAGCGTCGCTCTCGAAGCTGAAAGAAATGGAAATTTTGGGTGTTACATAAATGGGCAGCTCCAGTTTACTTTTACCTAGTCCCAGAGTGATTGATGCTTGGAATGGTTGCGAAACGGTAACGGATTGTTAGGCGACCCCGGACCTGGACCCTTGCCTCCCCCTCTGGCGCTGGAGAGTCTCGCTCTCACATGACGAAACGGTAACAGATTGTGAGGCAACCCCGGACATGGACCCTTGCCTCCCCCTCTGGCGCTGGAGAGTCTCCCTCTCACATGACGAAACGGTAACGGATTGTGAGGCAACCCCGGACCTGGACCCTTGCCTCCCCCTCTGGCGCTGGAGAGTCTCCCTCTCACATGACGAAACGGTAACGGATTGTGAGGCGACCCCGGACCTGGACCCTCGCCTCCCCCTCTGGCGCTGGAGAGTCTCCCTCTCACATGACGAAACGGTAACGAATTGTGAGGCAACCCCGGACCTGGACCCTCGCCTCCCCCTCTGGCGCTGGAGAGTCTCGCTCTCACATGACGAAACGGTAACGATATGTGAGGCAACCCCGGACCTGGACCCTCGCCTCCCCCTCTGGCGCTGGAGAGTCTCCCTCTCACATGACGAAACGGTAACGAATTGTGAGGCAACCCCGGACCTGGACCCTCGCCTCCCCCTCTGGCGCTGGAGAGTCTCCCTCTCACATGACGAAACGGTAACAGATTGTGAGGCAACCCCGGACCTGGACCCTTGCCTCCCCCTCTGGCGCTGGAGAGTCTCCCTCTCACATGACGAAACGGTAACGAATTGTGAGGCAACCCCGGACCTGGACCCTCGCCTCCCCCTCTGGCGCTGGAGAGTCTCCCTCTCACATGACGAAACGGTAACGAATTGTGAGGCAACCCCGGACCTGGACCCTTGCCTCCCCCTCTGGCGCTGGAGAGTCTCCCTCTCACATGACGAAACGGTAACGGATTGTGAGGCGACCCCGGACCTGGACCCTTGCCTCCCCCTCTGGCGCTGGAGAGTCTCCCTCTCACATGACGAAACGGTAACGGATTGTGAGGCAACCCCGGACCTGGACCCTCGCCTCCCCCTCTGGCGCTGGAGAGTCTCCCTCTCACATGACGAAACGGTAACGAATTGTGAGGCGACCCCGGACCTGGACCCTTGCCTCCCCCTCTGGCGCTGGAGAGTCTCCCTCTCACATGACGAAACGGTAACGGATTGTGAGACAACCCCGGACCTGGACCCTCGCCTCCCCCTCTGGCGCTGGAGAGTCTCGCTCTCACATGACGAAACGGTAACGGATTGTGAGACAACCCCGGACCTGGACCCTCGCCTCCCCCTCTGGCGCTGGAGAGTCTCCCTCTCACATGACGAAACGGTAACGGATTGTGAGGCGACCCCGGACCTGGACCCTTGCCTCCCCCTCTGGCGCTGGAGAGTCTCCCTCTCACATGACGAAACGGTAACGGATTGTGAGGCGACCCCGGACCTGGACCCTTGCCTCCCCCTCTGGCGCTGGAGAGTCTCCCTCTCACATGACGAAACGGTAACGAATTGTGAGGCGACCCCGGACCTGGACCCTTGCCTCCCCCTCTGGCGCTGGAGAGTCTCCCTCTCACATGACGAAACGGTAACAGATTGTGAGGCAACCCCGGACCTGGACCCTCGCCTCCCCCTCTGGCGCTGGAGAGTCTCCCTCTCACATGACGAAACGGTAACGAATTGTGAGGCAACCCCGGACCTGGACCCTCGCCTCCCCCTCTGGCGCTGGAGAGTCTCCCTCTCACATGACGAAACGGTAACAGATTGTGAGGCGACCCCGGACCTGGACCCTCGCCTCCCCCTCTGGCGCTGGAGAGTCTCCCTCTCACATGACGAAACGGTAACGAATTGTGAGGCAACCCCGGACCTGGACCCTCGCCTCCCCCTCTGGCGCTGGAGAGTCTCGCTCTCACATGACGAAACGGTAACGAATTGTGAGGCGACCCCGGACCTGGACCCTCGCCTCCCCCTCTGGCGCTGGAGAGTCTCCCTCTCACATGACGAAACGGTAACGAATTGTGAGGCAACCCCGGACCTGGACCCTCGCCTCCCCCTCTGGCGCTGGAGAGTCTCGCTCTCACATGACGAAACGGTAACGGATTGTGAGGCAACCCCGGACCTGGACCCTTGCCTCCCCCTCTGGCGCTGGAGAGTCTCCCTCTCACATGACGAAACGGTAACGGATTGTGAGGCGACCCCGGACCTGGACCCTTGCCTCCCCCTCTGGCGCTGGAGAGTCTCGCTCTCACATGACGAAACGGTAACGGATTGTGAGGCGACCCCGGACCTGGACCCTTGCCTCCCCCTCTGGCGCTGGAGAGTCTCCCTCTCACATGACGAAACGGTAACGAATTGTGAGGCAACCCCGGACCTGGACCCTCGCCTCCCCACTGGCGCTGGAGAGTCTCCCTCTCACATGACGAAACGGTAACAGATTGTGAGGCGACCCCGGACCTGGACCCTTGCCTCCCCCTCTGGCGCTGGAGAGTCTCCCTCTCAGATGGCGAAACGGTAACAGATTGTGAGGCGACCCCGGACCTGGACCCTCGCCTCCCCCTCTGGCGCTGGAGAGTCTCCCTCTCACATGACGAAACGGTAACGGATTGTGAGGCGACCCCGGACCTGGACCCTTGCCTCCCCCTCTGGCGCTGGAGAGTCTCCCTCTCACATGACGAAACGGTAACGGATTGTGAGGCGACCCCGGACCTGGACCCTTGCCTCCCCCTCTGGCGCTGGAGAGTCTCCCTCTCACATGACGAAACGGTAACAGATTGTGACCAAGCCTTTGTCTCACAGTGACGCAATACATAAAAAAACAAAGAGTACGATTGCATAAGAGCGCGCATGTACGTCCTCCACCGGAAGTGGATCTGTTTCCGGGGGTAATGGAGGCTATTGCCTCACCTTACACGGAGTAAGATAAGAGACAGTAGAAGCTCACACGCATCTGACTGCAACTAAGGCAATTCCTTATTTGGGTTGCATTCAAGTCGTATTAATAGGAGACATTAGATATATTAAAAAGGATTTTCGGAAACATTAAATACAGTAAAACGAGACAAACAACTGATAATAAAATTTGATACAATCTTACAGGCATTCACATTAGGACAAAAGGAATATCATCAAATGGATGTGCGGTTAACTAACAGAATGAAACAAAACTATTACTCTATATTCACAGGAGATTAATAACAGTACTTATAACACTAATGACAGAATTAATGATGCACTAAGGTAACAATAGAGGGAGCTAATAACAGCCAAGAGCCGGGTGATCTTGCCTCATCTCGATGGCATTTCCCAGCTCAAGTATAACGATGATGTACGGTCTGTTGTCTGTTGTCTGCGATTAGTTAGGTCTTCAGGCATAATGTCTCATCAAACAGACGAGTGGAACGTTGAGAACACGTTGTGAATGTTACCTAGTCAGTTCGATGATCATCGGTCTAAGGAATGGAAGAAAAATATACGAAGGAGATGTTTAATCATATAAAATAGTTACTTTGTAAAATCTCTTCCATAAGCCCTGCTGTCGCTTGCTCTTAGTATTTTAGTAAAAGCTTTCACAATTTGCTTATAGAATCACGATAACTTGTAAAATATTACAAATGTTGTACTCACGCAAATCTGTTTGTCAGCTGTGCCAACGACGGGCTCCTTCTCGCACACTGTCCACTGCTTGTCCTCCGTCTTCATCTTGGCCCGCAGCTTCTCGTAGCCCCCAGGCCCTCGGCTCTGAAGTGACTCGTACAACATGGTGTTGCGGACTCTTGTAGGCACATTGGTGGTGTTATCGTGCAGAAATACCGGACCGAAAGGTCGTGAAGAGGCAGACGAAGGAGGACTAGGAGTAAGATCTGAGAAGCCGCTACTTGAGGAGGAAGTTGTAGATGTTGACCCTTGCGCCAGATCGTACAAAGGGTCCACCGGGGGAAACCTCCCGAGTCTCTTGAGCAAAGATAGCCTCCCGGCCTCTAGATCGTCACTTGCACTAGACCCCGAGCGGCTGAGGGCTCTGCCAACCGTGGCGACAGCCTCACTCCGGCTCAGACTCACCGAGAGTCTGCGGAGAGCGTCTTCAGAGATTGCAGTCTCTGACTTGTCAGGAACGTTCTGAGATGTGAGAGCATCGAGGCTTTGATTGATCTTTTGTCCGATATCCCGGAGTATCTCCTCTGCGGGGACCCGTTTCTTCGGGTCTGCGGCGAGGTTGATGGTATACGATAGCTCCCGCAACACGTCGTACGGCGACGGTGGTGACTTCTTCTCCAGCCGTCGCATCCTGTGGGTTCTCCGGTCGACGCGGATGACCGGCGGTTTCCTCTGACGACCCTCATACCTCGGCCAGACCGGTCGTGGGATGCAGTAGTCAATCCTCCCCTCTGGGATGGTGCTCAGTCCCGGCGCTGCCACTAATATCTTGGGACTATGATCCAGCGTTTCCTCACTGGCGTCCTCGCCGCTCCAGCCGGAGCTAGATCTTTGGCTCTCGTATCCGGAGCTCCCCGACTTTCCTCCCGCTCCGGAACACACGCAACGCCCTTTGCTCCTTCTCTCCTCCTCGATGAAGATTGGGTTTACTCTGAAAGTTAAACAGATTCACTACTTGATTTATCAGAACTAATTAAATACGTACAGTTTGCATATAACATCAATTATTATTTTATTCTTCAGTATTACTTCAAAGTTAAGTTAAGAGATATACTCATTAAATCATCATATATTATTCACATTATCAATGATAATCTACTATTCACATACATTATCTATTATCTACAGAGATTTATTTGTTTACTATCAAAGCGTATTGGGCTTCACGGGATAAGTTTGAATTGATTGGCCAAAACACTTTTGAATTGTAGTCACTTATTAAATTAATTGTACAAGGAAACACAATACCTTATGCCATGAACGCACCTGGTGACGGCGTAGACCTGGGAGGGTCTGTGCACCGCGATGGTCGCGAGAGGGTCGTCGGTAACCCAGTCCCGGGGTCTACGATGAGCCCCAGTCAGCCACTTGATCATCCCCGTCCAACCCCATTCGGCCTCCCTTCCTAAAACACACAAAAGCGTAAATCACGGGTAGCCTACAACTAGAGAGCGAGATGATGAATCACACATAATCCTTGTAAAGAGATAAGTGGTGAAAGTTTTAAAAGATCATAAGGGTTTTTGTCGTAGGTTTCGTTGATCTGTTGATAACTGAGACTGTTCTCTGTAATTCAACCATTTATCGTACGTACAGTCTAAACTTGATAAGTTTTAACATAAAATATGAATGTAAGAACAATTTGGGTATAGTTTAGATACTGCCATATAAACCCGACCTTCATTAAGGCCTACTATATTACTAATCTCGTAACAGAGATAGAGCTGAGAAGTACTGAAAGGTATTTATTTAGTCACGATTCAATAATAAAATTAAGAATGAATATAATATAGTTTACTGCAAGATATATATATATATATATATATATATATATATATATATATATATATATATATTGTAGAGCTTACAAAATATATACTGGTTATTACGCTGGTTCCAGATTTTTTTAGCCTACAAAGGAGATTTTGGAAGTGAATCTGAAAGAAAATTATGTAACGTCCCGACTCTTCTCCTCTTCTCTAATCTCTAATCCAGAGCTTAAATCCTGAGATAAAATATGTTACATTATGTTGTAATATTGATAATGATGATTCCCCTTAAATGTGGTAACTAGCACAGGGATATATTTCCTAGTCAAATATATCGCAACACTCCAGGAGCAGAAGGCCTGGCTAGAGGCTGGAGGCTGTAGCTGCAGCTGGAGAAGGCACGTGATCGTGACTGACGCCGCCTCGATATGTGGGGCAGGATCGTCATAAACTGTGGGGGAAATATGTTCTGTTATGTTATTACCAATGAGTCATAAAATAAATCACATTGAGGGGGGCTCGGTTAGCCTCAAGACGACTTTAAACGTGGCTCACGATGGTTGTGAGGTCTGAATATAAAGAAAATGGAGATAATATAACATTGGAATAATCAGCGTGAAAAGCCTCTCACCGCGATCGTAGGCGACGCTTGTCTCTTATCTGGCCCAGAGACAAATACAGATAACACAAAGTAACCACGCAGCAGTCAGATATCATTACAAACCTCTCACCACGAACGTAGGCGACGCTTGTCTCTTATCTGGCCCAGAGACAAATACAGATAACACAAAAGTAACCACGCAGCAGTCAGATATCATTACAAACCTCTCACCGCGAACGTAGGCGACGCTTGTCTCTTATCTTGCCCAGAGACAGATACAGATAACACAAAGTAACCAAGCAGTAGTCAGATATCATTACACGCTTCTCACCGCGATCGTAGGCGATACTTGTCTCTTATCTGGCCCAGAGACAAACACAGGAAAGAACTGAAGCACAGAGCAGTCCTGCGGTCCTAAGACAAATACAGGTAACGCAACGTAGCCTCGGAGCAACTAGATATACAAACCAATCACCGCGATCATAGGCAACAATTGTCTCTCGTTTTGTCCAGGAACAAATACAGGTAACACAATGTAACCTTGTAGAAGTGAGATATCCTAACATGCCCCTGACTGCGATCATAGACGACAATTGTCTCTTGTTTAGTCCAGGGACAAATACAGGTAACACAATGTAACCTTGGAGAAGTGAGATATCCTAACATGCCCCTGACTGCGATCGTAGACGACAATTGTCTCTTGTTTAGTCCAGGGACAAATACAGGTAACACAATGTAACCTTGGAGAAGTGAGATATCCTAACATGACCCTGACCGCGATCGTAGATGACAATTGTCTCTTGTTTAGTCCAGGGACAAATACAGGTAACACAATGTAACCACGAAGAAGTGAGATATCCTAACACGCCCCTCACCGCGATCGTAGACGACAATTGTCTCTTGTTTAGTCCTGGGACAATAATAAAATACAATAATAGTAAATACAGGTAACACAATGTAACAATGCAGCAGTCCGTTACCATACCAAGCCTCTCACAGTATTCGTAAGCGACAATTGTCTAATGTTTGGTCCTGAGACAAATACAAGTAACACAACGTAACCTCACAGCAGTTCTATATGAAAAGAAGACTCTAACCAGGATCGTAGGTGACGATTGTGTCTCATTTGGCCATGGGACAAGTACAGGGAACACAATTTAACCACACAGCAGTCAGATATCATATCAAAATATATATCGTGATATTACGGACAAATACAGGTAACATGGAGTTGCCAGATATACAGGTTTGCCAGGTATACAGGTTTCTTTAATGTCTGCAAACTAATTCCATAAAGTATGTATCTGTCAATCACCCGTTTTTTTTGGATTACAAGTAGATAGAATATTACTTTTCCTTTGCGGTGTCTAAGAATATTTGGAAGCATAACACCCAGGTAGATCATGCCGAGTAAAGTATAGTTCTACAATAATACTCAGGCAGGCTTGACAAGTTTTTAGTAATTAGTGTTCAAAAAACCATTTTGGTTTTTTAGTCAGGATATGGCTGGTCCTCTACATTTCTACATTAGTAAGGAGCCTGATTTTAGCCCGTTGCTTAGAATTGGAACTTAACTTATAAAAACAAGCGATTAAGTCAAATACTTGGGAATCTTATTAAGTTCTAACCTAAGATTGGGCCGATCATGTTGACCATATTGTGTCCAGGCTGTTGGTTGTCTGTTGTCCCGTGAGGAAACTTCAAAGGGTTGTTGACATGGAAGTTCTGGTTAAAGTATACTTTGGACACCTTCATATTTTTTTTTAATTATGAAATTGTGTTCTAGGGCGGATCTCCTGAAGCAAATCAAGTCTTTATATCACAAAAAGGAATCATTAGAATCAGCAGTAATGCCTCAAGATCTTAACCTTCTTAAATTCAGTATATATACTTGAATCTGCACTACTTGTTTTTAAATTCCCAGACTGATTCAAAAGAAACGTAAAAGTCCATAACTACAGTACAAGATAAAAATACAAGGTACACATAAACAAAACTGACTCAAAAGGGACCTAAATACACAGCAAGTAAAATATTCTACAACCTTTCGGCTGGAATCAGAAACACCCAAACCAAGTTTAAAAAAAGTCATATTTACAATAGAGACCATACATTGGACGAATTTTGGGAAGCAGATGGGAAACAAGAATAGATTTTATCCAAATCATATTGACGACCACTGCTGCAGAGCTTCTAGTGGGATCTACACAAGTAAGTAAGTAAATTCAAGAGGGATGATATTTCCTGTACGACCACAAAGGATACGGTAGAATGGCAGCTAATGACCAGCGAGTTCAGCCAGCACCGCGGCTTAAAGTGCTGATATTGGCGAAAAGTGGATGATATTGCTATATGGTAAATTGAGTCTGATGGTGTTATGATTCGTGACATGGCGTTGAAAATGATATTGTGTGATTTAAATTATAGATAAAATTATGAATATGATGAAATTAAATGTATGATAAATTTGCATGGATTGAAAAGTTAAAAATATATGATATGATATGGAATTATATATTAATTATTTATAAAAAATATGATTATATGATGAAAAATTAAAATCAAGTTATATAATATGATATTAATTTTGAATGTAAATAATGAGAATGTTGAGATGATATTGATTTAATGTTTGATCAGAATGATATGAATGATAATTTGTGATATGAAAAATTGATGATTATATTATATGATGATGTTGATATGAATGAAAATGAAGGTAGATATAAAATTTGATTTGACTACAATCTGATGAATGAAAAAATATTGATATGGATGAGATATAATGGAATTATTTTAATAAAACTAAAAAAAGTATAATAATTTGATTTTAATATAGAGATGAATATGTGAAATTTGATAGATGAAGAATGATGGTATTATATGATGTTTTTATTATTATAATTTGGGGTTTCAAGTGATATGAATGATGAAATATAATGATGATAAATATGATATTTCCTGTACGACACTAAGAAAAGGTTTAGAATGTGCTGCTAATGAGGTTTAAACTGATTCAGCCGCCGCACCGTCGAGCGCCACTGTCACGCCGCGAAAGTTGCTGATATTGGCGAAAGTGGAGTTGTCATCGAAGGTCACTGCCAGTTCGGGTGGGTTCGCGTCGGCGTTGAGTCACCACTGATGGTGTTACGTGTCGGTGAAATTTATGAACAAAAATTTATTAATAATTTGAAAATTCATAAATAAAATGTTGTTACTACCAGTTTGCGGCTTCGCGAATCAATAGTACAACTCCAGCCAATTAATTACCATGTATGCCTTTATTTCATCACGATACCTTCAATCAAAAAATTAAGAGGGTACTAGTGATCAAAAATTATTATTACCATCAACTAGTTAGTATAACATTTAATCATTAATTTTAGTAAATAATGAGTATTATTAGTTGGCTGATATTTTGTACCCCTTAAGGTGTATCCACTCTACCTGCCAAATCAGAATGACTACAGAACTGATCTGTTTGTGGGACGTATCAATCAATGTAGGGAGTCGACACAGAAGACCTACAACGAGGGCATTACCTAATATCGCACAGACCATCAATGAGTAATCTGTAGTAGTAGGTAGGCCTACTGATAAAGATTTGGAATGTGGCGGACTACCAACTGAGACACCGAATCATCAAATTATATTAGGGTCGAGAAGTTTAGATACACCTTTATCTTAATAAAAACTACTTTTCTAAAAACTACTTCTAAAACTCTCTCTTTTGTATAGAGAAGTAATAGTACAAACATTTTTACTTTCTCCCCCTAGACGATGGTATGAGGAGTATTGTTATTGTTAAGTATTGTTATCGTCAGCATTTCCGAATTTGAGTTTCTAGAAGATATATCCATTATAACACTACCTCAATAAAAAAGTGGTTTTAGAG
Source organism: Nephotettix cincticeps (assembly GCA_023375725.1). Classification (NCBI taxonomy): domain Eukaryota; kingdom Metazoa; phylum Arthropoda; class Insecta; order Hemiptera; family Cicadellidae; genus Nephotettix; species Nephotettix cincticeps. Next base: position 80,984,136 of record CM041786.1, on the reverse strand, counting down.
TGATGTATGTCCTTATATGTGTGTATTTGTGTGTGGGGATGTGCAGAAGCCTAGATATTAGTGCCTCCTGATCCGAAAAAGGTTTTTTAGTGATTTCTGTGTGTGGGGGTGGGGTGTATGGAAGCCTAGAGACGAGATTGTTTCCTATTGGTTCGATTTTCATGATATTCGGCATGTAGGTGATCCACGGCATCTCGGTTTTTTAAGAATATTTTTAAGGGTATTTTACCCCTAAAGCTCCCCAAAAAACACGTAAAATCAAAATTTATTTCAAATGTCTCCAACGATTTTGATTAAAAGTATATAATGGTTTATAGTCCTGGTGGATAATACGTTGCAGGACCAGGCCTGATGGCCAATGTTGAAAATACATTAATATCACTTACTTGTAATATTTCTTGTGATATATGAAAAAACATACAAAAAAATCTCACTTTGAAAAAAACAAGTTGAAATGTAATATTTGAAAAGAACATAAACAACCACAACATTTGTCAACAATAATAAATTATTTAAAATATAAAAAAATACCATGTGATCAACTGCAAGGCTCAGTCGTCACAATCCACCAAGTCCTTAATGAGATGAAATAGCACCACCCGAACTTCTCAAAACATCAGTTTTTAAGAGTTATGAGCTTTTAAATGAAAAAAATATTTTTAAATAATTTCCGTGTAAACAATAAAGGTAAAGTCTAATTTGACAACTACCTCTAAAATCAGCTTGAAAACTAAACAAATTAGTATTTTGAATAATTAGTCTACGACTAATTATTATTAAGTTAAGAATTATTAAGTTCCACAGAAAAGCCAAATTTAATGTCCGTGGTAAACTCAGTAGGCCTGCATTTTCTGAGAGCGTCCAATACTAGTTTTTTCCTTATTTCCCAGCCGTTTTCCATGCAACTTGGTATGCGGCGTAAGGTCACATCACCCAACAAAATCCCTCTAAAAAGCTTGATAATACAACGGGGAAGGGGTAGTCCCCCATGAGATACTAATAATCAATTTAATTTGGTTACTCTTGTAGTTATTTGCAGAAATTGCATGGTTATGTTTGAAACAAAAAAATTATAAACATTAAAATTGTGAAAAAATATTTAGATAAACGTTCAAGAATATGTTGGTTTTATTAAAGATTGTCATTTAAATTGGCTTAAGGGAGAAAGTATGTGTCAGTCCACTAACACCCTTTATTAAGGATTAATAACACATAAATTATGGTACAGTAGACCTATAACTACTGAACTTAAACATTTTCGAATAGATTGGAATAACGTAATCCCCACAGCACATATAATGTTTGAAGATTATATTTTTTTATTTACACCTGTTTATAGTGAATATATTGAGACGTTTAATTAATGTAAAACATGCGAAAACTGCTTTAAATATAAGATAATGGGTTTTACCGTTTACAATTAGTTATATCACGCAATCCTTGCATATATTTCGGATATTATCATCTGTAAAATTTATTAGGGCGTTCAACATTTTCATCAAAAATTTAAAAATTGAAACTTTATTAATCTTACCTAACCCTCTAACTAGCAGTATACCTGTCCTGTGTACGGACACAGGTTGTGTGATTCAGTGTTATAAATCCAAATACTACTATCATAACAAAATATGAATATAAAATCCTGGATATTAAAAAAGGGATTTTTTTAATCAAGTAAAGACTTAATAGTGAAGGCGCGTAATGTTTTTTGTTGTGTTTTCAATATGTTGATCCTTTCAATGACATTTTACATGGTGTTGTAGGATTTTAATACCTTGAAGGGTTTCATGAACGTTAATTTTAATTCTGTGTATTTTAATTCATTGTATTTTCATAATGTTGATCCTTTCAATGACATTTTACATGGTGTTGTAGGATTTTAATACCTTGAAGGGTTTCATGAACGTTAATTTTAATTCTGTTTTGTTTTAACGAATTTCCCATAGGGAAGAAGCTATTACCGTAGGTCTCATGGCGAGACTTAAGCCCGGGACCATGTTATTTTTTCTTCTTTAGGTGCCCAGAGTCCAAAAACAATATATATATATATATATATGTATATATGTATATTATATATATATATATATGTCTGTGAACACGATAACTCTCGTAAAATGGTCCGATCGAGACCAAATTTGGTAGAGATGTGTATTCCTACAAATGCTCGGACGAGTTCATAAACCAGACATATCGGTCAATGGGAACGGGTAGTTTGGGGGGGTTTTGTACCCCAAAATAAGGTTTTATGCATTTTTCACATGTAATTTTTAAAATTTTCTAATTTTATATTTCTCCATTGGAATCAGCTTAAAAACTACACAATTAAGTTCCTTAAAGGTTTTCTCTATCTCCAACGGTTACCGAGATATTAAAAAATCTAAACACTGTACGTTGTACTGTGGGGCTCAATGTTAATCTTATGGAGGATAGGGAAAAATTAATATTTCCCATATTAATCAATATTTTTGGATAAAACTTGATATTTAGCTTCATGTGGTTGAGATCTATCCATTTATGCTTAAAGATCATAGTTTATGTGTTAATCCTGGCAGCAAACCTGCATACTCTTTTCCCATATTAATCATATAGGGAATAGGCAAATGCCTTTATTTATAGACAGATGTTGATGAAAGTTGGTATAAATGTTAAGATAAAAATAATTTATGGTAGAAATGACTACTTTCAGTTTTCCTCACAGCAGCTAACCTGCACACTCTTTCCCATGTTAATCTTATGGAGAATAGGCAAATAATTCGCATGTTTATGGACAGATTTTTATAAAACTTGTCATATATTATTATTATATTATTGATTTGGAAATTCGTTGAGTACGCAGGTCTGCTGCGACGGGGGTATTAGTTACTATTTTTGTGTTTTCCTTTCACAAAAACAGCTAAAGTTGTTTAAAGTCCGTTGCCATGTCAACCGAAAGTAAACAAGACAACACTTTTGACACTTCTAGCTGGATGGAACACGGATGGAATCATCTGTTAGATGCAAGTGATTTTATTAATGAATGGACTTTGTTCTTTCCCAAAGAAAAGGGACAAATAGTAATGACGGCTCCTCCGCAAAATTAAGATCCAGAAAATTAGTCCACAAAATTCAACCAACATTTCCAACATCAAATAGATTTAAACCCTTTTAAAGTTCAAATAATCTTGAGGGAACAGTTGCTGAAAAGAAAAAGGTTCCACCTAATATTCCTAAAACTAACGTTCAATTTTATGAACTGAATTATGCACATGGGTGTTTCATGAATAAAAAGTCTAGTAGGCCTACCCCATTGTACATGTTTGGCATTGAAGTCACCTCCACAAACAAAATGTGGGCCCAGTTTTGAAAATAGTTCTCTAAACTCGTTTGAACTTACCTTGGAGTGCAGTATACAGCTGAGAAAGTTATTTCTATGCTATTAACTACCTACTACAGACACAGATGCAGATTGGATGGAGTCTGTTGCATTTATTGATGGATTTATAAAGTATTTGATATTATTTTTATCATGATCACCGCAGCGCCCCAATATGCCCTATTATCAGGCCTGTTTGCTCAATAAATGTCGTTACCTGGCAAGAATCTAGAATCAAGAATCAGGTGTAAAAAATGTGTTTCACATATAAAAACGGCATCTACATGTTTTTCATGCAAAAGTAGTTCTAACTCAGGTGCATGTCGATACAAACCATTTCCATCCTACAGCAGAATTGTAAGAAAACATATTTGAAATTGTATCTGTCTTGTTTGTTGCCGATAACTTGCATAAGTTCATTAGCATGTTATTCAAATCCCAAAATGGTGCTATATTTAAACTAATCATTTTTTAATTTGAAACAATAGCAGCTGTTCCCTGAACAGACCGTCAATCGCGTAACACCCGTATCGCTCTATCCGTTGCCGTTGCTCAATCTGCACGTTAGGAAAACTGGAAATACGTTCACTCTATTGCCTCTGCAGAGAGTGTCTTACAACAGAAGATTGCTGTAGTTAATCGCGTGACCAGTATAGTTTCCTCCCGTAACTATACCACTGTGTGTAACATACCACAGGTGGTAACTATAGTACACCAGTAGTTCTAGCCAGCTGACCGAATGATTACGAGTTTTTGCAACAATTCTGCTCTCCAACAATCCCAAACCACGGGGACTTCTCATCATTGGTTCCCTGATCATGATTGGAGGTAGTAATCATCCGCATTAAATAATCCACTATCTCATATCTTAGACTATACCCGGTGTCTACAATAGATTAATTGGGGTTTAAAACATTTCTTTGAGTTTATAGTTAAATAAAACAAGTGCTGTTCCTAACTACGCCATTGGAAAGAATAACTTTTAACGTTTTTCGATCTCCTATTGATCGTAAAACAGGTTTCCAAACCTAACTGCAGATCAGCCCAAACATTATCCAGCATCTTCATTCAAATACACTTCCCGTGGCTTTGTATCTGCGAAACCAACGCAGGATACTCTGGTGTGTATGAGCAGCATTCCTTCTGATATACATACAAAACTCACAGTTAATAGCTATCAATGATAGATGTTGGTCATATTTTAAAATACATTATGTTTTTCTTCAGCTGTAACCCTTTTTATAACTAAACAACAAAACTTTAAAAGTGTTAAATACATGATTACAAAACCTAAAGCCCTATTCACCACATTTTTCACTCAATAGTGTAGAATTGCAATATTGATTACTTAAAATAGAATCAGATACATAAGATTTATGTAAAGACTTATGTGCTCCACAGGCGGCAAGTAAATGTAGCGATACACCGTGATCAGATCCGGATACTCGAGTTTCACGAGGAACTGATCGTCTCGCTCGATCTGATCAGCTGATACGATCAGACGCTGAGTGCCGTGACGCGATGTTAACTATATGCAAACTGCGGCTGGTACAGCTACGAACTACGAATGGAAACTGTACTGGCCTTCTACATACAAAAGTTGGAGTATATCACACGCAGGTTATTTTGACTTGTTTTAATAGCTCGTTTTATAATTAATTGGATATTCATGTTTCAAGGTTGAGTCGGCAGGTGAACAATCTCACCTTGAGCCATGAAAATAGTCAATTAGCTTCAAAACTATAGTTTCCAACGGCCACTATGTTTGAAATGTAATTTTTAGATGGGAAGGAATGAGAATGGAATCCCCTGGTTATTCCAGTAGCTGGGTATCAGTTGATGATAGGTTTGCGTCAATTACTGGATGGTTAGCCTAGGCCCCTGGTTATTCCAGTAGCTGGGTATCAGTTGATGATAGGTTTGCGTCAATTACTGGATGGTTAGCCTAGGCCCCTGTTATTCCAGTAGCTGGGTATCAGTTGATGATAGGTTTGCGTCAATTACTGGATGGTTAGCCTAGGCCCCTGGTTATTCCAGTAGCTGGGTATCAGTTGATGATAGGTTTGCGTCAATTACTGGATGGTTAGCCTAGGCCCCTGTTATTCCAGTAGCTGGGTATCAGTTGATGATAGGTTTGCGTCAATTACTGGATGGTTAGCCTAGGCCCCTGTTATTCCAGTAGCTGGGTATCAGTTGATGATAGGTTTGCGTCAATTACTGGATGGTTAGCCTAGGCCCCTGTTATTCCAGTAGCTGGGTATCAGTTGATGATAGGTTTGCGTCAATTACTGGATGGTTAGCCTAGGCCCCTGTTATTCCAGTAGCTGGGTATCAGTTGATGATAGGTTTGCGTCAATTACTGGATGGTTAGCCTAGGCCCCTGTTATTCCAGTAGCTGGGTATCAGTTGATGATAGGTTTGCGTCAATTACTGGATGGTTAGCCTAGGCCCCTGTTATTCCAGTAGCTGGGTATCAGTTGATGATAGGTTTGCGTCAATTACTGGATGGTTAGCCTAGGCCCCTGTTATTCCAGTAGCTGGGTATCAGTTGATGATAGGTTTGCGTCAATTACTGGATGGTTAGCCTAGGCCCCTGTTATTCCAGTAGCTGGGTATCAGTTGATGATAGGTTTGCGTCAATTACTGGATGGTTAGCCGCCCCGTTATTCCAGAGATGGGTCAGTTGATGATAGGTTTGCGTCAATTACTGGATGGTTAGCATCTCAGCCCCTCTTCACTTTTCATTCAAGATTTACAAGTACTTAGCCTACAGTAGCTGGGTATCAGTTGATGATAGGTTTGCGTCAATTACTGGATGGTTAGCCTAGGCCCCTGTAGAATGTAGGTCTACGTCGTTGTCGTTGAGCGCCCGCGGTGTCAGAGATGATGAAACATGCACCAAAGGTCAACGGGTGCTAGCATCTCAGCCCCTCTTCACTTTTCATTCAAGATTTACAAGTACTTTAGACTCGTCATAAAGCGTTTCAAAAGTTTGCTATAACGGCTATTAACAGAATGAAAGAATGCTTTAGCTGAATGGTAATGGTAAATACTGTATTGATTTTGCAATTCCTCGATATCGTTTCTGTAATTTATTAATCAATTTTAAATCAGTTTAATCCTTCGATCAACAGATATGTTTCAAAATACATCCGATCATTATAATAATTTATTTACTATTTGAAAATTATAACAGTAAAAAGAGGTATTATTAAACGGTTGTGAGAAAATTTCAACAGCATTTGAGACATGATCAATACCGTATATTTCATAGCGAATCTTTGAGATCACTCTTTAGGTTCATAGAAAATAATTATATCATTCTATGGCAATGTATCATTGTAGAGACCCTTCAATAAAAAATCGGGTAGATCGAAATGCAATAATAACAATTTTATTATCTGTATGGTGTAAAGACAGTGCAAAGGTTGTTCCCTAAATTAATGTAAATATGGATCAAGTAAGGGATATAAAAAAGATTTAACCAATATAGCATTTGAAACAAAACTGTAAAACTAAAAGGATTTTTACGATACCTACTCTAATTTCTGAATAGGCCCAAACTTCGAAAATCGTTATCGGTAGTATTAAGTAAATCCTATCCTGCAGGTGAGTCTATGACTGATAGTGAATGGTTTGTTACATAGGCTGTGCCAGAGCTTAGCCAACGAGCGGGTTGCCTTCGACGAACCAACGAGCGCAGCTCATGCTTACGTCGTCGTCCGGGTCGGTCAGAGTTGTCACATACAGAGTGCTTGAACCTAGCTAAAGTGTGGATGACTCTCCATTGGGCCCGCGAGTACGGCTCACGCTTACGTCGTCGTCCGGGTCGGTCAGAGTTGTCACAGAGTGCTTGAACCTAGCCAAAGTGTGGGTGACTCTCCGCCGGGCCCGCGAGTACGGCTCACGCTTACGTCATCGTCCGGGTCGGTCAGAGTTGTCACAGAGTGCTTGAACCTAGCCAAAGTGTGGGTGACTCTCCGCCGGGCCCACGAGTACGGCTCAAGCTTACGTCGTCGTCCGGGTCGGTCAGAGTTGTCACAGAGTGCTTGAACCTAGCCAAAGTGTGGGTGACTCTCCGCCGGGCCCGCGAGTACGGCTCAAGCTTACGTCGTCGTCCGGGTCGGTCAGAGTTGTCACAGAGTGCTTGAACCTAGCCAAAGTGTGGGTGACTCTCCGCCGGGCCCACGAGTACGGCTCAAGCTTACGTCGTCGTCCGGGTCGGTCAGAGTTGTCACAGAGTGCTTGAACCTAGCCAAAGTGTGGGTGACTCTCCGCCGGGCCCGCGAGTACGGCTCAAGCTTACGTCGTCGTCCGGGTCGGTCAGAGTTGTCACAGAGTGCTTGAACCTAGCCAAAGTGTGGGTGACTCTCCGCCGGGCCCACGAGTACGGCTCAAGCTTACGTCATTGTCCAGGTCGGTCAGAGTTGTCACAGAGTGCTTGAACCTAGCCAAAGTGTGGGTGACTCTCCGCCGGGCCCGCGAGTACGGCTCAAGCTTACGTCGTCGTCCGGGTCGGTCAGAGTTGTCACAGAGTGCTTGAACCTAGCCAAAGTGAGGGTGACTCTCCGCCGGGCCCGCGAGTACGGCTCACGCTTACGTCGTCGTCCGGGTCGGTCAGAGTTGTCACAGAGTGCTTGAACCTAGCCAAAGTGAGGGTGACTCTCCGCCGGGCCCGCGAGTACGGCTCAAGCTTACGTCGTCGTCCGGGTCGGTCAGAGTTGTCACAGAGTGCTTGAACCTAGCCAAAGTGTGGGTGACTCTCCGCCGGGCCCGCGAGTACGGCTCACAGTTACGTCGTCGTCCGGGTCGGTCAGAGTTGTCACAGAGTGCTTGAACCTAGCCAAAGTGAGGGTGACTCTCCGCCGGGCCCGCGAGTACGGCTCAAGCTTACGTCGTCGTCCGGGTCGGTCAGAGTTGTCACAGAGTGCTTGAACCTAGCCAAAGTGAGGGTGACTCTCCGCCGGGCCCGCGAGTACGGCTCACGCTTACGTCGTCGTCCGGGTCAGTCAGAGTTGTCACAGAGTGCTTGAACCAGTGAACCTAGCCAAAGTGAGGGTGACTCTCCGCCGGGCCCGCGAGAACGGCTCACGCTTACGTCATTGTCCGGGTCGGTCAGAGTTGTCACAGAGTGCTTGAACCTAGCCAAAGTGAGGGTGACTCTCCGCCGGGCCCGCGAGAACGGCTCACGCTTACGTCATTGTCCAGGTCGGTCAGAGTTGTCACAGAGTGCTTGAACCAGTGAACCTAGCCAAAGTGTGGGTGACTCTCCGCCGGGCCCGCGAGTACGGCTCAAGCTTACGTCGTCCTCCGGGTCGGTCAGAGTTGACACAGAGTGCTTGAACCAGTGAACCTAGCCAAAGTGTGGGTGACTCTCCGCCGGGCCCGCGAGTACGGCTCACGCTTACGTCGTCGTCCGGGTCGGTCAGAGTTGTCACATACCGAGTGTTTGAACCTAGCCAAAGTGTGGGTGACTCTCCGCCGGGCCCGCGAGTACGGCTCACGCTTACGTGGTCCTCCGGGTCGGTCAGAGTTGTCACATACCGAGTGTTTGAACCTAGCCAAAGTGTGGGTGACTCTCCGCCGGGCCCGCGAGTACGGCTCACGCTTACGTGGTCCTCCGGGTCGGTCAGAGTTGTCACATACCGAGTGTTTGAACCTAGCCAAAGTGTGGGTGACTCTCCGCCGGGCCCACGAGTACGGCTCAAGCTTACGTCATTGTCCAGGTCGGTCAGAGTTAGTTCACGGGATGTTCCTCCACCCCCACTATCTACCTCCGGAGATAGTGGGAGAAAGTTCCCTGTGCACCGGTAAACTCATGGAACAACGGTACACAGGTTTAATGAGGATTTTATAAATCCCAAACTTTCTTTGGTCACCCCTAGCATTGGACATGATACATTTTCTTCGCATCCTTTATGGAGGTCTAAACTTATATGCCATGACAGCCATGACAGGTTGAATATTTTCTTCTGACCATGTATAGCCAACAATAATATGGGTTTACCATAAGAAAATATACTAATGTATATTCGGGATGATGCAGTAGGCCTACAGTTTTGGTAAATTATAGTAAGATTTGTTTATATTTTTAAACTTCAATAGTTTAGATTACTGTATGAAGATTAGGATTAGGATTAAATAATACGATTAAGTTTTGCTTTATTGTTGTAGGATCATGATAAACCTTTTCGCCATTAAATAGACAACGTAAAATTGTTTGGTTTTATTGATGCCCTTTAGGAGCTCCACCCCACACAGGGTAGTCCTGTGTAATTCAAAAGAATGGATTTGTTTTACTATAATGAAACTATTCGCATACCATTTCGTTTTCAGAATTCAGTGAAAGAGCGAATGTAAGAAAAATCGATGGTTCGTTGATCGCATTTGAAGGCGAATACCAGCTTGGACTGGGTTATATATGTCACAGATATTACCCGTGTCTGCGTTGCAACACTACCGCTGTGGTTAGACTCCTGGTCACATGGTTTTCAACAATGGCGCGTTATCCGAACAATTTAATAGAATCCGAACCTAGTTGCTGAAGGTCATTCTCTTTCACAAGAGGGAAATCCCAAACCGGTGCCATGTAAGGCCTCAAGTCTGATTTGGTTCGAGGCTGAGAAATGTTACGTGCAATGAGAGAAGTGTTCTCTAAATTTGGTTCTTCGTTCAATCATGATTTTATTTCCTCTAGAGTATTTCCCTACATAGGGAAGGGGCTATTACCGTAAAAACGTTGTTAGTTGGAATTGAATTACACTCAGCCTTGAGACCTTTCGTCTCGAGGACTCTAGATGTAACAGAATTAATGTCATATAGTTATAATAACATGTTTTCTTATCAACATCCACTTGCAGCATTCAGGTTACTCATGACAACGTAACCAGCTTCTAACCATTGGTACAGTATTATCGGCGTGTCACCAGCACCAGGCCCACATCGCCAGTGCCTTGCAGACCGCCAAGACGAGTCGTTAGTCATTCCCGCTCCACTTGCAGCATTCAGGTTACTCATGACAGCGTAACCAGCTTCTAACCATTGGTACAGTATTATCGGTGTGTCACCAGCACCAGGCCCACATCGCCAGTGCCTTGCAGTCCGCCGAGACGAGTCGCTAGTCATTCCCGCTCCACTTGCAGCATTCAGGTTACTCATGACAGCTGGTACTACTAGACTTGATATCCGTATTGCTAATCACCAATGAAAGAGTCACTTTCTACTTAAATACCGTAACACTTATGAAATATTTGTCCTAGTTGTGATTGATGTAGGATACTTGTATAGGATACAAAAGATGCGTCATTTTAAGAGCATTATCCGTTATGAAATTTCGTCTGTAAAACCTGATGGTTGTATTTAAAATACATAAAGGAATATTTTTGTATTTTAATCATAACTAAACATATTTATTAATAACTACACTACTGAAATGGTAAGACATACCTATTAATAACATTCCACAAAACAAATAAATCTGAGTGATTGATTCTCTATCTCATAATGCAATCTAAACCCAACCCAAACCTAACTGTAATACGACTTTTATAGGAAAGTTATACAACAGCTGATAATTAAAATAAACGTAATATGTTTAAACATTGTAACTATTTTTTAATTGGCCTACATAAACATTGAGTTTTAATCAGAGAAAAAAATACATACATACATATATATATATCCAATACTATAATACGAGCAAGGTTTGTATATATATATATATATATTTGCACACGGATCTCGAAAACGGCACTAAGGAATTTCTTTAAATTTTGGAAATAACTAATTTCCGAGTAGAAAATAGGTTCTAGATAGGTCTAATGTCCAGGAAAATTCCTGTTTTCGTGTAATATTAAGTTTAAAATCTAAACATTTAACATTACGCTTATGGAGAATAAAATGTAAACAATACAAACCAAAACAGCTGTTTATAACCGCTTGACAGTTCTTGATTGAAGACGCCGGGGAACAATATAGAGGTTATGCATTAATATTTATTTTATGTATGTAATAAATGTAAAATTATCAGGTTACGAAACAATTTGTAAAAACTTAAGGATAACATAATTGTGCGAAATAAAAGCAGAAAAAAGTATTTCCAAAATCTTCCGTGTTTTGATAGAGAACGTATTCGTTGAATTGCTTGAAGCCACTGTAACAAACCAATTAATTGATGTAAATTAAATTTCTCTGTTGCTTTTCAATCCTCATTCCGTTTATAACAAAATCAGTTGATCATAGGCTAATAATAACTATATAGATAAACAGTAAATGATCGGCTTTGGCTAAAAGATGTTAAACGGCATCGCTCAATTGAATTGACTAACGCCGAAGTCGAGTGGTAGCGTGTCGGCCCCAAGAACTATAGGCCGCGAGTTCCATCCCCACCAGGTGCGATACTTTTGTTCAGCGCTATATTAATTATAGTGTATTAAATCGGTTTTATTTAAACCACATAAATGTTTTCATTGAGTAATTAATGTGTTTTAATTTTTCTGATTAATTTTTATAGTACATGTCTCATTCTATACGAGCAAAGCTCGGTCACCAGGTACTATATATATATATAAAATCCCCCAAAACCGTAAACTATTAACGTGTTAAATAAAGCTGTTCATTTTGTACAGCACATATTTACTTCATAGTTTTACATTAATGAATGATTCAGATTGCAATCGGATGAGTAGTTTGGCAACGCATAAAGGACATACATACTCGTACATACATTGTTATATATATATATATATATATATATATATATATATATATATATATATATAGATTATTAAAGATTCATTTAATTCTAATAAACTATTTCATCCCTAAATTTGAGTTGTTTCTAAGTTTTAAAAGTTGTTTTAAAAACAAATTCACCTTCTACTTTAGATAACAGTTTACTCAGCTGTATCATGCGTAAGTACAAGATACATAAATCGATGCCTTTGCTAGGGGCTGCTTCAATTTGTAAATATAAGATCACACATCCCATCGTCCTATCCACCATGTCAATCGTACAACCGGTTATCACAGAATATTGAGTACTTTATCAATAGGTCTGGCCGGTTAATCAATTTTATATATAGGGCTATAGTATCCGTTTGAATAAACAAAGTAGGGTTTTGTTCCAGGTTGACAGTGGCATTGAGGCTTACAGCAGTAGTGGTTTGTCCAGTAAGAATAAAAAAAGCTGAGCGGATACCGGTTTAAGAACTTTTTTGTTTACTATGTAAAAGTTGACCAACTCTCCTACATGGTCAAGGCCCATATCTATCTGTTTGCCTTATTTGAGTATTCTTTTCTTATTTGTTTATAATATAGCTCAATTAAATTCTTTTACAGTTCTAATTCTAGATATAGAAATACAGTACAATATATACTGTAAATGATGGACAAATGAAGAGAGAGCATTTATGAATCGTATTTGTTGTTGTTGCTGTTTTTGTTAATAGCGGAGTCAAACTTTCAAGTACCGTCGTTGTGTGTTTGGTTGTTTGTATAATATGAAATAAGGGAAGAACGACTGCACGGATCGGTTTTAAATTTTCAATGCACGTTCTTCAACAGCCTAAATATCATGAGTAAAAATTGGAAAGTATTTGTATGAACATTTATCTATAATTTTTTTAATTACCTGAAATGCATCATGGTAATTACCATAAATAACTGTGCAAGCTTGCTATTCTTTAACACAGTTTTAAAATAAAATATTGATCGCTCAATATTTACAGTTTACTTTCAATGCCAAAATAATCGCTTTTATAATTTAAACACTTTTGGCTTTTTAAAACCCATTTACCGATTATTTCACCATTTGCCAATAGTCAAAGATTTTCATCGGTGATTTGTATGTACTGTAATACCGGTAAAGCAAAAAATACTCAAATGACACTAACAAAATAGTTTTCAATTTTCAAGTTTTCAAACTTGTGAACCGTTGTATCAGCAGTATCTGATTGGCCTGCCTCGGCGTGTATAGTAACATTAAATTGCATAAGAATAGTAGGCGTGTGTAATCAAATAATTTGGGTGTGCTACAAAGGCACACCGCATTAACAAGGAATTGTTTTCTATTAAATGTAACACCGTGGTTGTTATAGATCAATGGCAGTGTCGGGGTATTCGCAGTTTCTCGCAGCGAAGCTCGGTCCCCTGGGCGCTCCCCTCGTTGTGTGGTGCGCACTGTCAACTTTCACCGGGTATTGTCTCGCACTGGACCAATCACATACGGTATGAAATAACCTTGGTGTAGCTCTTTTTATCTATACAACAACAAGATCAAGTTACAACAAAGTTCAACTAACAATAAAACCCCAAAAGCCAATAATCAATTAGATTAAATTTTTCCAGTAATTCGTTTTGAAATATCAAATCATATTTAAAAATATAGTTTAAAATAAAATATGTTTTACAATATTCTTTGGTAGTATATTAACATTATTACTATGGACAAGAGTGCTGAACATTTCGGAAATGGTTAATATTTTTATTATTTATTTCACCAAATGTAAATTTAATTGTGAGCTAAAAATCATTTAATATCGCAGCACTATGTGCAGTGTCTCATTTGATATCGCTGCACTAGGTGCAGTGTCTCATTTGATATCGCTGCACTAGGTGCAGTGTCTCATTTAATATCGCAGCACTAGGTGCAGTGTCTCATTTAATATCGCAGCACTAGGTGCAGTGTCTCATTTAATATCGCAGCACTAGGTGCAGTGTCTCATTTAATATCGCAGCACTAGGTGCAGTGTCTCATTTGATATCGCTGCACTAGGTCTAGTGTCTCATTTAATATCGCAGCACTAGGTGCAGTGTCTCATTTAATATCGCAGCACTAGGTGCAGTGTCTCATTTGATATCGCTGCACTAGGTGCAGTGTCTCATTTGATATCGCTGCACTAAGTGCAGTGTCTCGTTTGACTGAGGTAATTGCCATATTGTTTACACATATGATGTTTTATCTATTCTTATAATGCCAGTATTGTAAAATAATATTAGTAATGCTCATACAAACTTACTTAACTATCATAATTTAACGATTGTATTTAAGAATTTGAATAATTCAAAATACATAAATTATCGACATGGATACGTTTTAGCTCTGAGGGGGGGGCTTGTTGGCAATTTTAAAGGTGAAAATTAGAAACAGGTTTCTATAGAAACTACCAGAGGTTTTGTATAGATTTTTTTATAAACAGCTCTTTAGATGAACTGAAAGCATTTCCTTTAGACATATCCATAATCTAACCTATTTCCTTCAGGGAAGTAAATACAGAACAAACATTTTTTGTAATAATAGATTAATGCTAATCGTAGCTTTAAGTAAATCGGAAAAATAACCAGATATTTTGGCTTTTGCTAAGTCTATAACAGACATAAACAGCTCGTTAGAAATGTAATTGGCGATTAACGCAAGAATGTTGTGAAATTGTCAAGTTTTCAACACTAGAAGCTCGTTGCCAGCCAACACGGCCGCAATTACGTGCACGACCTTAGCGGAGTTTCTCGTAGTGCCGTAGGGTTGGGACCGCTCCCCTTCAAGGAATAAAAAATAGTTACGTTGCAACGTGAGCAGAAGCATCGTAAAACGCCGTATACTTGTTATTCTGTCTCAGGAAATCGTTCCGATGATGACTTTCATATTTAATGATAATCACAGCATCACACCCTACACAACCGACTTAGGCGAAAAGCCAAAGAAATTCTCTAGTGTTCGCTGCTACCAACAGCCACAAAATGCCACAGTAAAAGATAGAGGATTTGTTCAATCGTGCCGTGTATTGACAAATCCTCATTAGTGTTAAATTGTAGTGTCGGCGCGGCGCGGTGGCATCTGTGCGTCAATTGTCCTCAAGGACGAGACTCTCAATACACTGCTTTCTCCGAGAGAGCGGATCCTTCGCTGCCACAATGATAGTGTGTACATGTGCAGCAGCGGACACAATGCACTCTGCACACGTTGCACGGAGGACCTAATTGTAGCTTTAAATTAGTCATATAAAACTAGTAGATCGACATTGAAGAGATATCTGAGTTAGTTTTAGAAGAATATATTATGAATTCAATAGTTTTAGGTCGTTGGGCTATGAACCCATAAAATGTTAATTACCAGCCCATACAAAGTCATTTGACGTTCTCTGTTAAGCTACACAAGTCTAACAAGGTTGTCTTTAAACACAGCCAGCTATGTTGCCATCCCAAACACAACCAGCCATGATGCTCTTCCAAACGCAATCACATACGTTGCCATTTCAAACACAACCAGATACGTTGCCATTCCAAACACAATCTGCTACGTTGCCATTCTAAACACAACCAGATAGGTTCACATTCCAAACACAACCAACTCACGTTCCCATTCTAAACACAACCACCTACGTTGCAATTCCAAACACAACCAGCTAAGTTGCCATTTCAAACACAACCAGCTACGTTTCCATTCTAAACACAAACAACTACGTTGCCATTCCAAACACAACCAGATACGTTTGTTGTCGATCATAGACAAACTAAACCATCGTTTTTTTGGTTACATAATTATCGATAGTTATGTATAGTTTAGTTTTCCGTGGTTTCTATAAACCACGATCACGACAGACGGAATATATATTGGTTGAATATACTCTTTGATTTACTGTTTATTGTAAAAAATATCGTATATACTTTCCTGTACCTGATATGTTTTCAGTTCCTTATAACAACTGTCATTATAACCATGAGGCGTTTCAAATTTTTGTTTGACGGATTACCATACCTTCCCCTCAGAGCCAAGACATATCCACGTCAAAAGAAATTGTATGTACTGTATTTTTTTATAGATTTAGATTCTTACATCACTTGTTTTCCAATGAAATGATGAAGTCTTAATCTTAGTTGTTCACGATCCAAACGCTCGCAAGGCTGTCAGGAGGACGAATGTCTGATTGGTTAGCTGGTCTCGTTAGATGAAAGTTGGTAGGATTCATCTCACTGCTTTTGAGTCAAAATGTGTTTCTCATTCACTACCAAAAAGCTGACCTTTCGGGCGAAAATTGCGAATGAACACGGAAATGCTTGAGCTGTGGGAGTGACGTATCCGTTGTTACGAAACACCTGAGGGAGCTTCTCCACTGGGCAAGATGACTCTCCCACTCAGGCGGCGGCCTCATAAACAGAGAATACTACTCTATAGTAGTTTTACTTTGTTGAAAACTAACTATATAAAGTGCATTTATGAGACAACTCAAAGCAAGTCACCACTGCATGGGAGTAGTGAGTAATGTTCAAACTAATAACTTAACAAAGGGAATTTCTTTGTTCAAAATAGTAATGAATATAATCATACAACTATCTGAGTACCAAGCCGAAAGTTAAATCATATTATGTTAGGTATGTACTAAGATTGTATAGCCTTCTAATACTCAGCTTAATGTGAAACACCTCCACAGAATTACTTTTATTTTCTGCCACAAACTTTAAAAAGTAAAAGTGTATAGTTTCACAAATAAGTATTTTGAACATTTTTAGAGCATAATTTTTTGTTAGGTGACATTACGATAATTAAAAATAATCTAAATTATATCGCATTCAACGCGTTGGCGTGCAGGAAACAAATTTCTCTCGTTCTGTTGTTTTTTACCCTCAATTTATGTAACACACTGTATACGGAAATGGCTGAAAATATTTGTACGTTTTTAATCGAGGTAAATTTCGTATGAAAGGTTTTTACTTCACCAATCCATATAAAGTACAATCATTATTTATTATAGTCGATTAGTCATTACAGTGTAACAGACACTGTATTTGCCAGTTTCTAAATCTCAATAACCATTTGACATAAGAGCGAAGATTCAAAATGCTATACTAAATCATTTGATTTGTTTCCAATTATGCTTATGATAGTTTGATTATTAATAAATTATATGTAAAATAGCCTCGTCGTTTAAGAGTTTTTGGCCAACCTAAATTGTTTTAGCTAATCTTATACTGAATTTAAATGTCCATACAGTTTGTTATTATTGTCCTGTGATCAACTGATTTTGCTAGAAAAGGAATGAGGATTGAAAAGCAAAAGATAAATATAATTTACACCAGTTAATTGGTTTGTTACAGTGGCTTCAAGCAATAGAATGAATACGTTTTCTTTCAAAACACAAAAGATTTTGGAAATAATTTTCTCTGCTTTTATTTCGCACAGTTATTTTACCCTTTAGTTTTTACAAATTGTTTAGTAATTTGATAATTTTTATTTATTACATACATAAAATAAATATTAATGCAAAACCTTTATTCACATATTGTTTGCCACCATCTTCAATCAACAACTGTCAAACGGTTATAAGCAGCTGTTTTGATTTGTATTGTTTACATTTGATTCTTCATAAGCGTAATGTTAAATTTTATATTTTAAACTTAATATTACAAGAAAACACGAATTTTCCTGGACATTAGACCTATCTAGAACTTATTTTCTACTCAGAAATTAGTTATTTCCAAAATTTAAAGAAAATACTTAGTGCCGTTTTCGAGATCCGTGAGCAAATATATATACATACATATATATATATATATATATATATATATATATATATATATATATATATATATATATAGTTTCCATTGTGGTACGTGATTACAAAAAGCTAGTGATTAAAAAAGCGATTCTGCCGACAACCTATAAGGGGGCCTGGGGGCGAAGCGAGTATATATATATATATACATATATATATATATATATATATATATATATATATATATATATATATACTCGCTTCGCCCCAGGCCCCCTTATAGGTGTCGGCAGAATCGCTTTTTTAATCACTAGCTTTTGTAATCACGTACCACAATGGAAACTCAAATACATATACGCCTCCGTTACAAACAATTACTACACTATATGTTTTCCTTTTAAGAGTGAAAATAGGAAGGCGTGTATCAAAGTTGAAGGCTCTAAGTACTATAATAACGTTGAACCGGAGCTTAATTTGGGTAAAAATGTTGATTTAAAAAAATCTAATTCTATCTAAGGACGAAATAGACGAGATACGAGAAAAAGTCACTGGACCAAAGTTGTTAATCTTACAAAACTACTACCAATGACGCCCTTTTTTCGATACAACCTTTTATTAAAAAAAAATAACAAAATCACCAAATTTTAAATTAAAAATTATAAGTTTTATTTTGCGCGATAAAAAGTTAAAATTAGGAATCCGGTGATTCGATTACTAATAGTGGCCTCATAGAAACGATCATAAAAATTCTCAAGTCTCTATCTGATGATTCAATTACTTATAATGATGTATTATAAATGTTCTAAAAAATCGCAAGTTTCCAGCTCAACAGGAAGTCATATACGTATATCATATAAAGTCATATAAAGTAATATACGAAA
This sequence comes from Nephotettix cincticeps, assembly GCA_023375725.1. NCBI lineage: Eukaryota > Metazoa > Arthropoda > Insecta > Hemiptera > Cicadellidae > Nephotettix > Nephotettix cincticeps. Next base: position 80,965,414 of record CM041786.1, on the reverse strand, counting down.
CCATTGGTTATAACTTGACCTAGAACCGGCATTTTCTTACTACTTACAAAAAATTGTTAACATTTTTTAAATGATATATAAGTTGCAATATTGTTACGTATTCTCACTTGTAGTTATAAAATTAAGGTGCATGTAAAATATTAGCACTCTATGTACTATAATAACGCAACAAGAAATCAAAATGTACATAAAAAAGGAATTTTCATAAAATGCAACATTATCTAGGGGTGAAAGAGTCAAAATACGAGAAAATGTCTAATGACCAAAGTTGTAGATCTCAAAAAATCCGTACCACAAAGTACCCTTAGTACTTTATAAAAAATTTCAAGTCTCTAGCTAATTAGAAAGTCGTATTTTGGAGCGAAAAAGTAAAACCTTGCATTTCACGAAATCGACCCAATGCATTTTAAATGGGAAAACGTTAACATTTTTTTCTCGGTCCGTAATGAAAAATTGTAAGATTTGGCAATTTTCCTGTCGGTTGTGGACCTAAAGGAAGGTCCGTGCCAAATTTCAAGTCTCCAGCACTTCTAGAAGTGGGTTAGAATTTGTATCCCTAGTGAGTCAGTCAGTGAGTTTCCCCTGGCATCGTATATATATTAGAGACGTATATATATATACAAACCTTGCTCGTATTGGATATGCCCAAGACATTACAGAAAGAACAACAGCAGCAAATTTTATGAAAATCGGACGATAAATGCGGCTGATGTTGTGCCGACACATTTTATGTTCATATACATATACTCGTATGTTTAAAATTTAGAACAACCCCTCTTATAATGTTCAATGGGTCGAGTTATGAACTTCTATCGTAGTCACGGATTTGTGACCGTGAAAACCATGTGAATAGATAACTCTTTCATTAGTAATCATTCGTCTCTATTTCAAATAAGTAGTACTTTGGACGTTATATAACTTATCTGGTCATTTTGAAATCACTGGCGTTTAGTCCTTGAAGGGAACGGCACCGTCAATGACTCCCAGTTGAGCAATGATACGCGCACACGGACGATAATTATAGTCTGACATCATTCCGATACCGTAAACTGGTCTGTACAGTGACACAAAAACGATATCGTGGACGTGTACCATCCCTGGAGCCAGTGGAGCCAGTGGAGCCAGTGGAGCCAGTGGAGCCAGTGGAGCCAGTGGAGCCAGTGGAGCCAGTGGAGCCAGTGGAGCCAGTGGAGCCAGTGGAGCCAGTGGAGCCAGTGGAGCCAGTGGAGCCAGTGGAGCCAGTGGAGCCAGTGGAGCCAGTGGAGCCAGTGGAGCCAGTGGAGCCAGTGGAGCCAGTGGAGCCAGTGGAGCCAGTGGAGCCAGTGGAGCCAGTGGAGCCAGTGGAGCCAGTGGAGCCAGTGGAGCCAGTGGAGCCAGTGGAGCCAGTGGAGCCAGTGGAGCCAGTGGAGCCAGTGGAGCCAGTGGAGCCAGTGGAGCCAGTGGAGCCAGTGGAGCCAGTGGAGCCAGTGGAGCCAGTGGAGCCAGTGGAGCCAGTGGAGCCAGTGGAGCCAGTGGAGCCAGTGGAGCCAGTGGAGCCAGTGGAGCCAGTGGAGCCAGTGGAGCCAGTGGAGCCAGTGGAGCCAGTGGAGCCAGTGGAGCCAGTGGAGCCAGTGGAGCCAGTGGAGCCAGTGGAGCCAGTGGAGCCAGTGGAGCCAGTGGAGCCAGTGGAGCCAGTGGAGCCAGTGGAGCCAGTGGAGCCAGTGGAGCCAGTGGAGCCAGTGGAGCCAGTGGAGCCAGTGGAGCCAGTGGAGCCAGTGGAGCCAGTGGAGCCAGTGGAGCCAGTGGAGCCAGTGGAGCCAGTGGAGCCAGTGGAGCAAGTGGAGCCAGGCTGACCTTCACATGCCTACGTTTCTGGTCCAATTGAATTCTACGCTTGGCTATTAATTTATAGACACTTTCTCGTACTCAAGGATACATTCGTAGAGAGGGCTCCAGCCTTCGCTGCCATCTTGCTCCAGACTTTTTATATAGGATATCTCTTACATATTCTAACTTATGAATGATGAATCTTCCTCCATAAAAAAAAACTTTACACCCACGAGACATTTAAACATAGCATGAGAGTGCTGAAACATTTTAGTAAGGATGTCCAACAACGTCCTTTATATACGTATTAGTTATGGTAAACAAGCGAAAGCTACAGCTCTGACGCCAACTATGGTTAGTTAAAGTACAAAAACACGTTGCAGAATCTACAGATTGATTTTTGTATCCGATATTGCTATGAAACATTTAGGCGTTCTCAGTTCGTTTGTACCTATGGAAGATGTTTTTGTTTGATATAATTTCTCTAGAGGGATAGAGATGAGACACTAGAGATTAATCAGCTGTTGACAGCTGATTAATTGACAGTAATACAGCTACATGACGAACCTTGCTCATGCTAGGCCTTCTCATCACTGACCGCAAAAGACCACATCTTCACATTTATATGTTGTACAATCGTTGAGCTCAGAGAAGCTATTGCAATGGAAATCATAAACACTGCTGTTAACTTCCTGATTATGTACACAGTATTTAACAAGTGAGTTGATTTAGATTTGTCTTTAATAATTAGGATTTACAAAGTAGTTCAGATACGTTATCTACCAAGAACATTATTCTCGTCGCATATTTTTTTAATTTTATGATCTTCACCTGTATGGATATTTTATAAAGATAAATTAAAGTTACAGCTCTCAAGTTGGTATTTCATATAACAAAAAGTACATTAAGGAGATAATGTTTATTAATTAAGTATTAGATATGAATAGGAATGTAAGTGGTATCATGGTTAAAGATTTTATCGCAAATCTTTTTAAGATTATTTCCATTTATATATTGATTCAAAAGTCACTTAGGGATTTTGTTAAGGGGGTTTCTAGGGACATAAGAGACATTGCATGGTTTCATACTGACATTACACACTTCTTACTCTTAGGTAAATCTTTGCCTAAGGTCAACTATTAACTAATAACCCTACTGCAAGAATATACCAATAGTTATGTTAGCTACTGCACAATTTGTATAGCTAGTTAAGATTTAATTTGGCTTCTTTTATGCTTTTGAGTATCCCGTCATAACATAGTATCAAGAAAGCTACAGCATAACAAGATATTCACTCACGGGTTTACATGACAGAGCGGGAAAAGGGTGCTTTCCCTTTGTTAGTCGATGCCGCTCCTAGGTCAGTATGCCTTGTGATAACACTCGCGATCTGCGAGACTGATAACGCCCTCACCAAGCCATCTCGCAATCTCGCGGGACACTTCACAGGAGTCAACAACGTGTTCACATAGACTACAATCGTTTCTAGACATATGAGATTGATATTTATTTAAATGTATTAGAATGGCCCGTCTAAATAATCTCGATCTATAAAACGTTTAGGTTTAAATAAATTTGAAAAAACTACGAATGGTATCTTAATAGAATTTTCAAATGGGATTTGTACATGTAGCCTACTTAATTTATAGTACCTTAGATTATTATATTTATGCGTTACCAAAACTGTAATGCCGTGAATGTAAGGTGTCTTGTGATTATCATTGTTGGACTAAACGGTTTAAGAGGAGCAAGAGGCATCTCAGCAAACCATCGTGCGTTTCCAAAAAAATACTTGTTCTAACAATAACTTTACTTAGTGATCGAATAGAATACTGATAAAGAAACAATAAACAAATAATAGTCAAAAATTGTAGTAGTTCCTTACTATTAATGAGGACTTCTCATAGAACTCAGTGACATACGATATAATAAATTTACATTAATATGATTATGCTTTGGAAATAAAATACAGTGATTTTAAAACTAAAGTATTATAGATAAATTGTACGTTAATACTCTAGTTATTAAAACTTAATAGTAAGACTGTGATGTTTTTTTTAAATTTTAGAATGTAACAAGAGAGCACTGAGTAGATACTAATCATATATAATATTGACTTCGGGAGACCATGCCATGACAAAGGTTTCAATACCATAACAGCGAAACAGTTATAACAGTGAAAATGTTAGTAACTGAGTATTATACTTGATTTAGATCACATGCAAGGACGTCAAAGCACACATTAATGTGGAAACATAGGCGTACTGTAGAACGCCCAGCACTATAAGGCAGAATTACTCAACGGTAGGTACATATTGATATGCAAACATACGGGCGTGATGGAAGAAAGTAGGCAGCATGGCGGGGTTGGGCAACGGTTGTATAATATAGAACAAAGCGTACCGGTACTGCTAATCAGTTCACGTGGGAGTGAATACGTCCAGACCAGGTTGCGTATCAATAGGCGATTGACACGCTCCTTGTAGACACTGATGACCTACCAGTAATTCGCTACCAACATCGGTAGTTGTATTATACTAACCGATTGCACAGAGCGATTTATTTGATGCGCAGATCCGTGCAAAGGCAAGTCTGCTGAACAAGCAAATGATGCTTAGATTTGCTAATCCTCCACACAGATTGCTTAAAGAATATATATTTTTAAATCTCTACTGCCCATCACCATGGGCCTGGAGCCTGTTTGGTGAATAAAAAAACAGCGATGTACACTACCGTAGCGGCTTGAATCACATACGAGGTTCGGTGAATAGTCTCATAAGTGGGTGTTCAAAGTTTGATAGAAGCACGCGTGCCTATATAGACACGTCTGGACATGTCTGGTCCTGACCTCTGTTGGTAGGCCTACTAGCGCGGTGCTTATAGCATTCAGTGTAATTGAATGTTCCTAGCAGTACTTGTCATGGAGCAATGACACAACTTTAAGTTTTGCTTTAAATTGGGTAAAACAGCGACAGAAACCCATGAGATCTAGGTGCAGGTGTTCGGGCAGGATGCTGTGAGTAGGAATTGTGTTTACGATTGGTTTGTACGCTTTCGCGCTGGTAAGGAATGCGTAGAGAACGAGACCGACCATCCACAAACAGGACACCGGAAAACACTGAACGTGTACGAGAGAGGTTAACAAAGGATCGGCAATTGACTCTGCGGTTAATAGCTGAAGTATTGGGTATAGGCAAGGACACAAGGACCATCGTCCATGAAGGATTGGGAAAACGCAATATTTGATTACGATTTGTGGACGTCTAGGAGGTTCGGAACCATGTGACGGTTATTCTGAGAACGATTCCACATCTAGACTTCTCAAACATTTTTCAAGCATATAGTATGAACGTAGTCAGAAGTGTTTAATTGATATTGGAGAGTATTTTGAAGGTCAATAAAGGTATTTACAATTATTAGTCTGTCTTTTTATCATGCCATTCACTGAACTTTTTACACACCACGTAGGCTAGCCAGAGGTGACCGGATTGTATCCAGCAACCTTAGACTTACTGAGCTAGAGAGTTTCCCCAGAGCTACTGTGCTAGTAGCTGAGGTGCAGGTTTGGATACTGCAAAACTTTTTTAGTTATTTTACCTTACAAATTATATTTCATTTTTCGACCCAAACATGACTTATACTTGACTGTTTTTACAACAAACAAACTTTACTTGTTTATGATTGAGAAATAACAAATAAAATAAAGTCTGCTCGTTCGCATAGCATTCTAGATCTCGTGAGAACATCTAGGCAGGTCATTTTTGTAAAAGTAATCATGGAATGAAAAACATTCATTTGGAATGAAAAATGGAGTAAAAGGTACACATTCTTCAGATAACATACCTTAGTGAGGGCATAATGTTAGATGCTACTTTTGTAAAGTGTAACGTGACTCTTTATATTATACTTATTACTCTTTGTATTATTACTTAAAATGGTTTTAGAATAAACTCATAAAATCATAAGTATTAAAAGGAAAATTCTTACTTTAGTTCTACCTAATTTATAGCTTCGATATTTTTAAGAGCCTAGTATGACCGAGTCTTCTTGATCCCGACCATTGCAGAACCACGCGAGGCTGATTGAAATTAACTACAGTTCTACAGAAAGCTAAGATTTTATTGATATCTATGTGCGCCGCGTTGCGAAACGCAGTGCCTGGCCAAATTTCAACCGGTTGCGGTTCCTGGTGGCGGCACACGAATACCTGCGGTCGTAGCTTCTGGGCGATTTGGCCGTATGTTGTGGCAGCGTGGTTACATGACCACGCCAGGAGGGTACAAGTATTAACAAAAAGAGCACGAAATGTTGTACGGAATATTTTTCAATCAACTATTTTAACATTAATCGTTGATAAGTAGAACACTGCGATCATTCAGAAACATGTACATGTGGAGTACATGTGGAGATGTGAAGCCTAACGGAACATGGATAAATCTCTAATAGGAGGAATATTCGGTAGAGCTGGAAAATATTGGTTAGTCTATAGAATTTTTAAAAGATTTTTTTAAATTTTAAAATCAGAAAAATTACCGTGGTAACTATAGTGGATTACCACTTTTCTGATCGCTTAAAAAATAAACTCCTGCCGTTTAAATCCCCAAAAAATTAATCAATAATCAATAAATAAATCCCCAATAAAATAAAAGAAACTTCTAGATATTCGTTTAAAAGTGTGAGACATTATTAAATTACGCTACAAACCTATTTTCCTTATTTATATAAATAGTTTATGATAAACACTCCCGTACGGACAGATCAGCTCAGCTCTGACGAAAGCCTCGATCCAGCGCTGTAGTGTCAGTTTTGCGGTGTACTTTCCACAACATTTGCTGCCAGTTGTATAACATACGAGACATGCAACAGGTCGGGGAGACCGTGGTCGAGCACAAATTGCTAATAAATGCTTACTAGAGCTCAGAAACATCTCTTGTTGACTTTAAATTTTTGTGAAAAATTAGAAGAAATATATTTATTGCGAACGGATAAACCAATCAGGAAAAATAATCAAGAATTTACTAAGAATAAGAACCTTTATTGTCCTTTGAACATTTTTGTTTTTTACTTTCTCCCCTTATACGTAGTATATGGAGAAAGTATTGTTTTCGTCAAAATTTTCGAATTTGAGTTGAGGGTGGATATATCCGTTTTGGGGTCCCCTGAATCCAAAAAAGTGGGTTTTGACGTGATGTCTGTCCGTCCGTGTGTCCGTGTGTGTGTGTGTCTGGATGTGTACAGTGCCACAGCCTACCCCGTTGGTCCGATTTAGATGAAATTTGGCATGTATGTATATATTCACGGTATCTCCAGGCGTTTTTTTCATTTTTTTGAATTTTTGGTTTTTAAGGGTAGTTCACCCCTAAAAACCCTTAAAAAACGTGAAAAATCCAAATTTCTCAAAAACGGCTCTAACGATTTTTATTAAAATTTGACAGTTTATAGTGTACAAAGTACTAAATAATTTGACACCACCCGCATATCTGTAAAAATGACGGTTCAAAAGTTATGGGCTTTTAAATGTCAAAAAAATCAAATTTTTCAATTTTAGCGAAAACAATAAAAGTAAAGTATTACTTGACTGGTACCATTGAAACCAGCTTAAAAAACTAAACAAATTAGTAATTTGAATTATTTGTCTACGACTAACGGTTCCAGAGAAAAGTTAAATTTACTGTCCACGATAAACGCAGTACGTTGTCTGAAAGTGCCCAATGTTATTCTTATGGAGAATATAAAAAAATCAATTTCTTACTTACTTTCCAACCGTTTTCCATGAAACTTGGTATGAAGCGTAAGGTCAAATCACCGAACAAAACCAGCTCAAAAAAGCTTGGTGTTACGGGGGGGGGGGTAGTCCCCCCCATACAATTTGAACAATTAATTTAACTTTGTCTCTCGTGTTTTTATTTTTAGAAATTGGATGATTATTTTTGAAACAATAAATTATTAAATGATATTTAGATTAACTTTGTAGAACATGATAGTTTTATTACAGATTGTCTTTTTTTTATTTACTTAAGGGAGAAAGTATGTGTCAGTCCACTGGTACCGTTTATTTTATATTGCATTCGTCCACTATTTTACCATGTCAACTTTTAAAAACATGTTAATCATTACAAATTAATAAACAGATTTGGATACATAAGGTAATCATCAATGAAGGTTCCTAGTGCAGATACAGGAGTGTCAAAAAGTTATTTCCAGGAGTACAGAGGATAGGTTAAAAGTAAACGTTTTTTAAGTAGGAAAAGGCTGATTACGAGCTGGAATTTTATTAAAAAATCTTAAACTTAGCACATCACCCTGGACCTGGGACTTACTGAGCCTTCTAAAAGGTACATCAATTAAGTTACTAAATCTTGGGTAATGACTATGAACATTATGCCTCAAAAACTGCTCTAACGATTTTGATTAAAATTTTATAGTTTATAGTGTACAGAGTACTGAATAATTTGACACCACCCGCATGTCTGTAAAAAACGTTACTATAAATTTGAACAATACAATTTTGATGTGAATTAGGTTATTTATACAAGAAATATATATCAAAATGTAAGTCGACGCTTCTTCAATTAAGACAAGGTCTAGAACGTTGTCAAAGATCACGAAGAACACGATATTCAACAATACCAAACCGCGATCAACGCCATGTTTCGCGTGTCGATGTAAAACAGGGAAACAGTGTTAGAACATTGTAAGCAGATGTAATCATTGCTTGGTGGCGTTTGAGTTTTATTAAACTCTTCTACCAGGAAGTATCTTTGTTCCGCTTTCCCGATATTCTCCCGTCTTAATTCACCGTGGTAATGCATTATGTATATATCCCCGTGATGAGTACTGTATGTGAAGATCTTTCACCTCGATGAGCTGTTTGTCCAGACGTAGGCCTACGTGATATGGTAATTGGAAATATGAGATTGTATATTAGAGCCGAATTGTAATTCTTAAACTACGTGTATTTTGTTCTTTAGTAATCTACGTCCGTTTATCCAGTTAGCCCTGTAGGCCTAATGGACCAGTTTTATGGACCACCGCAAGTGTTACCCGGCGCACGTTGCTGGGCCAAAATTGGGGTTTTAAGATAAATTAATCTACTAATTAACTGTTAATTAGCTGTTAATTGTGTACACACTAAACCTGACACTGCGCCCTTTTATGCCCTCTTGATAGGAGCCCTTTGGTATATTCATTTATATCCAATTCTATTAGCCTAAATATACTATAGTATCATTACATAACAACAAATTTGTTTGTTTACATTGTGTTGTTTACATTTGAATAAATAACATCTTAAAGAAATTTTCAAATTATTTAATCATATCTGGTAACTTTTAAACACTCAATTTATGAAACTTGACTCTATACCCTTTTATACCCTATGGGGTGGACAGGTTTGTAAAGATTTTGAATCTAAACCATTCCCAAAACCCTTTTAATACACACACATAATCTCATTAAATCGCTAGCCGTTTGAAATCGCTAGAAGGAGTTCACTTACAAACACATGGACAGAAGATTTTTATATATTAAGATCAACCACCTACATTATGATTAACTTAAAACGTCAACTTTCTCACAAACATTAGTCATAATTTGACATATCTTATAACAAGGCGCTCATCATGTATCCAAACTCAGAGAGCGTTTTACAATAACCGGTTTCTAGATTCTAAACGGATTAATTTTAATCTTACACCTCTATCCTAATGGCCGTTAATTAATTACTTCAATATACCATCAGAAGACGGTGGGATAACTTGTAGCATTACATGTGCAATGGATCTATCCTTCGAGAATCAGGTTGGCTAGTGTGTATAATACTGTACTGCAGGTTGGCCAACCTTGCAGCCTCGTAGGCGGTGTTGGAACCCGGGCTGAATGAGACTTTAATGAAGACTTTCCAGCATTTGGAACAAACATTCATTAGGTATCTAAGGGAATGGCTTTTTTATGACCACCCGAAAATGGAAAATTGTCATTTACTGGTATTGGTGCTGATTATTCGTCAAATTATCATGGTAAGCTCTTGAAAAGAGGAACCCATATTTTGAAATTTTTATGAGTTATAAAAAATAGCCCCTATGATGTACTAATCTAAAAATTTCGTATTAATATACATACCAGGTGTCCAACGGGAATTTTCCAATAGCTAACCTTGAGCGATTTTCCCATAGGAAAGAAGCTATTACCGTAGGTCTCACGGCAAGACTTAAGCCCAGGACCATGTTATTTTTCGTCTTTAGGTGCCCAGAGGCCAAAAACAATAGTCGTTAAAATTTATATATATATATATATATACATATATATATACATATATATATATATATACATATATATATATATATATATATATACATACATATATATATATATATATGTGTGTGTGTGTGTGTGTGTGTGTGTGTGTGTGTGTGTAAACCAGAAATATAGGTCAATCGGAACTGGTAGTTTTGGGAGGGTTGTACTCAAAAATTGGGTTTTTTGCGTTTTTCATATGTAATTAAAAAAATTTTAAATTTTATCATTCACCATTAGACTGAGCTTAAAACTAAACAATTTAGTTCCTAACTCCAACGATTACCGAGACATTAAAAAATCTAAACACAGTGCGTTGTATTTTGGGGCACCAATGTTAATCTTATGGAGGATAGAGAAAAATTCATATTTCACTAATCAAACTATATTTATGGATTAAACTTGGGTATTTACTTTTAGTGGTTGAGAGCTATCAATTTATGCTTAAAAATCATAGTTTATATGTTTATCATGGTAGCTAACCTGCATAGTCTTTTCCCATGTTTATCATATAGGGAATAGGTAAACTCCTATATTTATGGACAGATGTTGAAATGAATGAATGAATGAATGAATGAATGAATGAAATGAAACTTGGTATAAATTGCCAAAATAAAAATTGTTTGTGCTGGAATGCCTACTTTCAAAGTTCCTTACACCAGCAAACCTGCATACGCATTCCCATGTTAATCTTATGGAGAATAGGCAAATAACTCTCATATTTATCGACAGATAGTGATAAAATTTGTCATATATCATTATTATTAATATGATATTAATGATTTGGAAATTCGCTGAGTACGCAGATCTTCTGCGATGGGGGCATATAACTTTGTCTGACAGTATGCTGCTTTTAGGTAAGTACTTAAATTTTCAAAATTATTCTCCTTTTTCGAGTATGGAATTTTCCAACTCTGTTTTTTACAGAAAACTCTGTTTTTAATTATGATTATAGGTGCAAAACGTTAATTAAATAGTTTTTTTTGGCATTTTTTCTCAAACCTAATCTATAAGTCATTCGAGCAATTTCAAAAGTTAAATTTCTTCATCTTCATGAACCATGTGGTCGAAAGTAACTGTTTTATCTTCTATACAACAAAATATCATATGGGGAACCCCATTAATTTGTATGCTACATGTAGATGTATATTTACATTTTTGAAATTTCCCAATATAGTGACAACTTGTTTTTTTATGGAACACTGAATTTTATTACGATATTAGGTAGAATAATTTAGATTTTTTATTCCTGGTATTTTTCTTTAAATCTAACCAATCAGGCACTATAGCATTTTAACCTTCAATTTCACTGTAACATGTGGCCAATGTGAAATTTTCATGGTTGTCCAGCAGTGACTTTCGGCCACTTGATTCTTCACGTTATCGTGAAATTAAATTTTTTATGCTCTAGAGCTCAATTGGTCAGGTTAATGAAAAACATACCAAGAATAAAAACGATTTTATCACGTTTTATATCTAAAATAATAATAAAATAAAGAGTGTTCCGTAGCAAAACTGAGTTGTCCGCCATGTTGGAAAATGGAGGGAATTAAAAATCAGCATTACAAAAATAGGGAGACCCCATAAGAAGTTTACTGTCAAACATAAAAATAAAAACGTTTGCTGTTGGATAACTTTAGGCTGGACACCCGATATTTACAATCCATCAAGGGTCTTTATAAAGTTGTGGGTTAGGGAATGTAGGAGAAACGATGGATTCTAAGCAACAGCCACGCACAGGGAAAAAAGCCAGCGTGAAAAAGGCTCAAGGAAAATTATATTTTCCCGGTGAGGGTCATGTATAGGGAGTAGAATGGTGGAGGCTTCAGGGTGACATAAAATATCCCAGCGGCGTTCAAATCCGAGAAATAGTATGATATAAGGCTCAAGGAGGACATATCGTGTCCCAGCGGTATGTCGGTAGGGGGTGGTATGATTTGGGGCTCAAGGAGGACATATCGTGTCCCAGCGGTAGTAACATCTAGGGGGTGGTATGTTACGGGGCTCAAAGAGGACATATCGTGTCTCAGAGGCGGTCACATCTAGGGGGTAGTATTATATGGGGCTCAAGGAGGACATATCGTGTCCCAGCGGCGGTCACATCTAGGGGGTGGTATGTTACGGGGCTCAAGGAGGACACATCGTGTCCCAGCGGCGGTCACATCTAAGGGGGGTAGTGTGGTAGTGGCTCTAAGAGGACATATCGTGTCTCAGCGACAGTCACATAGGGGTAGTATGATATGGGGCTCAGGGAGGGCATATCGTGTCCCAACGGTAGTAACATCTAGGGGGTGGTATGATACGGGGCTCAAGGAGGACATATCGTGTCTCAGCGGCGGTCACATCTAGGGGGTAGTATTATGTGGGGCTCAAGGAGGACATATCGTGTCTCAGCGACAGTCACATAGGGGTAGTATGATATGGGGCTCAAGGAGGACATATCTTGTCCCAGCGGTAGTAACATCTAGGGGGTGGTATGATACGGGGCTCAAGGAGGACATATCGTGTCCCAGCGGCGGTGACATCTAGGGGGTAGTATGATAGTGGCTCAAGGAGGACATATCGTGTCCCAGCAGCGGTCACATGTACGGGGTAGTATGATAGTGGCTCAAGGAGGACATATCGTGTCCCAGCGGCGGTCACATCTAAGGGGGGTAGAATGATAGTGGCTCAAGGAGGACATATCGTGTCCCAGCGGCGGTCACATGTACGGGGTAGTATGATAGTGGCTCAAGGAGGACATATCGTGTCCCAGCAGCGGTCACATGTACGGGGTAGTATGATATGGGCTCAAGGAGGACATATCGTGTCCCAGCGGTGGTCACATCTAAGGGGGGTAGAATGATAGTGGCTCAAGGAGGACATATCGTGTCCCAGCGGCGGTCACATCTAAGGGGGGTAGTATGATAGTGGCTCAAGGAGGACATATCGTGTCCCAGCAGCGGTCACATGTGTGGGGTAGTATGATAGGGGCTCAAGGAGGACATATCGTGTCCCAGCGGCGGTCACATCTAAGGGGGGTAGAATGATAGTGGCTCAAGGAGGACATATCGTGTCCCAGCGGCGGTCACATGTACGGGGTAGTATGATAGTGGCTCAAGGAGGACATATCGTGTCCCAGCGGCGGTCACATCTAAGGGGGGTAGTATGATAGTGGCTCAAGGAGGACATATCGTGTCCCAGTGGCGGTCACATGTACGGGGTAGTATGATAGTGGCTCAAGGAGAACATATCGTGTCCCAGCAGCGGTCACATGTACGGGGTAGTACGATAGTGGCTCAAGGAGGACATATCGTGTCCCAGCGGCGGTCACATCTAAGGGGGGTAGAATGATAGTGGCTCAAGGAGGACATATCGTGTCCCAGCGGCGGTCACATGTACGGGGTAGTATGATAGTGGCCCAAGGAGGACATATCGTGTCCCAGCGGCGGTCACATCTAAGGGGGGTAGAATGATAGTGGCTCAAGGAGGACATATCGTGTCCCAGCGGCGGTCACATTTAGGGGGTAGTATGATAATGGCTCAAGGAGGACATAGTGGCTCTGCGGCGGTCACATCTAGGGGGTAGTATGATAGTGGCTCAATGAGGACATATCGTGTCCCAGCGGCGGTCACATGTACAGGGTAGTATGATAGTGGCTCAATGAGGACATATCGTGTCCCAGCGGCGGTCACATCTAAGGGGGGTAGTATGATAGTGGCTCAAGGAGGACATATCGTGTCCCAGCGGCGGTCACATGTACGGGGTAGTATGATAGGGGCTCAAGGAGGACATATCGTGTCCCAGCGGCGGTCACATCTAGGGGGTAGTATGATAGGGGCTCAAGGAGGACATATCGTGGCCCAGCGGCGGTCACATCCAGAGGGTGGTGTGGATGGAAACATATTGTTTCAGGTCGATGTCATCGCTATTAGCGTCCGGTAATGACTATATTATTGTGTTGTTCCGTCCTAAGCTAGGAATGAATCAAAACATTCTTTTCCTGTGGTTTCCAGATTTAAAAATAAAATTTCCTGAGGGATTATTTTAGTTTTTAATTGGACACATTGCAATTCCCACCTGTACTAGTGACGTAATATGTTATTACAGAACTATTATTGAAGTATTATCTTACTTAAGTTACGTGCCGTTCGTTATGTGAACGGATTGAAGAAATGCTTGCGAACAATTATTGCCACTAGTATGAAGTTTCGTAATTTTACCAACATTTAACTGATTTTTATAACCATCCATAGTAATTATTAGTTTTGCTCTATACCTTGTAAAATTTGTAATGTTGAGATAACACAACAATGTAATAAAGTAGACATATAATTTAAAATCAGGTCTACTCTAAAGTATTAATTTAAATTGATAGAAGATACATTAGAATTGACATTAAAAGAGACGCTCAATGGCAAAAGTTCACCATTTATTTTTACTAAACCTAAATTACCAGAAAAAATTAAAAAATGAATTCCCATGTTTTAGAGAGCTCATTATTTTATCTTCAAAGGTCGACGCTTAGTTTAAAGTATGCAAATTCCTTAACATAATATAATTATATAATGAACAAATAATGATTTATTTTTCATGTAGGAAACGAAACAAATGTCCTCTGTTGCGTTACAGACTCACAAAAACAAAGAGAGAGACAGAAAGTCAGGCAGACATAAACTGATATAAGAACAATAATTTAAACTTACCTGGTGAATGTCACGTAAAAATAAAAAAGTATTTAAAAATAATACACAAATAACTACCTATTTCATTTCAAAAGACAAATAAACATGTATGTTTTGCATTGTAAAACCCACTCGTCTCCAAGTATTGGATGGCGAGAGTTAGACGTATCAACCTTCGTTTAGAAATAGTTTGATAATGTAACCATCTTAGGTCTCAACTATTGTACATATGTTATTAACAACAGAAGGGGGGTTAAAATTATAAACTTGCGTACTTAAAATGACGGAAAACATTGCCAGAGAAACAAGTGACACATCGCGAAGGATTCTGTGCGTACGAGTGTACAAGATGCCAAGATGCCCCAGTAGTCAGTATGGAAGTCAGGCACCGACGTTGCGTAATACTGCTCAGACCAGACGTCAATTTCATATTAATAACTGGGAACCTCCTTGTTTGCTCTTAGCTCAATCATCTAAATATGAATATCGTAATAGGAGAATCACTTCTACAAGAAACAATAACTTACTGCAGCTAGCTGGTGAGGAGGTATAAACATGATTGTATTTGCTTCCCTGAAGGAAAAAGGTTAGATCATGATGTGTCTACAGGTAATGTTTTTAGTTCCTCTTGACAGCTGTTGTTATAAGCATATGATGGCACTTCCGTTACAAATTTTGGTCCGAGGAATTTCCAATACCCCCCCAAGAGCTAAGAAAAATCCATGTCAAAAAGTGATTTACCTAATTTTAGAATATTTTGTGCTTTTTTAGAATATTTTGACGCTTCGGTATTTGTGTAAATATAACTGTGTGTTATGATCTTTGTTAAATTAACTCCCAAATCTAATTAGTTTATTTATGTATTCTTTATAAACGGCAATTTCCGGCAAAGTGTATTGATTAGGTATTAATTAGTAATGGAAAGGTATTAATTAGTTAAAATAAGAGTGATCTAAATGGCTATATTTCAAATAATACTTGAGCCAATTACATTACTACATAATATTTCAGTATATTCACATTCACCTCTCTCTCATATTTTTAGTATGCATCGCTGCTTATACGATTAGGTGTAAACATACCTAATGTTAAATATATTCTATGACTGGTTGCTACCGTAACCTGAATAGCAGGCAAATGGATATCAAGTAAAGACAGTGAATAGCTTGGATTGTGGATATTCACATTAGGTTGATAACGATTCTAAGTGATATATATATTTCAATAAATTCGAAATAATTATGTTTCATCACTTTATTTCGCTTTTCGCGTCTTTAGGTGACAATAAAAAGTATAAAAATTAAAACTAACTCAACCTAATACGAAATTAAAAGTGTAGATATAAACAATATATATCGATACCGATTAATTTATCAAAGGGTTGTTGGCAATTGCTAACAATTCATGCACTACAAAGGAAGACCCTTTGTAGTGCGTGAATTTTGGTATTGCTGTGTTTCGTCTTCAGTTTCCCAAGAGAGCGTTGGGTGTTGTGGGAAGTCCCTCGGTCGTTATCTGATGACTGACGTACTAGTTGCATTGTGTTGTGTTCGTGTGGGTGAGTAAATTCGTCGTCGTCACATATCTGATGACTCGAGGTAAGCACGTCTGTACATACGTACTATTCAGTCTGTACATACGTCTGGGTTGTAGGTGGCTCACTTTCAGTTTTTATCCTCTCGTGTTCGTACATATCGATATATGGGTGAGTAAATTCGTCGAGGTAAGCACGTCTGTACATACGTCTGGGTTGTAGGTGGGTACACACGTCGAGGTAAGCACGTCTGTACATACGTCTGGGTTGTAGGTGGGTACACACGTCGAGGTAAGCACGTCTGTACATACGTCTGGGTTTTAGGTGGGTACACACGTCTGGGTTGTAGGTGGGTACACACGTCTGGGTTTGTTAGTGCGTACATATGTCTTGGTATGTGGTTACGTACATACGTTGAGGTGAGCACGTCTGTGCATAGCTCTGTGTCCGTGGTTTGGTGCATACTACATCTAGGTACGCGCCTGCGAACATTAATGCAGAGATTTTATGCATTTTTACTTGGAGAACCGTAATGTCATCCGGATACTTTGTAACAGGAAATATAAGTTTACATATCGTGTGTAAATATACATTACTACGGTTACTGTAGGCTACTGCGCGTAAACTATCATACTTAAAATTTACGTTAAAAATAAAAAAAAACGCTTTGGCTCATATTGAACGAGGCTTACGGAATTTGCATATAAGGGATTAGTAAAGAAATATCTTTATGTACTCTATTTACCAGGTTTGAAATGCAACAAAGCTTTGTTTAAATATGTATATATTTTTAAGAACCCTCTTAAACGGTTGGATAACACAATTATCTTGAATTTTCAATAAATTAATTTTTGTTAATGTTACATATTATTTTCAACGTTTCCAGCCATTTCATTTATCTCATTTCCAGCCATCACCTGATGCCAAGGACCGAGGGAACTACACCTCGCTTCGGCGTGTGTCCTGTCCTTCGATTGTATCACCCTTGGCCCCCCTTTGTTGGAAAATTATACTGTCTAATGAAGACCTTAGTGTTAAAAGAGAGTTATTTTTTACGTTAATGCTTGGATAACTCACAAATAGGAGATAAGATTAATTTGGACAGGAGATTTTATTCCACCTGACCTCATAAAATCCTAGAAACTATGAAGAAGTTGAGGCTTTTTGTTTCATTTCTCATTTATTTATTTTCATTTACCTACGAAAAGAATAAAGAATTTTATTTATTCATAAAATATACGAAAACATATAACACAAAAATATCTTTCGTGTGCACTGCCGTTCTAGTTATTGAAGTAGGTTAGCGTTTTGAATGGAAAGGTTTGATGATAATAATATACCTGTTAATAAAATTTAACTTTGAAATGGACTTTATTCACCCCTTGGGTTCCATGTATTATTCCATATACTATCTTATAGACATCTTAATATTTAATACACAAAGTAATAAATGTTTTATACTATATTTTATGGTCACACGGCATAGCCACTCTCCATGACTTTTGTAAATAGAGTAAAACCAAGGGCTGGCTACCCCATACAGGCATGTCGCAATATTAATAGTTGTTAATTTCGAGTCAAAAGATCAAGTTACGGTATAACACTTTGAATGAAATAAATCATAATATACATACTGCACGTCCAGAAGTAGTGTTATGAACTAACTTTACAATAAGGAAAAAATGTAACATCCATATTCTTTAAGAGAAGTGAGTATTTCCCGTAGAAGAGTCAACGTAATGAGTCTCAGAGGT
The DNA here is from genome assembly GCA_023375725.1 of Nephotettix cincticeps. NCBI lineage: Eukaryota > Metazoa > Arthropoda > Insecta > Hemiptera > Cicadellidae > Nephotettix > Nephotettix cincticeps. Next base: position 80,947,360 of record CM041786.1, on the reverse strand, counting down.
TAAGTGCAAGTCATTCGACGGAACTTTCTACGTCATGAATGGCTAATTAGACCCCATAATCACCGCCAATTGAATATGCTAGATGTCGAGTGCCACTCCATATTCATAATCGAGAACAATGCACTCTGTTGGGTGACATTGAAGACGACGCGCCACATACACAAACTCGTAAAAGCTATCCTCACCTTTCTCCTTTATCTTTATATTCAATTTTTTTTACCTTCCATATTCGCTTTGAAAAATATTAAAAGTGAAATGTTGCGTTCCTGATTTCTTCGACGACAATTCATATTGCGTTGCTAATCGTCCATATCCAGTGTCAAAGCTTGACTTGTAAAGTTTGAACTTTATATATTTATACTATTTATAGCTTTGAATATTTATAGAAATTGCCGAGACTCTGATTTTGTACAGTTAAAAATTCTGTTGAAATGTATGTTTGTATCAGACATTGGCAACAGTCTTAAATGCATAGAACATTTCATCGGTCTCTAAGTGAATTGGAAGTTATCCACACACAAACTTGTTAAACGTGTATAATTTCTTAGAGAACTATTCTGCGACATTTCGTATTTTGCTATCCTAGGGATTCATTCGCCTATCAACCGTGCTCAGGAGCGTGGCCTCTGAACTCGTGGCGTCTCTAGTCCTCCGTTAACCTGCCGACTCTCTTACCTCTTATTCCGCAAATTTGTCCCCGGATAAGTGTCCATTGACGGTCTTTTTTTCCGCACAACTCCCGCAACTCCTCAGACCACTGTTATTATCAGTCAACAAACAGTGTGGTTGGTCACGGACCCATGGTTGTATAATGTTGTTAGGTAACGCTTCCTTCTCGCGCACTTTATATGTTTCCTCCAAGAGGAAGCCAGGAAATTTTCTTGAGTTAGGAATGCTGTAGATTTACATTTTGCTTTCGGTTTGCAATGAAAAAATGATTATTTTAAATGTGCATTGAAAATTCCTGTTTCCTTTGGCAAACATTCGTAATAACGCTAGGAACCGTGCCTTCTGTCCTAGATTTTAATTTTATAGCCGTGGTTGTGGTTATACTTGGGTCTTCGAAAGTTCACGAGCTTGTAGTAATGACATTACCCCAGTTCACCAGCTTGTAGTAATGACATTACCCCAGTTCACGAGCTTGTAGTAATGACATTACCCCAGTTCACGAGCTTGTAGTAATGACATTACCCCAGTTCACGAGCTTGTAGTAATGACATTACCCCAGTTCACGAGCTTGTAGTAATGACATTACCCCAGTTCACGAGCTTGTAGTAATGACATTACCCCAGTTCACGAGCTTGTAGTAATGACATTACCCCAGTTCACGAGCTTGTAGTAATGACATTACCCCAGTTCACGAGCTTGTAGTAATGACATTACCCCAGTTCACGAGCTTGTAGTAATGACATTACCCCAGTTCACGAGCTTGTAGTAATGACTTTACCCCAGTATACTTACATTTTAACCGCAAAACATGTTTTAATTATTGCCACTATTACTAGTAGTCACTGTCGTGGTGCGCCGATATCCGATTACTTTATTTTAGTTTATAAGAGTACTACAGCGTATTAAATACAACAATTTAAATGCTTTATGTAAGTAGCTTTTTACTAGATAAATGCCTCTGTAACAGCAGACCTGCGTACTCAGCGAATTTCCAACCATTAATGACGTATTTGAGATAGTAGAAACTGAATTTGATCACATGTTAAGGCATAAGGCACTAACCAAATATGTTCATATTACGTTTATAATAATAAGGAAGTTAATATCAATAAATAAAATTAGGTATAGTCTTAAGAAAAACATGGGAAATAAGCTAGTAGGGCTGCTACCACGAGGAACAATGCAATTTAGATTTTTCAAAATTCATTATTAGATCTTAACACGCAAAGCTGTATACTATATCCATTTGAAATAATAAGCCATATACCAATTTAAACCTTTTTCCCCAGATTGACATTGGAACACCAGCTGACAACATAATACCTTACCAGTCTTCATATTATCATAGTTACCACTTGATACAGTGCGAAGATTAAAACAAACTAAATTGTTCATTTTTTGAGCTGATTTAATGATGGTGCTAGTAAAAATTAAATATTTTGATAAGCTATATGTTAAAATCCCCAAAAATCACATTATTTGGTATAAACTCTCTCCCCTTAATCCCACTTAGAATAGACCAATTTGGCTAGATTTTGATCTGGATTGAATAATTGTACATTGACACGACTGTAGAAAATTTACTTAAGATTGGAGTTTTTCGTGAGTAATCGTGTTTACAGACGTGTTTACACACACGTACAAAAATACAGTTACGTGTATATGTCTGTATAAAGTATCGAACGAACGATATTTTAGCCTCTGGGAACCTCAATAAGAAAAACAACTTGGTCCATGCATAGCATAAATTAACATAGCATAAATTTCTCATAGGAAATATCTTAAAATATATACTTTATTTTCCACGATACCAAAAACAAAAGCAATGGCAATTATTTCACCCTAACTATATTCGATATAATTTCACAACAGCTTTACAAAATCTTTCAGATAGTAAAATTTCCTCATTGGAAGGTTTAATAATTTCTTAGAGCTGTATCTTAGAGGGGTAAACATCTATGCTAGAGATTATTACAAAAGATATACATAAGTTTTATCGAAGCTAAAGCTATGATGAGATGAACAGATTCTGAGAAATTTCGCAACACGAGGATGGGTGCACTTGTATTCTCTGACCCGCTAAGAAGAGGTTAAAAGTTAATTAAGGGCTTAGCGTTGAGAATCCCACCGTGACGCAATTGCGAGAGGTTGATGAGACGCTGGGCGGCTGGCAGCACTGGCGATTCAATATTCCGAAATGTGGACATCTTGTGTGACGTCATTAGTCCTCAGAATCAGAATAAATCAATAGATGTTTATTCCAATGGGACTAGACTTGTAAATTCATAACTCAAATTATACAACAGTTTCTGGAATTCTCAATCATAAATCATTGACTTCATACTTTCAAATGAAGAGATCATGGCTCGTATACTACCTTTTGAAATCGCCGATAGAATAATTGTTTCTAAAGAAAAAATATAACCTTTACATAAGGTCTAAATTAATTTTCTGATTATAGGTTTTATTTTATATTTTGTATTATACAAAAGTTGTGGTTGGGGCTACCAATTCCTATACTTACCCGTATTAAATTGTATGGCGGTTTTTGCATACGATGAGATAAATAACATATCTAAACGAATTAAAACTACAACAAATTATATCACATAAATATAAAATAAATTCAGTTAAAATATAAAAAAACATAAAAAATATAAAAATTCAGTTAAAAATAAATACAAAATAAATATAAAAAATATAAGTTAAATTCACATGCTTGAAAGTATTGAGTAGCCTAATATGTTAAAATTGACAGAATCTGTGTCACTCTATGTTTGTTCCCAAGATTATGAATTACGAGGGTCATTGGTCATTCATGTACTGTATTTTGATTTCTTTAACAGCGAAACGACAATCTATATATGAAAGGCATATAACGGTTGGACATGGGCAGGTTGTGGGGTCTGTATATACGAGGTCTTGAATTTAATTAAAATAGATACAACTTAAAAACAGAGGGAACTTTTCGAAATCCAACTTATGACTTATGAATCATAGCCTATATGTATGGCTAATCTGCGTATTGCAGTATCGTAATCTCATCTATTCTTCTTTTTATACTTACAAACACCTTCAAAACGTGTACAACCACCTTTAGGCTCTCCGTTAACCTTCACGAAGTAATTAACAGGGTTAAAAGTCAATAGATACCGTCGTTAGAACCAATTGAATTGAGTAACACGAAATCCGGACAGAAACCCCGTTGTAAACACGCAAGCCAACGGGCTCCAGGGAGGAATGTCGGGCGAAGATGCAGCCTTGCAATCAGCTGAGTGAAAGTGGATCAGATGCTAAACACGCGGTTTAGCGGGAATGTCGACCAGCTGATCGGCGCGCCGTCTGGAGCCAGACCTCGTAATTAATTCCACACCTGTTGTGCCAAAGAAAATGCTACCAAAACAAGATGTTTCAGACGAAAGTCTGAAAAATACTGTGTACCAACTGGTTGTCTTTTGAGGTGATCTTTTAATGTCATAGATACCTTTTCATACCTTTATTCTAGGACCGACTCTCAGTTTCATGGTAATCCTTTGGAAGGAACAGCGAATATTAGGTAATCTCATTCTCCGACTTCACATTTTAACAATTATTTTCAATAGTTTTTGCTTGAAACTTCCGAACCTTTCCCCTGTCTACGAATATAACCATCCTAAAACATGTTACTTTACTGATATTTAATATTGAATGATATGCAACGGGATTTGTTCACTTAATCCCAGCTACTCGATCTCACTGGATTCAACTTTGAAAAATTCTTAAATCTTACAAGAACAAATGGAAAACTTGTAGCATGTTATGGAAACAAAATTCCGGTTACTATTTTCTTAATGGAAAGGTATATTTATAGAGTATTTTATTTGGCAGGTCTACCAAGACAAGAGAGATCATACAACGATAAGAAGTCTTTCATTTATTTAGCTGGTATAGGAAGCCTGTCTACTATTAGGTAGATAGGGTTTCCATATATTTTCAGAAAACCCGGGGCACATTCAATATCATATATTGACAGGAAGATTATTGTAACTTAACAACTTTTTTAAGGATTAAATCTGGGTCAGGGTTCGCTTTATGGCTTGAAGGTCACCAGATGTTTATCATTCTATTTTTGTACTCATACATTTTGGTTTTTGATTGACTGTAAGCATTTTCAGTGGAAAATAAATAAATCTAATCTGAACCATGTTATTAGTACTTTAGATTAAATTATTGTATCAAAAGTATCAAGAAAGCAAACAAAAAATTAGTGTTCGCTGACGATTTGATAATTATTTGGGAGAATCGACGAGATAACAATAAAAATTCAGAATCAAATTTTTCATATTTTAAATCCTAAAATATAACTACTGTATTCTCAATTGTAAAGAAAGGCCATAAACCTAGCTGTATAGGGAGGGAGCCATAACAAGCATTTAACTAGGTTTCCTGCAATGATGAAACCGAAATGTATAGCTTGATCGCATTTAGAGAACAGTAGGCCAACTAGGTTTGGGGTTCTTTAATCTACCATGCTTGCTGCTGTAAATCTTGGATGTAGTTAACCTTTTATACTTTGAAATTATTTATTATTTTACACTGTACACCGATTCATAACAAAAACAAATATTTTCAATAAACGGATTTATCCTTTCTTTCCTTTTGTATTTGTACTTTTTGGTATTTGTTTTTTTTTACTAATAATATGATTAAAATGTATTACCAGAAGTAGGATATGCAAAATTGACAATATCGTTTGAGAGTTTTTGTAATATTTATAGTAAGAAGTCACTGGCCTGTTATTCACAACGGACAGAGGGAACATTACGTAAAACCATCATGTTCAGCTTTATGCGGCATACGGCTATTGCTTATGTGCAGGGTGCACATAAGGTATATTTTTGTAACGTGTTTGTAAGTTGTTTTTATTTTGTTATTTTTTATCTTCCTATAACCTTATTTTGTTTTATGATATCAAAGACAATTTATTATATTTCAATATTACAATACAGTTTTCTTTGGTTATATCGTCAATTCTGTAACACACCCTCGGTCCCCACAATTTAGTGAAATAGCCTCACAGAATCACTCTTATGCAACCATGTAGCCTACCCGTAACATGTTCGTTTGATTACTTGAATATGAGGATTCATATCCGTGTGTATTTTTTCATGATGGCTTTTATAATCCTGAATCACAAAAAGACCGTTTTTATCTTATAGGTGTCCATAAGTCAAATGTATGACAATCATACAATGTAATACATGTTTAATTCATTTGATATAATTATTGAGAGCCTTTAAGCAAGTTTTGAAAAGTAAATAATTTTGAGTTTCTTGGAAAGATTCTTTCATAAATAAATCGATTCATTCAGAAGAAGTTACCCCAAAGATTAGTCCCAGATAGTCTCTACCAGATAATTAGCAAAACATAAAAAAATGGTCTGAAAGCTTTCAGCCACTTTCACTTAAAACATATTTATCGAATAAAGAATAGTTTATAAATTTTACCTAAATATTTTTCATAAATTTTTCTCGCCTCCCAGTCCTTCCTGGTCTCTCAGACGTATTTATTGTACTTCTGATCTATTATTGCTATTAATATTTTTAATTCTTTTATTAGTATTTAAAATTATATAAATTATCACAGCGTAGGCTAATATAATTTAACAAACATGTGTTTGTATTGTTATTTTTCCAAGATGCACAGTGTAAATGTAAAGCATAATAACATTTAATTTGTTACTTAAACTTGTTACATGGATTATCAATAAAATTACAGTACAGATACTAAAATAGTTCCGACGCCAAAGTCATCGTTATTTACACCAATTAGACAACGACTAGGATCCTATTGTTGTTGTTCCTGTAGTAAGGGTATATTTTCGAGGAATACTGCTAATGACACCCTTGTTTATTTTTCGTCTTTTGTCAATAACTTCCCTTAAGTGTCATTAAATATTACCTCTCATTGGCAAAGAATATGATAGTTAAATTTTGAAAAGGTAGGTGAATTTAAAAAAGTTAGTAGAGTTTTTTAGTAAAATAAAATAGGGTTTCTTATTGAATTTAATACTCGTTGTTTAGAAGCACTATAATACAAAAACCCAGCGGGGGATATTACACGCCCTTATTCACACATATACAGTATGCATATCACATGTTATCTATACCTATTTATTATATAGTCTATAAAGCACGCACGCCTTAACCGTTCCAAGCCAAATTACTAGTTCCTAAAACTAACACCTAAAATACTAGTTCTAGAACGTTATTTTAAATAAAAAATATCATCTCTTCTAAACTAAACATAACACTATCTGAATATATAAGAAACATTTATTACATTTTACATATACTCACCGATATGAGTTTCTACAACACGAAGAATATTTTAACACAACATTTAGATTATTTAACATGGTTGTAGCCTACGGTTCTTCAAAATACTGCAGTTAGTGTCATGGTGAAAGAATTATGAAGTTTTTGTGTAACTTTTACGTTTTCCATAAATTTTGTAATAAATTTGGTATTGTTCTTCTAACGTCTATTCAAATACCAATCACTTAAATTTTTCTGTTTTTTTGCTTGTCTTTCATTAGATTCAAATCCAATTGTTGGGTCAATGATTGTAAGCTTTGTTAACATTTCTGTCAATTATGTCATTGACGTTAAAATGACGTTATCTTAAGTATTTTAACTAGTTATAGGTTTAATTAACCGATATATTACATTGATAGGTTTACTTTTATAAAGTCATTCAGAGTTTAGTTAATTAAGTAATTCAAAAGGTGTTGATGTAATGTTTCCAAAAATTATGATAAGGGGGTTATAGTCCTATTATTTAGAACTAAGAAAATATGAAATAAAATAAAATACGTATTTGTCTCTAATGAAGAAAAAAATCTAAGAAGAAAAAAAAAGAAAATCAAATGAAGAAAATCCATATATAAGAATGTTACCTTAAATGTATTCCTGGACTAGTGGGCCACATGAATCCACGGGGATCACAGACACACACGCACGCACAACAACTCGCGCTGGCGTCACAACTGACACTGGGCACCAGGCACTAGCGACTGGCTGCTGGCAGCTCCCTCACCCCCGCCGAGGAGGGGGCGGGTCAGGGCCGGCACACGGCGCTTCCAAAAACGGCATATATATTCTAAATCTTCATTTACGTATTGCACAACCGAATTCCTTGTCGGAGATTTTCATAGGAGCTTTGTCAAGTAAAATCAGGGATATAATGCAGAAAGATTGTGTTGAATGAAAATTAGTGAAATACGACGAAATATAACATTAATCAGGTACATTACAAACACTAGAGACTGGAGTGAAGTTTGGTATTAGAAAAAGAAAAACAGAGGAAATAAAATAATTAAAAATGTAGTGTGAAATGTTTAAGTGATCCGGGAAAAATGTGGTGTAAATTTTGTGAATATGATGTTTAGATCCCATACAAAATAATAATTACAAATATTTAGCAAGAAAATATTCAACTTCATCATGAATTGTCATTAAGATATATTTAAACAATATTTAAATTTTTATCTAAATACGCTAGTACATACTTATCAAATTGTATGGAGCGTGTTCTTTGCATTTAAGGTTACACACGGAGCACTTGGTCCATGGGCGGAGATAAGGTAGGGTATGGGCAGAACAAATACTCGCTAGACCTCTTAAAAGTTATTGAATTTTTATTGCCATCCTTAACTGTTCTATTATTACTTTCTTCCCTTATACGTAGTTTATGGAGAATGTATTGTTTTCGTCAAAATTTTCGAAATTGAGTTGAGAGTGGATATATCCGTTTTGGGGTCCCCTGAATCCAAAAAGTGGATTTCGACGCGATGTCTGTCCGTCCGTGTGTCTGTCTGTGTATATGTATGTGTATGGATGTGTATTTTACAAGCGTTTTCCATGAAACTTGGTATGAAGCGTCAAATCAGCAAACAAACAAACTCAAAAAAACTTGTTATTACTGGGGATGGGGAGGGTTTCCCTCATACAATTCGAACAATTAATTTAATTTAGTCTCTCTTGTTTTTTTAGCGAATTTCCTATAGGAAATAAGCTATTACCATAGAGTTGACTTTGACGCAGGGTCAAACTGATTACGCTCGTCTGACAAATATCTATAAACACAATGAACCTCAGGGTTGGTACAGTCTAACAGTGTTGTATGTGGATGAAGCTACAGAAAACTTTTTCACTGGGTCAAATGGATTATGCTTGTTTGTCGAATATCTGGCACACAATGTACCTCAGGGTTGGTACAGTCTAACAGTGGTGTATGTGGATGAGGCTACAGACGACTTTTTAACTGGGTCAAATGGATTGTGCTCGTTTGTCAAATATCTGTCACACAATGAACCTTAGGGTTGGTACAGTCTAACAGTGGTGTATGTGTATGAGGCTACAGACGACTTTTACACTGGGTCAAATGGATTGTGCTCGTTTGTCAAATATCTGGCACACAATGAACCTCAGGGTTGGTACAGTCTAACAGTGGTGTATGTGGATGAGGCTACAGACGACTTTTACACTGGGTCAAATGGATTGTGCTCGTTTGTCAAATATCTGGCACACAATGAACCTCAGGGTTGGTACAGTCTAACAGTGGTGTATGTGTATGAGGCTACAAACGACTTTTACACTGGGTCAAATGGATTGTGCTCGTTTGTCAAATATCTGGCACACAATGAACCTCAGGGTTGGTACAGTCTAACAGTGGTGTATGTGTATGAGGCTACAGACGACTTTTACACTGGGTCAAATGGATTGTGCTCGTTTGTCAAATATCTGGCACAAAATGAACCTCAGGGTTGGTACAGTCTAACAGTGGTGTATGTGGATGAGGCTACAGACGACTTTTACACTGGGTCAAATGGATTGTGCTCGTTTGTCAAATATCTGGCACACAATGAACCTCAGGGTTGGTACAGTCTAACAGTGGTGTATGTGTATGAGGCTACAGACGACTTTTACACTGGGTCAAATGGATTGTGCTCGTTTGTCAAATATCTGTCACACAATGAACCTCAGGGTTGGTACAGTCTAACAGTGGTGTATATGTATAAGGCTAAAGACGACTTTTACACTGGGTCAAATGGATTGTGCTCGTTTGTCAAATATCTGGCACAAAATGAACCTCAGGGTTGGTACAGTCTAACAGTGGTGTATGTGGATGAGGCTACAGACGACTTTTACACTGGGTCAAATGGATTGTGCTCGTTTGTCAAATATCTGGCACACAATGAACCTCAGGGTTGGTACAGTCTAACAGTGGTGTATGTGGATGAGGCTACAGGCGACTTTTACAATGGGTCAAATGGATTGTGCTAGTTTGTCAAATATCTGGCACACAATGAACCTCAACGTTGGTACAGTCTAACAGTGATGTATTCAAGTGTTTAACTATATACTACGTTTCGGGAGGTAAGGAAACTCTTCCCTACCTGAAGCGGAGGGAAAAGTCCAAATAATTAAATAAATAATTGCAAATCCTCCGCTGGTATGAGTTTTAAAAATATAACAGTAATTGATATTTATATTTTTGAGTAAAATAAGTTCAATCATAGAGACCCCTAAATATTGACCAAATAATCAGAATCCTCCCATAAATATTATTGTAAATTTGAGCAAAATCCATTTTTTAATTCCATAGTTAATCCTACAAATATATCTGGTACAGTACTTTGATGCGATTAGTAGCTTGTTGCTGCAGTTATCATAAAACCGGTTCGGTCACATCGACTAGGGCGAATGATACTTTCACTTTTATACTTTTATTGCAACTGGATACAACCTGTAATAAAGAATTATATATAATCCTCTCAAGAGGCATACTATCATGGTCTGATAATTAAAGAGTTTAACGAAGTAGTACTCTTTATAAATATAAATTACCCTGTATAATGATATGACATAGGGTAATATATTCATACCAAAATAAGCAAATATTATTTAATATTAAAAAAAATTGAATTATAAATTTACAAATAGCATAACCCGGGAAAATGAAAACTAGCTCTTAGCAGAAGACCTGCTCACTGTGAATTTCCATTCATTTATGAGTTACTTGAGATGATACAAACCAAGCTGATCAAAGGTAAAGTCACAAATAAAATTTTATCTCATTATGTTTTTAAATACGTTAGTTATGCGAGTATCACTTCACATACAATACTCTATAAGAATAACGTAGGAAATAATTAAGTGTTATGCCATGAGCCATAGTAAAACTAGGAATTTTTGTACACATAAATAGTCCTTAATTTTAAATACTTATTTATATACAGTAGTTAAATAAAGGTGCATAAACGTTTTATTACAACTAATAAGGACGTTAAATGGATTTGCTCATTCTGCTTATGAATAGCGTGGGGAATGAGTGAGTGTAGGTTTGCTGTCAAGAGGAACAATTGAATTTGTATTTCTCAGCATGCATTATTAGATCTTAACTATATATGAAAACAGTTTCTGCATCTCAATAACAGCTTGAGACGGAACGAACATTGAACATACTAAATTGTAGTTTTTTTTAGTTGATTTAAATAGTGGTAATAACAATTTCATTGTTGAATAAATTGTAATTTATTATACAATAAAATGAACATATAATTAAAAGTAAAACCACATTTTGAGGTACAAAAATACCCTAAATCCCCCTTCGGATAACTGATTTCGCTGAATGTCGAACTTAATCGAATAGTCGTACATTTTCACGGCTGTACCAAATTGAATCGAGATTGGAGTTTTTCACGCAAGTTATCGTGTTTTGACACACAAATACACACACACACACACACACACACACACACACACACACACACACATGGAAGTTAGGAAAGCAAGCTAAACCGTGGTTGCCATGACGATACTAGGCCCGGGACCAACCTTTCCTTAGTTTATACAGTCTCAACAAAAAGGTGCTTGACTACCACGGTTTATCTATATTTCCTAATGTCCATGCTATACCAGGTCTCGCAGATGAATTCATTGAAATTAACATGATAGAGATACTTTTGTGTATTATGTATCACACCATACCATGCCATACCATGATACCACTTTGAAATCTTATTAATGTACCGGTATAATATTACTGAACAATAAGCTTCACTCGTTCAATATATCACAACTGTGATAAAAGTTCAAATGTATTTATAAGCCTGACCATGCTCGACGACATACAGTGAAATCAGTAGTGCCAATGGTTTAAATATCTTTATTTTTATTGTGTTATAGAATTGGTGTATCAAAAGCTAATTTATTTTGTGTAATGCTACAGGGCGGGACGAACATGCTCCTATTAAAGAAAGAGTTCTTTAGATCTCTGACCTCTTTCTGATCCATAGTCACCATTCCAGAGGTAAAGTTCTTGCGTATTGGAAAATTTTCATCCAAAAAAGGTTGCTGATCTCTAGAAGTAATATATCTGGGTTAATACTTAACACACATGACCGAAGGTTAGTCAAGAGTTGCTGACCACATTCAATAGTGACAGCATTACGATAGTTTACGGGGTTGAAAATGATAACAATTATCCTTAGTTCCTTTACAAGCGAAAGGGGACACGTAAGTGTAGGTTAACAAAGTACTCTTGTAACACCTGGAGAGCTATTGTGGGCAGAGGACGATGGTCATCCAAGATCAGCTGGCCAGAGGTCGGCGAGGCAAGCGATCATTGCGCAAGTTACCATTGGCCGCTGTCAAGTGTTAACACTTATCCTTAGTTCTCTAACTCTTGTAACACCTATTTATAGGAGAGCTATTGTGGGCAGAGGACGATGGTCATCCAAGATCAGCTGGCCAGAGGTCGGCGAGGCAAGCGATCATTGTGCAAGTTGCCATTGGCCGCTGTCAAGTGTTAACACTTATCCTTAGTTCTCATACTCTTGTAACACCTCGTTATAGGAGAGCTATTGTGGGCAGAGGACGATGGTCATCCAAGATCAGCTGGCCAGAGGTCGGCGAGGCAAGCGATCATTGTGCAAGTTGCCATTGGCCGCTGTCAAGTGTTAACACTTATCCTTAGTTCTCATACTCTTGTAACACCTCGTTATAGGAGAGCTATTGTGGGCAGAGGACGATGGTCATCCAAGATCAGCTGGCCAGAGGTCGGCGAGGCAAGCGATCATTGTGCAAGTTGCCATTGGCCGCTGTCAAGTGTTAACACTTATCCATAGTTCTCATACTCTTGTAACACCTCGTTATAGGAGAGCTATTGTGGGCAGAGGACGATGGTCATCCAAGATCAGCTGGCCAGAGGTCGGCGAGGCAAGCGATCATTGTGCAAGTTGCCATTGGCCGCTGTCAAGTGTTAACACTTATCCATAGTTCTCATACTCTTGTAACACCTCGTTATAGGAGAGCTATTGTGGGCAGAGGACGATGGTCATCCAAGATCAGCTGGCCAGAGGTCGGCGAGGCAAGCGATCATTGTGCAAGTTGCCATTGGCCGCTGTCAAGTGTTAACACTTATCCATAGTTCTCATACTCTTGTAACACCTCGTTATAGGAGAGCTATTGTGGGCAGAGGACGATGGTCATCCAAGATCAGCTGGCCAGAGGTCGGCGAGGCAAGCGATCATTGTGCAAGTTGCCATTGGCCGCTGTCAAGTGTTAACACTTATCCTTTAGTTCTCATACTCTTGTAACACCTCGTTATAGGAGAGCTATTGTGGGCAGAGGACAATGGTCATCCAAGATCAGCTGGCCAGAGGTCGGTGAGGCAAGCGATCATTGCGCAAGTTGATATTGGCCGCTGTCGAGTGTTAACACTTATCCTTTAGTTCTCATACTCTTGTAACACCTCGTTATAGGAGAGCTATTGTGGGCAGAGGACGATGGTCATCCAAGATCAGCTGGCCAGAGGTCGGCGAGGCAAGCGATCATTGTGCAAGTTGCCATTGGCCGCTGTCAAGTGTTAACACTTATCCTTAGTTCTCATACTCTTGTAACACCTCGTTATAGGAGAGCTATTGTGGGCAGAGGACGATGGTCATCCAAGATCAGCTGGCCAGAGGTCGGCGAGGCAAGCGATCATTGTGCAAGTTGCCATTGGCCGCTGTCAAGTGTTAACACTTATCCTTAGTTCTCATACTCTTGTAACACCTCGTTATAGGAGAGCTATTGTGGGCAGAGGACGATGGTCATCCAAGATCAGCTGGCCAGAGGTCGGCGAGGCAAGCGATCATTGTGCAAGTTGCCATTGGCCGCTGTCAAGTGTTAACACTTATCCTTAGTTCTCATACTCTTGTAACACCTCGTTATAGGAGAGCTATTGTGGGCAGAGGACGATGGTCATCCAAGATCAGCTGGCCAGAGGTCGGCGAGGCAAGCGATCATTGTGCAAGTTGCCATTGGCCGCTGTCAAGTGTTAACACTTATCCTTAGTTCTCATACTCTTGTAACACCTCGTTATAGGAGAGCTATTGTGGGCAGAGGACGATGGTCATCCAAGATCAGCTGGCCAGAGGTCGGCGAGGCAAGCGATCATTGTGCAAGTTGCCATTGGCCGCTGTCAAGTGTTAACACTTATCCTTAGTTCTCATACTCTTGTAACACCTCGTTATAGGAGAGCTATTGTGGGCAGAGGACGATGGTCATCCAAGATCAGCTGGCCAGAGGTCGGCGAGGCAAGCGATCATTGTGCAAGTTGCCATTGGCCGCTGTCAAGTGTTAACACTTATCCTTAGTTCTCATACTCTTGTAACACCTCGTTATAGGAGAGCTATTGTGGGCAGAGGACGATGGTCATCCAAGATCAGCTGGCCAGAGGTCGGCGAGGCAAGCGATCATTGTGCAAGTTGCCATTGGCCGCTGTCAAGTGTTAACACTTATCCTTAGTTCTCATACTCTTGTAACACCTCGTTATAGGAGAGCTATTGTGGGCAGAGGACGATGGTCATCCAAGATCAGCTGGCCAGAGGTCGGCGAGGCAAGCGATCATTGTGCAAGTTGCCATTGGCCGCTGTCAAGTGTTAACACTTATCCTTAGTTCTCATACTCTTGTAACACCTCTTTGAAATTTTAGGCACTCGTGCAACACATAGGCATACTCATTTCCTTAAAATCCTCTCGGGCTACGCCCTGTGAACGTCATAAGTTTCAATGTTTACATTTTTAGAGAATGAAAACATAAAATTACTTGAATGTCAACAGCTGTGAATACTAAAATTTGACAGTTCGAGAAGAAGGAGAAGAAGAAGAAAGAGCTGCCGTGACCGTCCTAGGTTTCAATGTTTACATTTTCTAATGACAACATCCGTTTGCACTATATTTTGACAGTTCGGGAAGAAGAAGAAATAAAGTTGATTTTTCAGATAAACTGCTGGATCGGAATTAGTGAATTACTGTATTTGAAATAGCGGAATGGTAGATTTGAAGTTTTTTTCCGACGACTGTCTTTATTACATTAATCCTTATCCTCTCCCAATATTTAACATATGTTACTTTGAAATGTTGTAGACACTCCGGTTTTGTCACTTTGTAAATACATAATGAAGAATTAATTAACAATACCTTAAATGTATCAGTAGAGCCTACACCTTTCACCCTTTTTAGCCCGTGCGAAGAACGGGTACTTTGGCTAGTAATAAAAAACTCTTCTTTAAAATTAAATATACGTATAATTATTCTATCAACAATCCTTTAAGAGTTACCTTCAGAAAATCCAAAATCCTTAGAGATAAATGGTATTTCTTTCAATTGATTCTGGTGTATTGTTTTTATCTTTAATTCTATCTACTAATATAAGTTTACTTATTCACTGATTCGCTTAGGTATAGTTGTTAAAATGTATTGAATAATTATAATAGTTCAAGAACTGCCTCATTCCCTCATAACTGTTAACAATGTTAAACACTCCTTAGTACTACGTTCGTTCTTAGATGAAATTCGGAAGGTAGAAGAAATCCCTGAAGAAATTGTTCAATATTTTCTTCATAAATAGTTAAATCTAGATTATAATAATTTCAAGTCCAAACACAAACATTAGACCCCCTGTTTTATCGTCCTTTAAAAAACGTATGGAAAAATGGCTCATAAGGCCGGCCATATACGTTATGTTATTCCGGAGAGTTAAACGAGATAGGTGATGGGCTCGCCACTTCACCCAATTGTGAAATGGCGAGCCGACAAGATAACGTGATTGGTAATGAAAAGAAAAAGGACGAAAACGAAGTGCGTAGTATAAAAACTGGCTAAAAAGAGAAATGAATACAATACAATATATATATTGTATATATATGCGTACACATATATACACACACACATATATATATATATATATATATATATATATATATATATAATAATGAAAAAAAAATGAAAAATCGTTTATTCCCAAAAAAAAACTTATATCTACCATACAACATTTTTAAATATATTGGAATTGGTTCCCCACATGGACCGAAGTCTGTGTGTGGGGAAACGAGCCGAAAGTTCAGTCCACAATCAGAAAAAAAATCAACAAAAAAAGAATGATTTTAACAGTATAAATATGAAAATAAAAAATTAAATACAGAAGGAGGAATATGCACGCATGTATGATGGGAAAAGTTCATGAGGTAAAAAAAAGATGAAATGGTAAAAAAAGAAAAGAAAATGAAGTTCAAAATAAAAAACTGAAGGGAACCGAGAACTTGCTCCTTGCACACTCAACTCACTCAGGCCCTTAAAAAACACACTATTCACTAACACACGCGCACTCACTCAGCCTCTTACACGCACAAAAGGCCCTTGACTCCAGATAGCAGAGCTTCTGGAGTTGACGTAAACCCCGCACCGCGACCATCAGGCGGCTGGTAGCCCTGGGACACAGGGCCGTCAAAACTCTGTCCCTGCATGGCCCAGCAACGGGACGCCCTTAGCCAGCTGGATACCGGATAACGGCCTCCAACTGACCGTATAACTCATTCACTCATACATACATATCACTCACATCCTCAAAATACACACACATGATACCTTTTGACGGATCATACATATGGAGAGGTAAAATAAACCTTTATTTGTTCCCGGCCGATCTCCAAAATCCACTTATCAATTATTTTTTTATAAGTAATTTTACTGCAAGGGGGAGGAAACTTTATACAGAATGGCAAGCGTGGATAAACCAGATTTGCCACATAAAAAGGCGATGTAGAGTTTATAGTTTTAGTAAGTCTAGGAATAGTAATGCCGGAATTTACTGCAGATCTTGTTGAATACGTGTGAGAAATAGTTTGAAAAAGCGATACGTTATTATTATGAATAAAATGAATTAAAGATTTCATGTATAATTGCCGAATGGTAAAAACTTTAAATTCATCAAATATAAGATTTGATGGGTAACGTCGATTTTTGTTTAGAGATGCTTTGATTATTGATCTTTGAGTTACTTCTAGAGAATTTAGAACACTCGGGAAGCAACGCCCCCAGGCTAAAATTCCGTATTGTAAGACAGACTGCACATATGCGTAATATACCGCTTTAATCAAGTCCGGAGCAAGAATCCTGTTAATATTCCAAAAAATGAAGATGAATTTTCGAGTTTTATTATTTAAGAAATTAATATGGCTGGTCCATTTCAAACGGTTGTCAAATATAATCCCAAGGTACTTATACTCAGTCACTCCCTCAATACACTCACACGTACCACACTCATTCATCCTATCACCCCCACACGCATGTAAACGTAGATACAGGTTTACTGGATCGTGGTCGGCTCTTACAGAAATAGGCATGTGTTTTGTTTTTGATATATTTACAGAGAGCCGACTTTGATCAAACCACCGCTTGACGTTGGATAGGCCGCACCCCGCTAAACGGTACGTCTCCTCCCAGCTGTCGCCCTCGAACAGCAAAGCTGAATCATCAGCATAAAGGAAAACTTGCCCCCTCTCCAAATTTACTTTTCCTAAATTATTTATATATATAAGAAAGAGAAGGGGCCCCAAAGTACTCCCTTGCAAGACCCCATAGTCTATCCTGAGAGGAGCACTGGACTGGACAAGAATCGAAACTGTCTGAAACCTGTCACATAAATAGCTCCTGAACCAATCCAGTGCCACCCCCCGCACGCCAATGAGTTCTAGTCTATTTATTAAAATTACTCTGTCAACAGTATCAAATGCTTTTGCCAAATCAATGAAAATCAACAACGGTTTTTTATTACGTGATACAGCATCATGAATGTTTTTAGTCAGATAAAACAAATCGTCATTTATTGATTTGTCTCTCCGAAATCCGAATTGATTTTCAAATAGAATATTTTGGTGGATCAAATAATTTTCCAATTGAAATCTTATGCATTTTTCCAGAATTTTAGACAAAACACTAGCCAACGTAATCGGTCTATAACTTACACTTTGATTTTTTTGGCCCCCCTTATAAATTGGAATCACTTTACCCAGTTTAAAAGAATCTGGAAAAATACCGGAAGTAATACTTTTATTTACAATAAAAAGGAGTGGATTAATCAATTTTTGGATATTGTCTTTAATTAATTTTGCAGGAATTCGATCTTCACCGGGTGCCGATCCACCCTTTAGGCTGTTTACTATTTTGATGAGTTGAGCCTCAGACACGGGCTCCAGCCGGAGGCTCGAGTCCACCCTGTAGTCCTCGTCCCTAACGATTTCTCCAGCCAGCTTTTTTTTTCTTTTTTTTCATTTCATTTTCATATTGTGTCTCAGCGGCGGTCACATTAAAGGGGGGTAGTATGATAGGGGCTCAAGGAGGACATATCGTGTCCCAGTTGCAGGTACATCTAGGGGGTAGTATGATAGTGGCTCAAGGAGGACATATCGTGTCTCAGCGGCGGTCACATCTAGGGGGTAGTATGATAGGGGCTCAAGGAGGACATATCGTGTCTCAGCGGCGGTCACATCTAGGGGGTAGTATGATAGGGGCTCAAGGAGGACATATCGTGTCCCAGTTGCGGGTACATCTAGGGGGGTAGTATGATAGGGGCTCAAGGAGGACATATCGTGTCTCAGCGGCGGTCACATCTAGGGGGTAGTATGATAGGGGCTTAAGGAGGACATATCGTGTCTCAGCGGCGGTCACATCTAGGGGGTAGTATGATAGTGGCTCAAGGAGGACATATCGTGTCTCAGCGGCGGTCACATCTAGGGGGTAGTATGATAGGGGCTTAAGGAGGAAATATCGTCCTCCTTACACAAAAAACACAAAAAATCTCATGGTATTTGTTAGTATAGATAGATTAAGAGAGGTACGAATGTATACAATAATGTATAAAAATACAAAATACAAATCCAAATACAAAACAATAAACATGAAAAAGTATTCAATATCAATATGGAATTATTAACGATTTATATAACTGTTATAAGTATTTTAAAAAATATCGCCTTAGTAACTCCTACTGATAAATAAATAAAATTGCTTCTTATTATCGAGCGTTTCTCAGTTACTTTCGTCATACTTATTCTTACCCTATTACTAATAACAAATATGTAACAATAAAATTACAACAGCAAAAAACATCAATAATAGTAAGAACATATTTATAAAAAATACAACATTGAAAATCCGTTATGCAGGTCTTAACAATTATACAATTTATTTTTGTAGAATTGTATTTAGTTTAATTGTAGAACTGTAGATTTGTACTTAACGCTCTAGTTGTACACCTATAATTTTTTATTACTTTTAATTTGCGATGACACCAAGTCGAAAATTCCAATTCATCATCTGGGATGATGAATTGGCGTCTGTTGGTAACGCTGATGCGTCACCTCTAAACTGCAGAGGAATATTCTTCTTCTCCTTGTCTAGACTTCACTTCAGATAGACAGAGAGACATTCGTACTCCGGCAGTGCTGTATAGTGGAAATAGTTCTGTGGTTGTCCGATTTACCTATCATCTAGTGGTTTCTACCTGACTTCCTTGGGTATTGTACTATGTAATTAACTCTATTAATCCTTTCAATTCTCATAATAATTGTTTTTAACATCTTCCTGTGTCTTAATATTAACTAAAACTTCTCTTGGCTTGCTCAACAACTAGGCAGGTTACGGCTGGTCCTGACATGTCGTCGGGTCTAGCCGAAAACATGCATACGGATAATATAGAATTAGGAAATGCAGTAAATTCCATCCTACCAAATGAACCTAACACAGAAAACAATTTAGGCCCACCTAAAAGAAAACTAGACGACATCAGCCCCGACCTAACCAATAACGATAATAACACACAAAATGATTATAACTTGCCACTTTACTCAAAACAAAAGAAAGTAAACCAACTTAGACTCTATAAGGCAGATAATAAAGGACCTTTTGAAATAATAGTACAGGATGAAAACAAAACCAAACTAAATCCCTTTCAAATTGGTAAAATCATAAAAACACACCACACTGACATAGACTACATCAAAAGATCTGGTCGAAATTTTCCGAAACGGTATATCAATTGTGTGCAAAAATTTCCAAGCTGCAAATAACATTGTTCAGTCAAATCACTTATCACAATATAATGCATTTATCTCATCAAATAGAGTATACACCAACGGGGTAGTTAACATTGACACATATGTCACTGAATCAGAAATCCTATTGGAATCTGAATGTGCATGTCCAATTTTGAGGCTGTACGTATCAAAAGACGCATCAATCAGGGACACAAATTTTGTTAAGCTTACATTTGACACTGACACCTTTCTTGAATATATTTCCCTCAACTATAGGATAGAGCCTTACATGATCCCAGTAAAACAGTGTTATCGCTGCTTTGCCTATGGACATGTGGCCAATTCTCCATGCAGAAACAAAAGGTTATGTAGAGACTGCGGTGAAGACTACCACTCCACCAACTGTGAACTGACACGAAAATGTATTCATTGTTTCGGACCGCACAGTAGTAACTCTAAGACTTGTCCCGAATACATCAGACAGAAGAATATTAAAGAGCGTATGAGTCTCAGAAATGAAGATTACTTCTCTGCTAGTTCCTTCTTTCCAATAACGTATAAGAAAGTAAAAGGATATTCCAATAGACCCCAATCATTTGCTGATGCTACCAGAGCCTTTGATGTATCTGATAATACAGTATACCCCCCTTTACCTCAAACATCTGCAATCAAAAACCAGATACCTATATCAAACAAATTTTCTCCACTAAGTACTGTCAGTGACACTACCAGTTTAACCAGTCCTCAAATTTCAGTTACAACTTTTAGGAAACCCAAAACAAACAATAAAACACAGCAATCAAATCCAAACCTAAACAGACAATACCAAATAAATAGACCAAGAGATTTAAACACAGTTAAAAGTAAACCTCCAGAAGTATCACAGGCTGATAGGGAACATTATAAAACTCTACTAAATGCAAAAGTTACTGAGATACGGAATAAATTAAAGGTTACGGTACCAGTATAAATAATAAACAACAAAATGATGAGTTTCTGGCAACTTTCCTGAACTCTGAAAATGAAGGTAAAATCATTACCACACAAAACAAAGGTTCTGGATACCAAAATAAACACGGTACCACAGTTCCGCCAGATAAAAAACATCCTGCAAGCTCATGATTTAAATATCATTCAGTGGAATTGCAGATCTCTGAGTCCAAAGTGGCCGGAGATAATGCATTCATGGCCAAAAATAAAATACATGTAGGATTAATTCAAGAAACTTGGCTTAGTGAAAAAATTAATCTCCTTGATAATAATTTTAAAATTGTTCAGGTAAATAGAAGCGATGGATATGGTGGAGTAGCCACCATAGTCCACAAATCTATACGTTTTGAAAAAATTAGCGAAACAAATAATTATATCATGCAATGGTTAGTTTTAAGATTTACATTTATAACGCTCCAATATATATTCACAATATTTACTGTGCAAATGGCAAAACTGGTACAAAAATTTGGAGATAATTATTTAGTAATGACAACAATGCTTTTTCATTAATTGGTGGTGATATGAACGCTCATCACCCATATTGGTTTTGTTGTGACGCAAACAAAAGAAATTACATATATAGAGAATATTCTCAGTCAAACTTTATTATGATGAATAAAGATTTATGTACCATCATCCCAAGTATGCACCACAGACAATCAGCTATTGATTTAACCTTTGCTAGTCCTGAGCTTCATGCCCATATTTCAAAATGGGAGCTAATGAATGATTCAATGGGCAGTAACCATTTTACAATAATTATGCAGCTTATATTCCACGACAGCCGGACCAACATTAAATCATACTACAATAAAAAATGTTAAAAAAGTAAACTATAACATAACGTAAAGTATAATTAAAGACCACTAATTGGATATTGAAAACTTACCTATAGATGCCCAATATGGGCATCTATAGGACCTCCTTATGGGAATAAAAAAGCAGCCAACAGAGCTATTCCTAATGTCATAATGTAAATTCTGGGTTTAGGCCTAAGTCATGGTGGACGGATGAATGTTCACAGGCCATAGCTCAAAGAAGGCTTGCTTTTAAAAAATTTAGATTGAATATGAACCCTATGAACTACCATACTTACCAAGTAGCACAATTAAAAGCCAGAGAAATTATTGGAACTGCAAAGAAAAAAGGATGGGAAGAGCTTTGTCAAAAACTTGACAACAAATCTTCAATTCCATATGCTTGGAAGATTGTCAAAAACTTACCAATCCAGACATTAAACCAACAAAATCAAAAATGTTAAATGATGTTGAGCTAACAAACAGATTTATGAAACGTATTATACCCGATTATGTGCAAAGTAACGCAGAATTAAGCGCCACATTAATTAACAGTTAGTAATTCACACCCGATGGAAGAGGATTTTAATATTAATGAATTAAGAAAGCAATACAATCTAAGAAAAAAGACACATCACCTGGACCTGATGGTATTACTTATTTCATGATAAAAAATGCCTATAGAAGCGCTAACTGTCCTATTAAACATCTATAACAATATTTGGAACAACAGGATAAAAATTCCTGAGGACTGGAAACATTGTAACATAATAGCACTTTTAAAATCTGATAAAGACAAGGAAAATGGAAATTCATATAGGCCAATATCAATAATAAACTATTTTATTAAAATCATGAATACAATGATAGAACACAGACTTAGCTGGTTGGCAAATAAACTGAATATAATACCTGACACACAATTAGCCTTCAGAAAAAATCTTGGTTGCTCAGACTATATGCTACGATTAATCACTGAAATTCAAATAGCACTAGCATATAATGAAACCACGGTTTTAACATCGCTAGATATATCCAGTGCATATGACAATGTATACTTACCAAGACTATGGGCCAAAATGTATACAAAAGGAATACCCGCCAAATTCATTACACATTGTTTTAACTGGTTAGTAAACAGGCATCTAACAATTAAATTTCCAGATCACACAATCACAAGAACAACATGTAAAGGGATTCCACAAGGCAGTGTTCTCAGTCCCTTATTATTCTCCATTTATATATCTGATATCAATGAATGTTTTTCAAATCCTGTTAAATCACTGCAATATGCTGACGATATTATTCTATATTTTTCTGGTAAAAATTACACACAAAAATACATGGTGACATGCAAAAAACCTTGAACAGTGTATCTTATGAATTACAGAGTATGAAATTGGAATTGAACCCAAATAAGAGTGTGATAACAATATTTTCGAGAAAAAGAAATTTAACGGGATTAAATAACAAATGGTATATCAACAATGAACTCATTACGGTTACAAACAAAGTAAAACTTCTTGGTATAACCCTAGATAATAAACTATCGTTCAAACAGCACATTGACGGATTAAAAATCCAATGCTTGCAAGATATAAATGTGTTGAAAATGCTAGCCTGCAACAGAAATGGCACTAATCCTGACTACATCCTAACAATATATAAAAGTTTAATAAGAGCAAAACTAGACTACTGTTCATTTATATACGGTCACTCCTCAAAAGGTATCTTAAATAAGTTAGATATCATCCAAAATCAAGCACTACGAATAGCCACTGGGGCCTTTAAATCTACACCAATAATAGGACTCCAAATGGAATGTTCAATAGTTCCTCTCCACATGAGAAGGAGCACTCTGGCTGAGAGAATTGTTTACAGGATCATAACATCTCCAAGACATCCCTGTTATTCAAACTTGTTACACTTAACCATATTAACAACAGACCATCCATACTGGACAAAAAAGAACACTCCAATTTATATTGAACCTATAAGCTCAGTAGTGTATAACATTAACCCAACTGATAATCAATACACCGAATATATAGTTCATCATGACCTAGAACTACCATTATTTATGAGATCATTAAACATAGAATGCAACACGCAGATAAATGGAAATTTACTGAACAAATCAATTAATCCAAAGCTATTACTTCAAGAATGTTATGAAATGTTGAACATAACCTATAAGAACAAGCTCATCATTTTCACAGATGGCTCCAAAACAGACAAAGGCACAGGCATAGCCATTTACATCCCTTCCCTGGATGTCCAATTGTAATATAAACTGGATGATTATAACTCCAGTTTCACAACGGAAATGTATGCAGTATACAAAGCAATTGAATTTAACAATAACATCAATAATAACGAAATTGAGATATGTACAGACTGCCTATCGATAATAACAGTAATTGATCAGGCCGTGCACGGCATTTCAGTTGATACAGGAATGATTCTAAACCTATTAAAAATAACACAACAAAATAACACAAACAGATACATCTTCCAATGGATTCCTGGGCATGTTGGAGTAGGAGGCAACGAAATTGTTGACATGCTTGCTAAAGATTCCGTGGAAAGTTGTGAAACAATCACACGAGACTTTTACCTATCACTATCTGATTTCAAATCTTATCAGAATAGGAGAAATATTGTCACCATGACAAACAAGCTTATGGCTACTAGAAAAGCCCAATGGTATAAAAGCCCAAACAAAACTTTTACAAAAACCCCATGGTTCAAAGGATCCAAGTTAAGAAGAAATGACATTATATCAATCTGTAGAATAAGGTTTGGACATGCTAACATTAATAATTGCCTTCACAGAATAAAATGCTACTTTACTCCATTGTGCCTGAATTGCACAGTCAGAGCTAACGAGACATTGGACCATGTTTTCACAGAATGTCCAAAATATTATCATGAAAGGGAGAAATGTTTAATAAAAACTAAAAAAATGAGCTAAAACTTCGTATTGAGTTTAAAGGATATAGTGAGCACAATAGACCTTGAAACATGGAACTGATTAAATTCTTGCAGTCAATCAAAAGAAAAATTTAAACACAACACACCAAAATACATTTATGTTTTTCCAATCCTTGGATTCTTCTATCCGTGGCCTACCTTATTCGGGTTAGGACATTGCCTGGTCGGCCCCTGGCAGAGAAGATCTCCTGACCTTCCCTCATATATAATCCATGAACCTTTAGATCCTAAAACAATCCTATCTTTTTACTAACGTACCGTACATAAATAGGACACATCAATGATATATATGTTTTGTGACTAGCTATCCTATACCTTTTCAGCACAATCCAACTCCAAGAAATGCGTGGCTGAAAAAAGGAAAGAAAAAAAACTATGTAATATCGGGCAATCACAAAATTAGTGAACCACGAGGCTTCTTGAATACAAATTTAGGCCACCCAAGTGGCAAATAAGAAGAAGAAAAAAATAGACAGAGAGAGATAGTCAGTGTAAAGACAGTTGAACTTATTTTATGGTAAAAAATACTCACAAGACAAAAATAGGGTTCGTGAACTTTGTGACTGCCAATAGCCTATTATTTAGGACAAATTGAACTTAAGTTGTTATTATAAAGTACATTCTTGTCTTTTAGTTCGATAAATAAGTTTGTCAGGTCAAAAGTATCAATACATTTAATTAATGATACAGAATAATAAATTATTCTTATTCTTAACATTTCAACAGACGTTGGCTATCATTAATAACGTGGCTTGTCAAAGTATTTGAAAATATCTAATGTGTACGACAATTATTAAGACCAGAATTGTCATTAAATATTAGATCATACCACTCAAACTAATTCGTAAGAATTTAAATCCAAAACAAATAAAGTTGTAATTTGGTATAATTCTAAATAAACATTCGTTTTTGGAATGGTGTATGCTTACAGTTTGGGTTCGTGCAACCTTGGGTCGTCTGAGATGTCATTTCGGCGGCGGCCAGCAGCCTATCCCACTCGGAACCCGCCGACCTTTGCACAATAATAACAACGTCGCATAATGTATTATAATTAAAAATGCAGGGAAGCGGCGCATGACGACTTGGGGTCAGCTGGCAAGGTGGTCAAGGCGGCCGCCGCTGGCCAAGGGCCGGTTACACAATACTGTACAGTGTACAGTACTGTAGTTGCAACTGCTAGTACGGTACGGTAAGAGAGTAGGCCCTACTGTAGTCAGTACTGGTGCGCGCCTTATAATGTCATCTGACTGGTAACGCAACACAAATCAGCTGATCAGCTTTCATCTTTCTTTCATTACTTTTACTCATTTTTATTAAAATTTTACCCCCGAAGTCATCTTCTCGTAACATGTTCCATATTCCTTTTATTATCATAAACAAATTAGAACAATTTCTTTGCTAAAAATTGCCATCATGCGTCATGGCCTCACCAAGTTTATAAAATTTGTCGACGAGTTACATTTGTATTTAGAAAAACATGCAAGCATCAACATATTAATATTCTTTTCTGACATAAAACTACAGCGGAGTAGGGCAGGCACCTGTTTATAAAAATATTTGGCAGTGATCTTGTACCTGTTATACCTATAATCTTCATAAACATATTCAGGACGTTAAACATAAACATTTAACGACAGGGGAATTTCCCAGTCGGGTGATCTAAACCCGAGGAATTTAGGTATCCAGGCTTTTTACTCAATATTATTTTTGTATGAAGACAGATATACAGTTATAATTTGAACGTAGCTGTAGGCTCTGTTAAAGCTACTTATGTTTACAACACCTTTACGATAATGTTTGCAGTCGCCATTCGAGATAGGGTAAGCGCAATGGCTGCCAGTGAGTCAAGGAGCTCCATTATGAAGCAAGTCTAGCCGTCACACTGTATCCTTTCAATGATTGATTCATAATTTTACATTATGTACGGAAGTGCAATAACAGTCATTAGTTCGCTTATTATAACACTAATTTCAGTTATTATGAATAAATTTGTAGTTGGGTGTATTGATATTAGATAATTTGTTTTTTACAACAGGCTCTTCTATATTTTTTAGTTTGTAAAATTCAGTGGAGGAAAATGTTATATAGTCCTATATTTGAATACTCAGGAGAGTCCTAATGATTTATAGGACCTTCAACTGCGGGGATTATGGTAAAGTTAACGCAAATACAATATTTATTTCACGAGCGTCCTTCTAGCGAGCACGGGGCGTTACCAGGGATTGCAACAATCCAATAAACAACTGTGGACAAAGGCCGTAATGGTCGATAAACATCGTGATCGGACTTCTGCTGATGGTAATACAACAGCTGAGGACACACACACACACACATGGGTGCATTCGTGAGCCAGCGGACCCTGCGCTGACCAGAGACCCAACGACCCGACCTTAACCCCCTTCCGCCCTGTCGTGCGAGAATCATCCTCATTTGCAGAGATTTGAATTGTCAAGGCTTTTTTGCGAAGATAGCTGCGGTCAAACAGTAATAGTTCACGACTTCACGATATCGATGTCGAATTTTCAAGTAGTGTTTTGGGATGCACGGGAGGCATCCCAAAACACGAGTCCGGCTGCACGGAAGGCATAATCAGCCGTCAAATTAAAATCAATATTAATTTGTTAACATTTACCATTGATTTTAAATCTGGTACAAATTTACACTATGCATGCATATTATAAGTTATCTTAATGTAACAAATGTTGTAAATGGTAGCCTAAGTTATCTAAATCAATATAATTGTTTGAATTTAAAATTAATACTAAATACAAGGTATTAAATAGTAATACTTAAGTGGTAAATTTCTTTTTATTTATTGGTTTATGCAGGTTAATATTTTCCCATAATAGTAAGTACTGAATATTATTCTGAACATTGATTAACACAACCCGTACAAAGTACTTACTGCTGAATATTATAAGTTTTGATTGATACACTATAAACTGGGCATAATACATACGAGTAGAAAATCTCAAAAACAATTGCCTCGAGCGCTAATAGGTGGTCCGATAGTATCTCTTGGGAAATAACCATGAGTTTTAACTCTGAGGTAACTTCCTTCCTGACAGGCAGCGTAGAGGAAGGAGGACGTCCTAGAGAGCAATTTTTCAGAGGAAGAGCTTCGGGAGTGAAGAAGCACAGAGGTCAACTCCTTTAATTAAGATAATTAATCGGATAGCCTCCATCAAGTGAGGTCCTGTTAACTGGCTAGGTGCTAGACTACTAGCGAGCGCAGCATAACATTACATATATCTCACGCTCATTTGTTCCATTCAATTAAGCCACATGGCTAAACAACTAATGATTAAACTAAACTAAAAATGGATTCCAGCGTAAATACAGCTTAAAATAAAATAAAATTAATTGATACCACAAAAATGTTTGTATTTACTTCCCTGTGGGAAATAGGTTATCATGGATAAGTCTAAAGCGAAGGTTTTCATTTCATATAAACAGCTGTTCTTATCTCTATATATAAAATTGAATGTATGTCTGTCTGTCTGTCTGTATGTCCTTTATGCGTTGCCAAACTACTCATCCGATCGCCATGAAATTTTAGGAAGTTGCTCTATATGTGTCCGGGAAGGTTTTAGTGAAAAGGATTTTTCGAAAACCCCATAAGTTTCCATTTTATGGCGTTTTAAATTTCTAATGTTAACCTTATGGAGAGTAAGTTTGTTTACAAATTGTCTACAATGAAAACATTTGATTTCTTAGCTACAGCTGATTGGTTTACTTTCCATTAGCAATACCGTATGCTTTACTATCCAATGCCATCTGAATCATTCATTAATGTTAAACTATGAAGTAAATGTGTACTGTAAAAAATGAACAGCTTTAATCACCACGTTAATAGTTAACGGTTTTAGGGGATTATGTATTTATATTTTTATTTTCTGTCTGATTAATTAAAGTCATGTGTTTATATGATAATTACAATGTTTATATTAATACGTTTATTATAATAATCAGCTGTTGTATATCTTTCCTATAAAAGCCGTATTACAGTTAGGTTTCGTTTGGGTTTGGATTGGATTCGAAAATTGTGAATTAATCCACTCAGATTTATTTGTTTTATGGGGATGTTATTAATATGTTTTATCGTTTTGTTATTGTTATTCACTATGCCACGACCCAGAATAAATAACCTTTCACAATGAAGCCGTATTGCTATCAAACATGGCCGATCTTAAAGTTAACATGTATTTACTGTGAGGCGTTACGAAGTTCGCCGGGTCAGCTAGTTCTTTTATATTTAAAAATCAATGCAATAGTTATGGTAGTTTCTGTGGAAACCTGTAACATATTTTCCATCTTAAAAATCACCAACACCCCTTCCCTCCAGAGCTAAGACATACCATGTCAAAAGATAATTAATGATAAAGATTTATACACTTTGGTATACAATTTTATACATTTTGATATCCAACCTTTTACAATCAGAATCTTACATCTTACATACAGAATCTTAATTTAATTAATTAACCCTAGAAGTGGCAAGCTTTTTACTCTTAACTGTAACATAAAAATAATTAGTAATAAATATAAAATTATAAAATCTACCTCTAGAACTTGTATTCTTTACATCTGCACGACTGTTCAATTGGGTCTATACCCCCTCTAAACACATGTTTATATCTCCCACTTTATTTTTTTTGTTTTCAGGCTTATTTTCATACAATTGACTCAACCTCCTATATATAGCCTGTGACAGTATTTGGTTTCATACCTATTGTCCTTATACACTTTTCAATCAACATTAGAAGCAGACAATTCTTGAGATAACCAATGATTCTGAAATTGCAGTTTTACTAGTAGAAAGGGAGTGATAGTGATTAATAAATATTTAACTCTTTCATGAGGTTTTGAAAAATTTTTTAACGTTATCGAGTTGAACACTCTTGACACCAGCTAGAAGCTTGACTCATAGAAAAAGTTTCTACGTGCACACACGACATGCACTCGAGGTCCTCACTTGTACTTGTATATGTTTTCGGCTATATATATATATACAGGGTGTTCATTAAAGTTGGGGACAAACTTCGAGGGTTGATAGTAATCATCAAAATAAACAAAAAATTTCCCATAAACATATGTCAAAAAATCCTTCGTTTAACCGCTAGCCGCCATTTTGTATTTTATACAAATAACTTTATATATAAAGAACTTTTTAAGATACAGAAACCAAACTTTGCACACATATTTATTGACCAAAGAGAAAAATATTATCAAAGTATCATTGAGTTTGCTTTTATATTTTCAAAATGGCGGAGGTTCTTAAAGTTAATGGGTTTTTGTTATTTTAGCTTAAATATTTTTAACCGTTGTAATTTTGAAAATATAAAAGTAAACTGAATGAAGATTTGATAATATTTTTTTCTTTGGCCTTTAAATATGTGTGCGAAGTTTGGTTTCTGTGACTTAAATAATTATTTATATATAACGTTTTTTGTATAAAATACAAAATGACGGCTAGCGGCTAAACAAAGGATTTTTCGTCATATGTTTATTAGAACTTTTTTGTTTATTTTGATGAGTACTACCACCCCTCGAAGTTTGTCCCCAACTTTAATGAAAACCCTGTATATATATATATACAGGGTTATATATATATATACAGGTTATATATATATATATATATATATATATATATATATATATATATATATACATATTATATACATACATATATGTATGTATGTATATATATACATACATATATGTATGTATATATATATATAAGTGTAGTATTGACCTAACTAAAACATACAAAAATAAAATGAATGAAATGGTTGATGTTGTAGTCAAATTCTTCATTTTTTGACTCGTCTGTATCTCAGGAAATGTGCACCAAACATGTTTTTAAATCGCTAAAGTATTAATTGATAGAAATATTTCGTTTAGCTATGAACTATAAGGTCACAAATGTCAATATTTTACCAATATCACTATACAACATTTTACTGTCATTATTTATATTAAGTTATCTGAATTAATGAATTTAAAATCGTCTTGTTTTAAAAAACTATAAATGTTTTAGTAGATTCAGTAATTTAAATATTTTATATGTTTACAAATGTTGAATTCAGCAGATTCTAGATCACGTCTGGGTTAGTTGTAGGAACAAGAGGTAAGACATGTTTTATTAATATAGTTTAATTTTAACTGCTTCATCCGACATCTAGTGTTTTATCTCTAGACCCTCAGTTGTTTGATACTTACAATAAATATGAATGCAACAGATCATATATCAAATTCATGACGCATCAACTTGTTGAATGTACATTGATTGTATTTGATTTTAACCTTTAATGTTGTTTCTGGCTTACCTTATAATGTTATGCACCTTTCTCAATGTATTTGCACTGTTGAACAAGAGAGCAATTAATATATACAAAGAGTCTAGTTTAGAGCTATCAATAAATGGCTATCTTATGGTATTAAAATTTAGTTTGTATGCTAACATGTGATAAATACAACAAGTCAATCGATGATCTATCTCCCTAACATTTCTAGTGTTATTCCCTCACAATCGTACATTTCGTTACACTCTTACCTACAAATAAATCATTATGCGTGGTATTGTACTCTGTCACACCGTTGCGCAGGAAAAGGATTTGTTCTAACATTTTAGGTACTACAGAAGTCGCAATGCATGTTGTTACTGTTTATTCTATAAAAATGGTCCAGTTATTGTGTTATACATCAACCCCAACAAACATTCACTCTTTCAATCATTTCTAAAGCAAGTGAATATTTAAATCATAAAATACAAAAGCTGTGTTTGTTTATTAATGAATGAGGCGAAAAGTTGCTTTATTGTTGAATAGTATGTTGCAAGCCAACATCTCACTAGACGATTATTTATCTTCAGTCGATAAAGTAGACAAACCATATATGCATGAAATTTGAGCTACAAGACAAAATATAATTCATATAAGACTTTTACACGTTATTCACATTATTAATTGATTGTGCACTAACTTATTTTGGTGTGCTTTGTGAATGTGATAGCTTTTTGTCATCAAACTTACATTAAGCTAGTGTTATTCTCTAGTAACCATGTTGTACGTGAATAATAGGAGAACTGTAAAATACTATATCCACTGGTCATTTGTTTAGTGAAATATTAACTGTGTCAACTACAGTCACCCATACAATGTTGTCATGCTGTGTGTCTTCACAAACCCAATCTTGAATGCGAGTTAAAGAAGCACTGCTGTACTATTCTACAAGACAAAATGTGGGGTATAATTAAAAATATTATGACACATTATTAATTGATTGTACACTAACTTATTTCTTTGTGTGCCTTATAGTTTTTTATGTTATCAAACTTACAATAGTCAATTGTTAAGATTGACTTTGAACATAGTGGGCTCTCATCAAGTTCCAGGGTAATTAGAAGACTGATATCAAATGAAAATAATCCATTCTAGAACTGCTTCAATAAACTGTAAAAACGATATCTACGTTCAATCAGCTAGTGTCTTTCGTTTTTATCAAATGTGAGTTAAAGGAGAACTGTCAAGTATCATATTTACATTAAATTCACTGTTGTCATTTGATTAATGTGTACCTATACTCTGTGTCTTCTCTATTAACCATGTCGAATGTGAGTTAAAGGATAACTGTAAAATACTATATTTACATTCAATTTACCAGTGTAATGGGCTTTACCTGTACTGTGTGTTTGAACAATTGCCATCATCAAGTTTATATTCAATTTAGTCTTTAAGTTGTTGTTATAGTCAGAAATAGTTCAGATTGATCACATAGAAAAACAGTTTTAGACATTATTTTTGAAATATGATTATTAAATACACATTTTATAACATGTTGACGTAGCTATTTTACAATGCAACTATATGCGTAAGAGATAGTCATTTCTTAAACACTTTATATTTATGTACCGTATTTCTATATTTTCCTGTTTACACTTCTCCGTGATATCAGCTGACCGTGGTCGACATCTGACCGTCCACTGTGCATGTATTATGTTGCACAGTATCGTGTATAACGCGGTGGCCCGGATTCCTGTTTACACTTCTCCGTGATATCAGCTGACCGTGGTCGACAACTGACCGTCCTCTGTACATGTATTAACGTTGCATATAAACGTGTATAACGTGGTGGCCCGGATTCCTGTTTACACTTCTCCGTGATATCAGCTGACCGTGGTCGACAACTGACCGTCCCCTGTACATGTATTAACGTTGCATATAAACGTGTATAACGTGGTGGCCCGGATTCCTGTTTACACTTCTCCGTGATATCAGCTGACCGTGGTCGACAACTGACCGTCCCCTGTACATGTATTAACGTTGCATATAAACGTGTATAACGCGGTGGCCCGGATTCCTGTTTACACTTCTCCGTGATATCAGCTGACCGTGGTCGACATCTGACCGTCCACTGTGCATGTATTAACGTTGCATATAAACGTGTATAACGCGGTGGCCCGGATTCCTGTTTACACTTCTCCGTGATATCAGCTGACCGTGGTCGACAACTGACCGTCCCCTGTACATGTATTAACGTTGCATATAAACGTGTATAACGTGGTGGCCCGGATTCCTGTTTACACTTCTCCGTGATATCAGCTGACCGTGGTCGACAACTGACCGTCCCCTGTACATGTATTAACGTTGCATATAAACGTGTATAACGCGGTGGCCCGGATTCCTGTTTACACTTCTCCGTGATATCAGCTGACCGTGGTCGACAACTGACCGTCCCCTGTACATGTATTAACGTTGCATATAAACGTGTATAACGCGGTGGCCCGGATTCCTGTTTACACTTCTCCGTGATATCAGCTGACCGTGGTCGACAACTGACCGTCCCCTGTACATGTATTAACGTTGCATATAAACGTGTATAACGTGGTGGCCCGGATTCCTGTTTACACTTCTCCGTGATATCAGCTGACCGTGGTCGACAACTGACCGTCCCCTGTACATGTATTAACGTTGCATATAAACGTGTATAACGCGGTGGCCCGGATTCCTGTTTACACTTCTCCGTGATATCAGCTGACCGTGGTCGACAACTGACCGTCCCCTGTACATGTATTAACGTTGCATATAAACGTGTATAACGTGGTGGCCCGGATTCCTGTTTACACTTCTCCGTGATATCAGCTGACCGTGGTCGACAACTGACCGTCCCCTGTACATGTATTAACGTTGCATATAAACGTGTATAACGTGGTGGCCCGGATTCCTGTTTACACTTCTCCGTGATATCAGCTGACCGTGGTCGACAACTGACCGTCCCCTGTACATGTATTAACGTTGCATATAAACGTGTATAACGCGGTGGCCCGGATTCCTGTTTACACTTCTCCGTGATATCAGCTGACCGTGGTCGACAACTGACCGTCCCCTGTACATGTATTAACGTTGCATATAAACGTGTATAACGCTGGCCCGGATTCCTGTTTACACTTCTCCGTGATATCAGCTGACCGTGGTCGACAACTGACCGTCCCCTGTACATGTATTAACGTTGCATATAAACGTGTATAACGCGGTGGCCCGGATTCCTGTTTACACTTCTCCGTGATATCAGCTGACCGTGGTCGACAACTGACCGTCCCCTGTACATGTATTAACGTTGCATATAAACGTGTATAACGCGGTGGCCCGGATTCCTGTTTACACTTCTCCGTGATATCAGCTGACCGTGGTCGACAACTGACCGTCCTCTGTACATGTATTAACGTTGCATATAAACGTGTATAACGCGGTGGCCCGGATTCCTGTTTACACTTCTCCGTGATATCAGCTGACCGTGGTCGACAACTGACCGTCCACTGTGCACGTATTAACGTTGTACAGTAACGTGTATAACGCGGTGGCCCGGATTCCTGCCTTTGTCCAGCCAAGCAGGAGGTCAACCGTGCAGAGCCTTGTATTCGCCTTTCCCCCGATACAGATACAACCTCAGAGGCGATAGTTGAATGACGTTGCCGCCGCTGCATCCACGACTTCTTTGTTGCTCCTCCCAAGGTCGCTGTATGGAGGCTGCCCACGGAATTGGTAATTGTGACAGCTTGACGGTAGACATTCTGATATCTCGCTTTAAAGTCATTATCACGTGATCTAACCATTATGTATTTTGGACTGATTCTAAGGAGTTCTATGATAGTAATAAATGGGCCAAGGAGAACGTTAGAATGTTTTACATTATGAACTCTTTCAGGACTCCAGGAAGATTTACAGAGAATAAAGGAAGTGAAATGAATAAAATATTTATTAAGACTATAATTCTTTTTTTACTATGTTTTTGTTAATACAACACCTTTTAGCGAATTCCCCATAGGGAAGTAGCTATTACCGTAGGTCTCATGGCAAGAGTTAAGCCCGGGACTATGTTATTTTTTCTAGACCAAAAACAGTAGTGGTTAAAATTTATATATATATATATATATATGTGTGTGTGTGTGTGTGTGTGTGTGTGTGTGTGTGTGTGTGTGCGTAAATGTGTGTGTGTCAGTGAACACGATAACTCTCGTAAAAATGATTGGATCGAGACCAAATTTGGTAGAGACGTGTATTCCTACAAATGCTCGGACGAGTTCGTAAACCAGACATATCGGCCAATCGAAACGGGTAGTTTGGGGGGGTTTTGTACTCCAAAATGGTTTTTTTTTCGTTTTTCACAAGTAATTTTTAAATATTTCTTTAAATGAAATAATTAAATATTTCTTTTAATGGTGAAATATACAATTTTATATTTCACCATTGGAATCAGCTTAAAAAACTACACAATTAAGCTCCTTAATGTTTTTCTGTATCTCCAGCGGTTACCGAGATATTAATAAATCTAAACACAATACGTTGTATTGTGGGGATCCAATGTTAATCTTACGGAGGATAAGGAAAAATTAATATTTCCCATATTAATCAATATGTTTGGATAAAACTTGACATTTAGCTTCATGTGGTTTAGATCTATCTATTTATACTTAAAAATCATAGTTTATAGTTTATGTGTTTATCATGGCAGCAAACCTGCATACTCTTTTCCCATATTAATCATATAGGGAATAGGCAAACTCATTTCATTCATTTATGGACAGATGTTGATAAAAGTTGGTATAAATGTTAAGATAAAAATTGTTTATGGTAGAAATGACTACTTTCAGTGTTCCTCACAGCAGCTAACCTGCACACTCTTTCCCATGTTCATGTTATGGAGAATATGCAAATAATTCTCATGTTTATGGACAGATTTTTATAAAACTTGTCAAATATTATTATTATTATATTGTATATTTAGAAATTCGCTGAGTACGCAGGTGTGTTGCGACGGGGGTATTTTCTATACTGATATATTATGCTGAAGTTTAAAAGTATTTGTTAAGTATGATATATTTTTTTAAATGTATAATTAGAGCTTAAGGAAGATCAATGACACATGAAGCCGAGCGTTAACAGCTCACACCTCAATAAGATCAACAATTATTATTGCAATGCAATTATTTTTTGTCATCATATACTGTACTAACTAGGACTGCTGAATATTCCAGGGAACTAAACTCGTATTGGAGACAGCTGTCAGACCGGAAACGACAGTTATGTCGTTCGGAAGTGACACACAGTTTCCGGATCAGGTTAGTCAACTTGACGAAACCTATCCGTGAATGAAGAGATTGCATAATAGCACAGAAAGTTTCCACGACTCTGCGCCCTCGGGTCGGCGTGGCTTTGTTGGGTTAATTTAATTTAGATCTCCTCATGACCCCATTGTATTCTGGGTTACGATGAGGAACTTTCCCTCCCAGCTGAGGGGAGGACGTCTATTAATTACACTACCTGTGATTTTCCTGAAGAAGTTATATTGGTTTGATGTTTCATTACTTTTCTTTGGAGTAATGATTTAGTTTATTTGCTAATAAATATGTTATCAATTGGTAGCCATGTTTCTCTGAGGTATTTTACTAGGTATATTAAAAAAAACTCTATCAACATGAACCTCTCAAAAATTATACGTTGTGCCAACAATTCATTGATTGCTTATGCTTACCAAAAAGAAGTACGTAGTATTCAAGGTACTATCCGTTGATAATGTGGGCATGAATTAAAAACATATTATTAGCAAACACATATGGAAAATATACATAAGTTAGATGCAGGTCTGTGAGATGCCGCTAGTCACCACCTTCAGTGTTCCTTAGGTGTTTGGTCGGAGTGTATTGCTGCTTCGAAAAGCTTACGTATACGATAAAAAGCTTATATACATTTTCTTCTACCAATATAAATACCTATATGAAATGCAGTTACTTATTCCTCCTAGAAATATTATATAAAAGTGTTATTCGGATGTTTGAAGAATGATATACTTCACATTTTGGGTGGAGTAAGAAACCAGGGAATGAAATTGATTAAAATATGTTTTCCACTGAAAGCTTTAACATAAATAATAATCAGCAGCCCACGCTGATATTATATTATCATATTATTCCAATATCATATAGCGAGATTCGTCAATCTAGCCATGGCGACTCATACCTAGGCCGACTACAGGGGTTTTATATACAGGGTTTTTCTTATGTCGATTTGACTCCCGAACCCTCAGCAGTCATTTAGCTCACATGCTTTCCTCATATTTCGGATAAACATCTAGATTGACCAAATACTTTTGTAAATTAGCTAATTTAATGATTTTTGATTACTAAATTGGATGTTAATTTTTTACATTAAAATATTTCCAGATGCTAATAGACTAAAATGTAATTGTTTCTTGAATGAGAGGAAGTTAAGGGGATCCGCTAATATCTATAGGGTAAAAAAATATTTAAAAAAGTTTAAAAAATTATTTTATAAACCTTTTTATTCGGAATAAGAATATGTAATGTTGTGGCAATCTAATTATTTATAGTTACTAAAATATATTTAACGGTACAATGTTGTGATTCGCGATTTTTGACATTTTCCACAATTCTCTTTAAATACAAGAGTAAAAGAAAACTTAAAAAGTTCAAAGCTGAAAGTTGAAAGAGGAGGAGAAGAAAAAAGAAGTAGAAGAAAAAACAGGGTTTTCTTGTTCCAGGTTTTCACAACTTTTAAATATGAAAAATATCATACTGTATTTCGTAACTAGGGCCGAAAATGATGTTTTGCAGAATAAACGGTGTTATTAAAATATAATGTACTCTTCACTGCTCCACAGCAGTTGCATAGTCGAGCTCCCAGTCGATGTCTTCATACGCCATGTCGTGGTGTCGTATATCAGACGCACGTTCTGTTTCTACTTGAGCTCACTCTTGCACGATTGTTATCTTCCTCGTACGTTACATCTGTCCTTTGTCCTTTTCTGTCCTGTGTCCTTTATCATTTGTTTCCCGAGCTGTTTCACGAATAGTGGCGTAATTGTCAATAGCGTACATGTGCATCGTTGGCAGGGCTTGTAAAGAGTCCCATCCAGCTCACCGAGCATAATTTGGAAGACCTGTTTATGTTTTTTGTTATATATCACTATTTTGACTTTCTTGCCTTATACATGTATATGGAAAAATTAGTAAGCAAATTTAATAAATAAATAAAAAAACAAATTGTAATAGTATATTTCGCAACTAGGGTCAAAAATGATGTTTTCAGCCCCGAGATCTTTTTAAGTTCGAGACGCAAAACATTTTCGGCTTGAGGTACGAACAATACTTTTCACCATACTACACTCCAGCTTATAATCATAACAAATTTATTACATTTTAAAAGTTTATTCGAAAAAATAAGAAAGCCCGAGCTTATAAACGGAATGGCGCATCAGCTGTCATTATTTTCATTAATGTAAATGTTGAATGTACAGCTGTCTTTCCCGGGCCGAAAATTATGCAGGCAAATCGCTACTTTCGGCATTGGAAAGATGTATCAAAAACTGGTGATTACATCGTAGTATGGTGAAAAATACTTTTCCAGCGGTTTTCTCCAATTTGTGTTTTACCATGTTTTTTAAATGCGTAATGTTGAATAAATCTGTAAGTACTGCACCTAATGTAATAAAATCATTAACAGATATTCTTAGTTATATTAAGAAGATTTTGCTCCATAGGCATCTCAGTGTAAATATAAAATAATAAATTTCAATGTTTTAAGTGAAAAACTACTTTTTTCATTTGCGCAAGCATTATTACTAATATTCTCTTCAATATCTTTATTTACTGGGTTACCATGGTTTACACGCACCGAATTGTACCTTTTAATCTTATCTGTAAAAATAT
Organism: Nephotettix cincticeps; assembly: GCA_023375725.1. Lineage (NCBI taxonomy): Eukaryota > Metazoa > Arthropoda > Insecta > Hemiptera > Cicadellidae > Nephotettix > Nephotettix cincticeps. The sequence continues at coordinate 80,908,275 of CM041786.1, read as the reverse complement.
AGCTTCTGCCTTTTGCAATTGGTTGATTAAAAAAAAAAGTTATTCAACAAATACATTAATTAAACACAACAATATAATTAAAACAATAATTGTGATAATTTACATATCACTTTTTTCATATCGAATCTTTTAAATAGCCTATTAACAAATTAAAGAATCATTAATTGCATCAAAACCCTAAATTAAAAAAAGTTGAAAATAACGGATTCCCTTAATAACTACATTTGCTTTCAAAAAGGTTTATAACACACATAGGGCGGCCTTCTTTTAAAGGTATGATCTATGAACCTAATGAATGATCTAATGGACATGGTGAATTGTGTCGTCAATGGAAAATGCATCTATCACAGAGAAAAAAGACGTTAGACATAGTATCGGGGAGCGCCGATCCTACCGCCATTACCCCACTGAGACCTACCGGCTGAAGGAGGGCGAGGGGGACGATCACAGAGAAAACTGACGTTAGACATAGTGTCGGGGAGCGCCAACCCTACCGCCATTACCCCACTGACACCTAACGGCTGAAGGAGTGCGAGGGGGACGATCACATAGAAAACTGACGTTAGACATAGTATCGGGGAGCGCCAACCCTACCGCCATTACCCCACTGAGACCTACCGGCTGAAGGAGTGCGAGGGGGACGATCACATAGAAAACTGACGTTAGACATAGTGTCGGGGAGCGCCAACCCTACCGCCATTACCACACAGACCTACCGGCTGAAGGAGTGCGAGGGGGACGATCACATAGAAAACTGACGTTAGACATAGTGTCGGGGAGCGCCAACCCTACCGCCATTACCACACAGACCTACCGGCTGAAGGAGTGCGAGGGGGACGATCACATAGAAAACTGACGTTAGACATAGTGTCGGGGAGCGCCAACCCTACCGCCATTACCACACTGAGACCTACCGGCTGAAGGAGTGCGAGGGGGACGATCACATAGAAAACTGACGTTAGACATAGTGTCGGGGAGCGCCAACCCTACCGCCATTACCCCACTGTTTAGTTTTTTTGTGTATCTAATGTACATTTTTACCTCTGGAATGCAAAATTGATCAAATATTTTGACAAAACTTTCATAGATAGATAGAATATTAAATTTAAATGAGATTTCATTGCTTTTTTCCACAAACAAATTGAGTATGGCTGAGAAAAATCTGTTTAAATCAAAGTGTTTCCTAAAAAAATAGAGCTCAAAAATATTTGTTATAACTTTTGACGTCCTTCATCAATACAACCAATCAAGCAATTGGGTTGCAACTTTACCAAAAGTTGCAGAATTTAATGGAGAACAATAAAATATCAACTTTTGTATACCTTTTCAGGTGATTGTTTTATGTAAAATAAAAAAAAAGTAAGATATCACAATTTTTAAGGTCGAAAGAGATTAGATGTTATATGATATATTTGATATTTTATTGTCTGTGCGACATTCATGGCCCTTCTGAACAGCTCCTCTCTTGTTTGTGGTTTTTCTTATACACCTCTGTCTTTATGTGACCCCACAGAAAGAAATCCATAGGGTTCAGGTCTGGTGACGTGGGTGGCCACAATGCACTGGTACGTGGTAAGCAATAATTTTTTGCCTGCCGAAGTGGTCATGTAAACACTGTACCACCTCACTTGTTCACTTGTTGTGGGGGTGTTCCATCACGTTCATAATACATATTTTGCCTAATTTGAAGGGGGATATCTTCAAGAAACTCTGGAGGAGTATACTGTAGAAACTGTAAATAGGAAGGTCCATTTTGTGCCCCATCTAAATTGAAAGGTCCAATCAGCCTGTCATCGAGTAGACCCTACCAAACATTTACTGAGAATCCTTGTTGAACATGTGTCTCTACTGTACCGAGTGGGTTTTCTTTGGCCCAAATATGAGTGTTTTTGCAATTATTTACACTATTTCTAGTAAACTGAACTTCGTCTGTGAAAATATTAACTTAGTAACCTGATGATTTCTTGCCACCCAACTACAAAACCTCATAACATTATCGCCGGGATAAAGCGCCTGAACTTTCTGTACATGATAAGGGTAGTAAAGTTTCTTTCTTTAATATGTTCCATACTTTTGTAGAAGACATTAAGTGCTAAACTCCTGAAAGTGACTATTAGGGACACACTTATTAGGAAATCTTGTGCTGTACTCAACTACAGCCGCTCTTGAACTCCGATTGCAAAATCCATAAAGTGCATATCTGGAGCATGTCAGGATTCGCTGTTAGTAATAACATTAGATTCTGATAGTTTTATAAACACTTTTTTCATTAAAATAAAAAATATTTGACAACAATGAGTTTCAAAGGGTGGATTCTGGTGGTTTTTCTGAATTCTCCAGTGTTGTATCTTATTAAAAGCTAATAAATTATTTTTAAAACTAAATAAAAATGGAAGTAAAAAACTTTAAAACTAAATAATCTGAAAATGATTATTTCTGCCATTTCTCTTCACATAACGTTATCTTATTTTTCTTAGTTGTTAAACAATTTAAGGGTACAGGGAATAAAGGGGCTTAGTCACATTTTCATAAATTTGCAGAATTTTGAATTTTAGATTCAAAACTCGATCACATCCATTATAAAAGTTTAAAATGTCTTTTGATATGTTAACATTGTAGTTATATCCTCTAAAATTGTTATTAGGAATACAAAACTTAATATTACAGTTGAAGAATAATAAAAAAATTGTTTTTAGGTAAAAGTACACTTAATACAGGGAATAAAGGGGCTAAAGACCCTGGACTTAGCCCGTTTATTCCCAAAAAATTTATATACCGCAATGTTTTAATAACACACACAATATGAAATTTTTTCACAAACGTCTTCAGGTGTTTCACATCTTGCTTGTTTTGGGATAAGTCTGACAGTTTTATCCTCTTCCATGTAACTATGTCCTCGTACTGGAAATATCATTGTTATCTTCTCAAATCTTTTGTCTGTGTGGACAAGGTAATGCATAAATCGAAAAACTGTGTAATTCTTGTTTTTTTCACCGCAGGAGTCACTGTATATTTTAATTTCTCTTACTTCTTGTGAGAGACTGATATGCACAAAATCATGAAACAAAGAACAGACATCATTGCTGCCTTTTTGCTACGTGTTTCCGGGTACAAGAAAAGGATTTCTGAATTTGACAGCATATGTATATTGAAAACAAACAGAGGACAATTGCCTTTTGTAGTACACATCAACGTATAACACATTAGATTCAGCATTAAAAACACTACAAATTACCGTTGATAACTAAAAAGATTTTTTTTGGACTTAGCCCCTTTATTCCCTGTGCCCTTCAATTGAGTTTTTTATATCAAATAAAATGTAATATCTTTCGACCTTAAATTTTCCAAAAAAATTGTGTTATCTTACATTGTTTTTAATTTTACATAAAATAATCACCTTAAAAGGTATACAAAAGTTGATATTTTATTGTTCTCCATTAAATTTTGCAGCTTTTGGTAAAGTTGCAACCCGATTGCTTGATTGGTTGTATTAATGAAGGACGTCAAAAGTTACAACAAATATTTTTTAACTCTATTTTTTTAAAAAAAACTTTGTTTAAAACAGATTTATCTCAGCCACACTCAATGTTTTATAGAAAATAAACGGTACCAGTGGACTGACACATAATTTCTCCCTTAAGTAAATTTAAAAAAGACAATCTGTAATAAAACTATCATGTTCTACAAAGTAATTCTAAATATCATTTAATAATTTATTGTTCAAATTGTATGGGGGGAACCCCCCCCCCCCCGGTATTACCAAGCTTTTTTGATCTGGTTTTGTTCGGTGATTTGACCTTACACTTCCTACCAGGTTTCATGGAAAACGGTTGGAAAGTAAGGAAGAAATTAATTTTTTTTATATTTTCCTTAAGAATAACATTGTGCGCTTTCAGACAACGTACTGCGTTTATCTTGGACACTAAATTTAACTTTTCTCTGGAACCGTTAGTCGTAGACAAATAATTCAAAATACTAATTTGTTTAGTTTTTTAAGCTGGTTTCAATGGTACCAGTCAAGTTATACTTTACTTTTATTGTTTTCGCTGAAAATTTAAAAATGTGATTTTTTGACATTTAAAAGCCCATAACTTTTGAACCGTCACTTTTACAGACATGCGGGTGGTGTCAAATTATTTAGTGCTCTGTGCACTATAAACTATCAAATTTTAATCAAAATCGTTAGAGCCGTTTTTGAGAAAATTGGATTTTTTACGTTTTTAAGGGTTTTTAGGGGTGAACTACCCTTAAAAATCAAAAATTCAAAAAAATGAAAAAAAATACCTGGAGATACGGTGACTATATATATACATGCCAAATTTCATCTAAATCGGACAAACGGGGTAGGCTGTGGCACTGTACACATCCAGACACACACACGCACACACATAAACACCCACACGCGACGGACAGACATCACGTCAAAACCCACTTTTACTTTCTTCCCTTATACATAGTATATGGAGAAAGTATTGTTTTCGTCAAAATTTTCGAATTTGAGTTGAGGGTGGATATATCCGTTTTGGGGTCCCCTGAATCCAAAAAAGTGGGTTTTGACGTGATGTCTGTCCGTCCGTGTGTGTGTGTGTGTGTGTCTGGATGTGTACAGTGCCACAGCCTACCCCGTTGGTTCGATTTAGATGAAATTTGGCATGTATATATATAGTCACCGTATCTCCAGGCGTTTTTTTCATTTTTTTGAATTTTTGATTTTTAAGGGTAGTTCACCCCTAAAAACCCTTAAAAAACGTGAAAAATCCAATTTTCTCAAAAACGGCTCTAACGATTTTGATTAAAATTTGATAGCTTATAGTCCACAGAGTAATAAATAATTTGACACCACCCGCATGTCTGTAAAAATGACGGTTCAAAAGTTATGGGCTTTTAAATGTCAAAAAATCACATTTTTAAATTTTCAGCGAAAACAATAAATGTAAAATATAACTTGATTGGTACCATTGAAACCAGCTTAAAAAGCTAAACAAATTAGTATCTTGAATTATTTGTCTACGACTAACGATTCCAGAGAAAAGTTAAATTTACTGTCCACGATAAACGCAGTACATTGTCTGAAAGCGCCCAATGTTATTCTTATGGAGAATATAAAAAAAATCAATTTCTTCCTTACTTTCCAACCGTTTTCCATGAAACTTGGTATGAAGTGTAAGGTCAAATCAGTGAACAAAACCAGCTCAAAAAAGCTTGGTATTACCGGGGGGGGGGGTTCTCTCATGCAATTTGAACAATAAATTATTAAATGATATTTAGAATAACTTTGTAGAACATGATAGTTTTATTGCAGATTTTTTTTTAAATTTACTTAAGGGAGAAAGTATGTGTCAGTCCACTGGTACCGTTTATTTGGATTAAGGGGACCTCAAAACGGATATATCCACCCTCAACTCAAATTCGAAAATTTTGACGAAAACAATACTTTCTCCATATACTATGTACCTATAAGGGGAGAAGGTAAAAGCAATAAAATCTCATTTAAATTTAATATTCTATCTATCTATGAAAGTTTTCTCAAAATATTTGTTCAATTTTGCATTCCAGAGGTAAAAATGTACATTAGATACACAAAAAACTAAAGATCACATTTTTAACCATAACTATGAAACAAATGGGCTTAGGACCTATAATTACGTATTAGCGAATTTCCCATAGGGAAGAAGCTATTACCGTAGGTCTCATGGCGAGACTTAAGCCCGGGACCATGTTATTTTTTCTTCTTTAAGTGCCCAGAGTCCAAAAACAATAGTCGTTAAAATTTATATATATATATATATGTATATATATATATGTATATATATATATATATATATATATATATGTATATATGTATATATATGTGTCTGTGAACACGATAACTCTCGTAAAAATGGTCCGATCGAGACCAAATTTGGTAGTGACGTGTATTCCTACAAATGCTCGGACGAGTTCGTTAACCAGACATATCGGTCAATGGGAACGGGTAGTTTGGGGGGTTTTGTACCCCAAAATGGGGTTTTTTTGCGTTTTTCACATGTAATTTTTTAAAATTTCTAATTTTATATTTCACCATTGGAATCAGCTTAAAAAACTAAACAATTAAGTTCCTTAAAGTTTTTCTCTATCTCCAACAGTTACCGAGATATTAAAAAATCTAAACACAGTATGTTGTATTGTGGGGCTCCAATGTTAATCTTATGGAGGATAGGGAAAAATTAATATTTCCCATATTAATCAATATTTTTGGATAAAACTTGATATTTAGCTTCATGTGGTTGAGGTCTATCCATTTATGCTTAAAAATCATAGTTTATGTGTTTATCATGGCAGCAAACCTGCATACTCTTTTCCCATATTAATCATATAGTGAATAGGCAAACTCCTTTATTTATGGACAGATATTGATGAAAGTTGATATAAATGATGAAAAAATTAATTGTTTACGCTAGAAACACCTACTTTCAGCGTTCCTCACAGCAGCAAACCTGCATACTCTTTCCCATGTTAATCTATGGAGAGTAGGCAAATAATACTCGTATTTATTGACAGTTAATTATCAAACTAGTCATATATTATTATTATTATGTTATTGATTTGGAAATTCGCTGAGTACGCAGGTCTGCTGCGACGGGGGTATATATATATATGTGTGTGTGTGTGTGTGTGTGTGTGTGTGTGTGTGTGTGTCTGTGAACACGATAACTCTCGTAAAAATGGTCCGATCAAGACCAAATTTGGTAGAGACGTGTATTCCTACAAATGCTCGGACGAGTTCGTAAACCAGACACATCGGTCAATGGGAACGGGTAGTTTGAGGGGGTTTTGTACCCCAAAATGGGGTTTTTTGCGTTTTTCACATGTAAGTTTTAAAAATTTCTAATTTTACATTTCACCATTGGAATCAGCTTAAAAAACTAAACAATTAAGTACCTCAACGTTTTTCTCTATCTTCAACGGTTACTGAGATATAAAAAAATCTAAACACAGTACGTTGTATTTTGAGGCTCCAATGTTAATCTTATGGAGGATTAGGAAAAATTAATTTTTCTCTTATTATCTAATATTTTTGGGTGAAATTTGATATTTAGCTTCATGTGGTTGAGATCCATACATTTGTGCTAAAAAATCATAGTTTATGTGTTTATCATGGCAGCAAACCTGCAAACTCTTTTCCCATGTTAATCATATGGAGATTAGGCAAACGCCTTTATTTATGGACATATGTTGATGAAAGTTGGTATAAATGTTAAAAATAAAATTTTTGATGGTATAAATGGCTACTTTCAGTGTTCCTCACAGCAGCAAACCTACTCACTCTTTCCCATTTTAATCTTTTTTTTGGGGCATATGGAGAATAGGCAAATAATTCTCATGTTTATAGACAGATTTTGACCAAACTTGTCATATATTATTATTATTATATTATTGATTTGGAAATTCGCTGAGTACGCAGGTCTGCTGCGACGGGGGTATATATATATATATATATATATATATGTGTGTGTGTGTGTGTGTGTGTGTGTGTGTGTGTGTGTGTGTGTGTGTCTGTGAACACGATAACTCTTGTAAAAATGGTCCGATCGAGACCAAATTTGGTAGAGACGTGTATTCCTACAAATGCTCGGACGAGTTCGTAAACCAGACATATCGGTCATTGGGAACGGGTAGTTTGGGGGGGGGTTTGTACCCCAAAATGGGATTTTTTGCGTTTTCACATGTAATTCTTAAAAATTTATAATTTTATATTTCACCATTGGAATCAGCTTAAAAAACTACACAATTAAGTTTCTTAAAGTTTTTCTCTATCTCCAACGGTTACTGAGATATTAAAAAATCTAAACACAGTACGTTGTATTGTGGGGCTCCAATGTTAATCTTATGGAGGATATGGGAAAATTAATATTTCCCATATTAATCAATATTTTGGATAAAACTTGATATTTAGCTTTATGTGGTTGAGGTCTATCCATTTATGCTTAAAAATCATAGTTTATGTGTTTATCATGGCAGCAAACCTGTATTACTCTTTTCCCATATTAATCATATAGTGAATAGGCAAACTCCTTTATTTATGGACAGATGTTGATGAAAGTTGATATAAATGCTCAAAAAATTTATTGTTTACGCTAGAAACACTTACTTTCAGCGTTCCTCACAGCAGCAAACCTGCATACCCTTTCCCATGTTAATCTATGGAGAGTAGGCAAATAATACTCATATTTATTGACAGATAATGATCAAACTAGTCACATATTATTATTATGTTATTGATTTGGAAATTCGCTGAGTACGCAGGTCTGCTGCGACGGGGGTATCATTTTTTCCTTGTTTTAACTCAAGGAATATATTCCCGGAGTTAATCAGGGTTGCCGTGAAACACTCTGTATATGTGTGTCTGTGAACACGATAGCTCTCGTAAAAATGGTCCGATCGAGACCAAATTTGGTAGAGACGTGTAATCCTACAAATGCTCGGACGAGTTCGTAAACCAGACATATCGGTCAATGGGAACGGGTAGTTTGGGGGGTTTTGTACCCCAAAATGGGGTTTTTGCGTTTTTCACCTGTAATTTTTAAAATTTCAAATTTTATCTTTCACCATTAGAATCAGCTTTTAAAACTGCACAATTAAGTTCCTTAAAGTTTTTCTCTATCTCAAACGGTTACCGAGATAAAAAAAATCTAAACACAGTACGTTGTATTTTAAGGCTCCGATGTTAATGTTATGGAGGATAGGGAAAAATTAATATTTCCCATATTAATCAATATTTTTGGATAAAACTTGGTATTTACCTTCATGTTGTTGATACCCACCCGTTTATGCTTCAAAATCATAGATTATATGTTTATCATGGCAGCAAACCTGCATACTCTTTTCCCATATTAATCATATAGGGAATAGGCAAACTCCTTTATTTATGGACAGATGTTGATGAAAGTTGTTGTAAATGTTGGTGTAAATTGTTTATGTTAGAAATGCCTACTTTCAGTGTTCCTTACAGCAGCAAACCTGCACACTCTTTCCCATGTTAATCTTATGGATAACAGAAAAATAATTCTCATGTTTATGGACAGATTTTTATAAAACTTGTCAAATATTATTATTATTATATTGTTGATTTGGAAATTCGCTGAGTACGCAGGTCTGCTGCAACGGGGGTATTTAAATTTACAATAGTCAAGAAGGCTATTAAAAGCAAAGAAACTTTATATTATTTTGGTTTTGTGGTATTTATACTATTGATGACAAAAGCCTTTTCATTTATGTTTTTTATTAATCCGAATACGTCCTTTGATTCTTTTTATTTTAATCCTGTTTTTGTGTTCAGTTTTGTGTTCTAGTTCAGTTAACTTTAGTAAAATATTGAAGTGTGCCCTTTTCTGATTGGATTTACTGTATTACAATACTTACAACAACCTTTAGGGTTAATAAGTGATTATATGTAACAAAAATCATAATGGTCGCGACTGAGCTCGCCCTCTCCCTGACATTATGGCTGGATCCGCCACTGCCTACCGGAGCTACCAAGAATGCTTGATTTTCTAAAACGCCGTCCTCGTTAAACAGAACCAATCAAAATTTTAATACCAACACCATATTAAAGCCAAAAATATGTCCACTATTAAATTATGATATTAGACAAGAGAGTAATCACATTGAGTGCGTTATATAATCTATTGAAACATATTATTTTCAATCAACATTACTTATCATTAACATTGTTACATATCAGCAATGTTACTTACACAGCATTCAACATTCAATATTCTTCCAAAATTAGTTAAACAACCATTTGAAAACTTGAATCGCATTTCCAGAACGATTTGTTATTAGAAGTTGTTCTGTTCTGAAAATGGACTGACAATCACGTAATTAGTGCATCTGTCCATTGCCAATAGCGCAAGCATTAACCAGAGCACATGAAAACAAGTCAAACGGCAAGCAGACTACATTTCGACGGGATATTACGTCAAATTATCTCTAATTACGGGTCAATTTAAGACTTGTATTTATAAATATTTAGTCTCCGAAAAGGTGCTGGAAGGTTTGCGTTGATTCCTCGGTGAAGGATGAGAGATGGCTCCGCGAGGTCCTGGTCCTGGGTCCGTGCCAGCTGACGTCCTGACGCATATTAATTTGTGTGTCAACTGCCCGCGATATCGCCACTAATGACCTTGACCTGGGGAGGTACGTGACCTGGTCACCTCTCAACTGCTTGTCTCCAGATATTACAGACCTTCAAGTGTCTACTGGCCGTTGCGTTGATCCGAACGAAAGCCTTCTATCAAAATTGAATATCATCAACTAATTCCAAAAACATTAAAATTGTGGTTTAGTCATCCCCAAGGAATAAGTTTTAAAATAAAACTTAATTTAGTACAATGTCTCATTCTACTAAAAATGAATCACGTGTAAACACAAATCAATTGATTAGAATAGCGGAACGAATAATGCAAATTCATATTACGCCATTGTCGTTTTATTGTTGAACCTAGATGTTAAAATATAAATTAGTAGACCAACTGGGCCAAAATAATAGATTAAAATGAGAATTTGTATATTATTAAAATGGCACGCACATAAGCATACAGGGCATAAAAATAACCAGCATCATATTTTTTGTTTATACGTTATTATTACAGTAATATAGTTTAACCTTATTCTTCTTATCCAAAATCTCGCACTGGATCTGTTATTTCAGTAGTTAGGTTGAAACTAGAAAAGAGCCAACAGAATAAGCGTGTAATTCCCTTATAGTAATAACATGGGGATCAAATCTTGGACATGGAAGCTGATACTTTTCACATTTTCAAAGTTATCAACTTTTAATGGTTTTGTCACTAATATACATTGTCTTACATGTCACTTACATGTTACATCCACCACCTACTGAGAATCAGTAGGTCATTCCACCCAACACCAAAGTCGACGTCAGCTTTGTTGCCCCTCCAATAGAGTGTGCGAGTACACATTACTGGACACGTGTTATCGCAACATCCACCACCTACTGAGAATCACGAGGCAATTCCACTCAACACCAAAGTCGACGTCAGCTTTGTTGCCCCTCCAATAGAGTGTGCGAGTACACATTACTGGACACGTGTTATCGCAACATCCACCACCTACTGAGAATCACGAGGCCATTCCACTCAACACCAAAGTCACCGTCAGCTTTGTTACCCCTCCAATAGAGTGTGCGAGTACACATTACTGGACACGTGTTATCGCAACATCCACCACCTACTGAGAATCACGAGGCCATTCCACTCAACACCAAAGTCACCGTCAGCTTTGTTACCCCTCCAATAGAGTGTGCGAGTACACATTACTGGACACGTGTTATCGCAACATCCACCACCTACTGAGAATCACGAGGCCATTCCACTCAACACCAAAGTCACCGTCAGCTTTGTTGCCCCTCCAATAGAGTGTGCGAGTACACATTACTGGACACGTGTTATCGCAACATCCACCACCTACTGAGAATCACGAGGCCATTCCACTCAACACCAAAGTCACCGTCAGCTTTGTTACCCCTCCAATAGAGTGTGCGAATACACATTACTGGACACGTGTTATCGCAACATCCACCACCTACTGAGAATCACGAGGCCATTCCACTCAACACCAAAGTCACCGTCAGCTTTGTTACCCCTCCAATAGAGTGTGCGAGTACACATTACTGGACACGTGTTATCGCAACATCCACCACCTACTGAGAATCACGAGGCCATTCCACTCAACACCAAAGTCACCGTCAGCTTTGTTGCCCCTCCAATAGAGTGTGCGAATACACATTACTGGACACGTGTTATCGCAACATCCACCACCTACTGAGAATCACGAGGCCATTCCACTCAACACCAAAGTCACCGTCAGCTTTGTTACCCCTCCAATAGAGTGTGCGAATACACATTACTGGACACGTGTTATCGCAACATCCACCACCTACTGAGAATCACGAGGCCATTCCACTCAACACCAAAGTCACCGTCAGCTTTGTTGCCCCTCCAATAGAGTGTGCGAAGTACACATTACTGGACACGTGTTATCGCAACATCCACCACCTACTGAGAATCACGAGGCCATTCCACTCAACACCAAAGTCACCGTCAGCTTTGTTGCCCCTCCAATAGAGTGTGCGAATACACATTACTGGACACGTGTTATCGCAACATCCACCACCTACTGAGAATCACGAGGCCATTCCACTCAACACCAAAGTCACCGTCAGCTTTGTTGCCCCTCCAATAGAGTGTGCGAATACACATTACTGGATACGTGTTATCGCAACATCCACCACCTACTGAGAATCACGAGGCCATTCCACTCAACACCAAAGTCACCGTCAGCTTTGTTGCCCCTCCAATAGAGTGTGCGAGTACACATTACTGGACACGTGTTATCGCAACATCCACCACCTACTGAGAATCACGAGGCCATTCCACTCAACACCAAAGTCACCGTCAGCTTTGTTGCCCCTCCAATAGAGTGTGCGAATACACATTACTGGACACGTGTTATCGCAACATCCACCACCTACTGAGAATCACGAGGCCATTCCACTCAACACCAAAGTCACCGTCAGCTTTGTTGCCCCTCCAATAGAGTGTGCGAATACACATTACTGGACACGTGTTATCGCAACATCCACCACCTACTGAGAATCACGAGGCCATTCCACTCAACACCAAAGTCACCGTCAGCTTTGTTACCCCTCCAAATAGAGTGTGCGGGTATACATTACTGGATTACGTGTTGTTATCGCAACATCCACAACCACTACTGAGAATCACGTAGGCAATTCCTTACACTCAACACCAAATGGGTCACCTTTGTTTCAGCTTTGTGCGCGTGCGACCCTCCAATAGAGTGTGCGAATACACATTACTGGACACGTGTTATCGCAACATCCACCACCTACTGAGAATCACGAGGCCATTCCACTCAACACCAAAGTCACCGTCAGCTTTGTTACCCCTCCAATAGAGTGTGCGAGTACACATTACTGGACACGTGTTATCGCAACATCCACCACCTACTGAGAATCACGAGGCCATTCCACTCAACACCAAAGTCACCGTCAGCTTTGTTACCCCTCCAATAGAGTGTGCGAACACATTACTGGACACGTGTTATCGCAACATCCACCACCTACTGAGAATCACGAGGCCATTCCACTCAACACCAAAGTCACCGTCAGCTTTGTTGCCCCTCCAATAGAGTGTGCGAATACACATTACTGGACACGTGTTATCGCAACATCCACCACCTACTGAGAATCACGAGGCCATTCCACTCAACACCAAAGTCACCGTCAGCTTTGTTGCCCCTCCAATAGAGTGTGCGAATACACATTACTGGACACGTGTTATCGCAACATCCACCACCTACTGAGAATCACGAGGCCATTCCACTCAACACCAAAGTCACCGTCAGCTTTGTTGCCCCTCCAATAGAGTGTGCGAATACACATTACTGGACACGTGTTATCGCAACATCCACCACCTACTGAGAATCACGAGGCCATTCCACTCAACACCAAAGTCACCGTCAGCTTTGTTGCCCCTCCAATAGAGTGTGCGAGTACACATTACTGGACACGTGTTATCGCAACATCCACCACCTACTGAGAATCACGAGGCCATTCCACTCAACACCAAAGTCACCGTCAGCTTTGTTGCCCCTCCAATAGAGTGTGCGAATACACATTACTGGACACGTGTTATCGCAACATCCACCACCTACTGAGAATCACGAGGCCATTCCACTCAACACCAAAGTCACCGTCAGCTTTGTTGCCCCTCCAATAGAGTGTGCGAATACACATTACTGGACACGTGTTATCGCAACATCCACCACCTACTGAGAATCACGAGGCCATTCCACTCAACACCAAAGTCACCGTCAGCTTTGTTGCCCCTCCAATAGAGTGTGCGAATACACATTACTGGACACGTGTTATCGCAACATCCACCACCTACTGAGAATCACGAGGCCATTCCACTCAACACCAAAGTCACCGTCAGCTTTGTTGCCCCTCCAATAGAGTGTGCGAATACACATTACTGGACACGTGTTATCGCAACATCCACCACCTACTGAGAATCACGAGGCCATTCCACTCAACACCAAAGTCACCGTCAGCTTTATTACAACAGTGTGTTATTACAAAATCCATTTTTCATACAATTTTCTCAACCCTTTTGGATTTTTTCAGTTTTATACCTATTGTCCTATGTACTTGTTCAATCAACACCATTATCAAACTGAATATTCTTCACACCTATAGGAAGAATTGTTTTCACAGCTCTTGTTTCGTTCTTAACAACTGTAGCATAAACGTCAATAGAAACTTATCTATTACAATTGAAATAATTGTCGTCTAGAGTAAGATTGTATATCAATTCAATAAACCTGTACATTTTTATAATTGCTAATTTAAAATGTAAAATATTGAAAAACTGCTTTAGTTTTTAGTATGTGACAAAAGTATTCAGAGTAAAAAGTGTACCATAGAATCACAAAATTAATAGTCTAGATTGTTACAAAGTGTTATTGATCAACGCAAATTTCGGTGTAGAAAATACTCATCCTTAGACACCAATAATAATTGTTCACCACCGGTTCTTATTTATTCTTAGCTTTCTTAAAAACACATCCATAAAAATTAAAATGAGTTTTCGTCTAGAGCAAGACTGTATATCAATCACTCTGTAGAATTTCATTGATTCTGACTAATGTCTTCTTGGAAAATTATATTTTGACATAACGATATTGAAAAACTAGTTTTTTATACCTTTTTGGTGTGATTAGTATGTGAAAAAAGTATGCTAGGGGAAACGTTCAACATAGAAATAAAAAATTTACTTGGTTTAGTTTATTACAAATAGTTTAAATGGCCTATAGATCAAAGTCAATTTTTCGTGCGAAAATCCTAAATACAAAACCATTTTGATGACATTTCAAATTTCTCTCTATCATATCATGCTGTATCAGTAATTTAATAGTCACGAGAAATGTTAAACGCCTATATTAAGTATGTATCAGGCATGCTGTTAGTGTTTGGTCTCAGCTGGTTGACCTGTGACTCAATAAAAACAAAAGAATTATATTTTTAGAAATTTAAATGCAGCTGATTTCATGTATTCTATATCATGTTAGTGTAAGCCCAGATGACATTTCTGGAAGATAGCATGACATAAGATGTTACGAGCTAACAACTACTGAATTAAACTGATCTACAATACTGCAATATTGATCTACTTGAATTGTTAAACTTTTTATCACATGTAATATTTTGTTTAACTATGGATTATAAATTCAATATTTTCAATATTTTACTAAAACTAATATGACTATGTAACTATTTCCCGTAATTGACATGAATATGTCTTAGCTCGGGGGGGGGGGTGTTGGCGATTTTGAAGATGGAAAACACGTAACAGGTTTTGTTTTGAATTTGAATTTCAAATTTGAAAATTTTAATTTCAGAGCTATTGTTTTGAATTTTTAATATAAAAGAATAAGAACAGCTGTTTAGATTAACTGAGATTCCCTTTAGACATATCCATTTTTATAATCATCTCAGTTAATTTGCATGCATTGTTGTTTTTAAAATGTTTGTTGCATTTTATATGTTTTTTAAAATTTAAATCATCTTGCTTGAAAATTATTAGGATTGACATCGTCTTGAATATACCGAGCGTTTAGGTTAGAAGTATCAAGAAATAACTACTTCATATATGATATTATAATGAAATTTTTATGCTAACATGCCATGAATACAACCAAAAGTGGTATCTTATTTAGTAAAGTTCATTATGTTCACCATAAGTTGTCCCCAAGAGATTTAATAAGTAATCAATCTCCCACCAACATTGTCTAGCATTTCTAGTGTTATCCTTTCATCTGCAGTCACAATTCTACGTCTCGGTTCCTGTACACTCTAAACCTGGTACACAATATCTTTGATAAACAAACCCCAATGCAAATAAATCAAGATATCATCTAACAATCTTGTCGATCACGCAATAGGATATTTCCTACCAATCCATTAACCAAACATCATGTGGTATGTTCCTGTGTGACACCGTCATGCTGGAAAAGGATTTGTTCTAGCATTTGGGGTACTACAAAATTTTGTAAAAATGTGCCTTCTTACTGTTTGTTTTATAACATAGCTCAATAATTGCATTATACATTAGTCCTATCTAGACATTCGTTTTTGAGGTATCTCTTTCAACAAGCCAATATCTCACTACCAAAATTTAATCTTAAGGACAATCATAGACTCCCGTTGTTTGCCATCACATTCACCTAACAACACTGTCAACTAATTGGTTATAAACAGATGAGTTGATTTGTATTGTTTATATTTGAATCTCTATAAGCTCAATGTTTATTTTTTAGATTTTATAAGCTTAAACTATATTACTATAAACCTGTGATTTTACTGGGTTTTCTGACATTTCTGATGGCTGACGTTCAGGAAACACTGCGGATGCAGCAGACAGTCGTACCACCACATCAAGCTGGATTACTTTTCCTTCCTAGGTACTAATGGTGTCAGAAAGTCCCGGGAGATGAAAAGTAGTACTTTAATACAGAGAGTAAAGACGACTTTGCATAGTAGGTTGAGGAAAACACATTCATTTTACCTTTTCATGTTGGATGAGCTCCCAGGTTTCTCCATATCCTCATAATCACTCGGTATTAAAAAAATACCTAATCATATTTTCTTTGGAACAGAATTTAAGTTTTTTAACTGAAAAAAATATGTTAAATAAATGTATTTTGGCCTAACTTATTCACGAATTAATTGAGTCATTCATAGGAATATGTTTCTCTTCTAAGGGTGTAGGACTTTTGGCAACCTCGCCTATCCCATTCGTCATCTCAGGGGGTTATAAAAGTGTCACAACCCGTGGTCTGGACATTTGGCAACCGCTGTTCTCCCTGGTGGGGATTTCAGGGATATCGTTCGTGCCGGGCGGGTTTGAGGGTGAGGGAGGAAGTGCGCTAAAGAAGGGCGAGAGAGGAGGCGGCGGACGAAGACGCGAAGAATAACAAAGCACAACGCATGATACCCAATTCCTTTTAAGTGTGAGATTACTAACCGTCTAAGAACTGTCTGTTGTTAAGTTTGAACTATGTTTAGAGGTACAATATTATGTATTGTTTCGGTCTTATTTTTAAATCCATAAATAACTTCTTGAGGAAAGAATTAACGATTTATATTTCTTTGAAATCAGATAATCTTGTAACTTGCAATTTATAATACTGTAATAATATTACAACCAAATTAAGATATTCATAATGTGCAGAATCAATTAAACAAAATATACAGTCATATACTTTGTTTTAATTTTTACAAATACAATTGGTATAAGACATGTTAAAAAAGTATGCTTTATATATATATTTCACTGTTTATATTATTAAAAAATTATTAATGTGGTCACAAACCTCTCTGTAATAAGTTAAATTTAAATTCTCGGCTAGGTGCAAAAAGAGTCCTATACAAGTGCATAACAAATTATTATTAAAACCTTAAAATTCAAAAATTCTAAATACAAATACTGGAGAGAGAATAAATACAATGAAGAGATGAAATCATCTGTTACAATTTTGTACAATACGTTATGTTGTTACAATACGAGGTGTATATCGACTGCCCCTTGCCGTCTCGCTCTTACATCTCCTGATTTCGGTGATTCCGGGGAGAGGGAGGGTCTTAAAGGGATAAAAGTGATAATTTGTGGGATTAAACAATGAGGCAGGGATTTTCATGGAGAAAAGGGAGAATTTTTGGGATGAAACTGAGGTTGCCAAAAGGTCGCAGTCGAGGGCTAATTAGGGTTCCGACCCTCGGTGGGGGCTGGGCGGTTGCCAAAAATCCGTTTCCCCTCTTCTAAAATCAGGAGTCTCAGGAGAATCAGGAAAGTCTCATGATCATCTTCCATATATCACCTTACACGAGTTCATGGCGTACAGCATTTAATAGAAATAAATCACTTATTGCTAGATAGGTACATGTGATCATTACATATTTATCTACATGAAATCTAGCATTCCGATAATAACCAGTGGAGATTGCGCCACATGACACCTTCTTGCCTCCAAGGTCGTAGAAAAGTCCCGCCACTTTCCCTCGCCCCGGCTCAGGTGATTAGGAAGGTCGTGACCTTGAGGTTGTGTAATCAACGTGTCCGGAACTAGCTGTTATGACTAAAAACAAGTTATTATAAAAACGAACAAATTTTACTGTATAAAAGTATGATTCTGAGAAATAAACATCCGAACTAGCAGTTTACCTTATTTAGAAGCTATGCAAGTATAACTGTAAATATTTTGGCAATAAAGTATGATTAATAAGTCAGGGTTCAGTTTACCAGATATTACACACCCCATTTTCATAACTGGGTATAAATAATACACTACTGTAGTACGTGTCTCCATGAGACATCTTCACCAGGACAAACGATCACATTTACCGGCGTCACAATTTCCATTAGTTAAATGAAGATTACCGTATTCATTGTATGCATCAAATTATACCTCAACGCAAATAATTTTTATCGAAACGATAATCCTCCTAATAGTGTAAACTGTGGGTATAAATAGCAGTGTACAACACGGTAAATGTGACGCATAAGTAGCAAGCTGATTGTAGCCTTGACAGTTGGACACTTGACTCACGCAACTTCCATGCTGTCCAGGTGTCTTTGTGGGTCATCCTTCACCTAGATGGACGCGTCGTCACCGTTCTGCAGACGCTACTACTTGTGTAAAATGTAGGGATACCGGACAGTAAATGTGATACTTGAGTTGCTAGCTGATTGTAGACTTGACAGTTGGACGCTTGACCTACGCAACTTCCATGCTGTCCAGGTGTCTTTGTGGGTCATCCTTCACCTAGATGGACGCGTCGTCACCGTTCTGCAGACGCTACTACTTGTGTAAAATGTAGGGATACCGGACAGTAAATGTGATACTTGAGTTGCTAGCTGATTGTAGACTTGACAGTTGGACGCTTGACTCACGCAACTTCCATGCTGTCCAGGTGTCTCCGTGGGATATCCTTCACCTAGATGGACGCGTCGTCACCGTTCTGCAGACGCTACTACTTGTGTAAAATGTAGGGATACCGGACAGTAAATGTGATACTTGAGTTGCTAGCTGATTGTAGACTTGACAGTTGGACGCTTGACCTACGCAACTTCCATGCTGTCCAGGTGTCTTTGTGGGTCATCCTTCACCTAGATGGACGCGTCGTCACCGTTCTGCAGACGCTACTACTTGTGTAAAATGTAGGGATACCGGACAGTAAATGTGATACTTGAGTTGCTAGCTGATTGTAGACTTGACAGTTGGACGCTTGACCTACGCAACTTCCATGCTGTCCAGGTGTCTTTGTGGGTCATCCTTCACCTAGATGGACGCGTCGTCACCGTTCTGCAGACGCTACTACTTGTGTAAAATGTAGGGATACCGGACAGTAAATGTGATACTTGAGTTGCTAGCTGATTGTAGACTTGACAGTTGGACGCTTGACCTACGCAACTTCCATGCTGTCCAGGTGTCTTTGTGGGTCATCCTTCACCTAGATGGACGCGTCGTCACCGTTCTGCAGACGCTACTACTTGTGTAAAATGTAGGGATACCGGACAGTAAATGTGATACTTGAGTTGCTAGCTGATTGTAGACTTGACAGTTGGACGCTTGACCTACGCAACTTCCATGCTGTCCAGGTGTCTTTGTGGGTCATCCTTCACCTAGATGGACGCGTCGTCACCGTTCTGCAGACGCTACTACTTGTGTAAAATGTAGGGATACCGGACAGTAAATGTGATACTTGAGTTGCTAGCTGATTGTAGACTTGACAGTTGGACGCTTGACCTACGCAACTTCCATGCTGTCCAGGTGTCTCCGTGGGATATCCTTCACCTAGATGGACGCGTCGTCACCGTTCTGCAGACGCTACTACTTGTGTAAAATGTAGGGATACCGGACAGTAAATGTGATACATGAGTTGCTAGCTGATTGTAGACTTGACAGTTGGACGCTTGACCTACGCAACTTCCATGCTGTCCAGGTGTCTTTGTGGGTCATCCTTCACCTAGATGGACGCGTCGTCACCGTTCTGCAGACGCTACTACTTGTGTAAAATGTAGGGATACCGGACAGTAAATGTGATACTTGAGTTGCTAGCTGATTGTAGACTTGACAGTTGGACGCTTGACCTACGCAACTTCCATGCTGTCCAGGTGTCTTTGTGGGTCATCCTTCACCTAGATGGACGCGTCGTCACCGTTCTGCAGACGCTACTACTTGTGTAAAATGTAGGGATACCGGACAGTAAATGTGATACTTGAGTTGCTAGCTGATTGTAGACTTGACAGTTGGACGCTTGACCTACGCAACTTCCATGCTGTCCAGGTGTCTTTGTGGGTCATCCTTCACCTAGATGGACGCGTCGTCACCGTTCTGCAGACGCTACTACTTGTGTAAAATGTAGGGATACCGGACAGTAAATGTGATACTTGAGTTGCTAGCTGATTGTAGACTTGACAGTTGGACGCTTGACCTACGCAACTTCCATGCTGTCCAGGTGTCTTTGTGGGTCATCCTTCACCTAGATGGACGCGTCGTCACCGTTCTGCAGACGCTACTACTTGTGTAAAATGTAGGGATACCGGACAGTAAATGTGATACTTGAGTTGCTAGCTGATTGTAGACTTGACAGTTGGACGCTTGACCTACGCAACTTCCATGCTGTCCAGGTGTCTTTGTGGGTCATCCTTCACCTAGATGGACGCGTCGTCACCGTTCTGCAGACGCTACTACTTGTGTAAAATGTAGGGATACCGGACAGTAAATGTGATACTTGAGTTGCTAGCTGATTGTAGCCTTGACAGTTGGACGCTTGACCTACGCAACTTCCATGCTGTCCAGGTGTCTTTGTGGGTCATCCTTCACCTAGATGGACGCGTCGTCACCGTTCTGCAGACGCTACTACTTGTGTAAAATGTAGGGATACCGGACAGTAAATGTGATACTTGAGTTGCTAGCTGATTGTAGACTTGACAGTTGGACGCTTGACCTACGCAACTTCCATGCTGTCCAGGTGTCTTTGTGGGTCATCCTTCACCTAGATGGACGCGTCGTCACCGTTCTGCAGACGCTACTACTTGTGTAAAATGTAGGGATACCGGACAGTAAATGTGATACATGAGTTGCTAGCTGATTGTAGACTTGACAGTTGGACGCTTGACCTACGCAACTTCCATGCTGTCCAGGTGTCTCCGTGGGTCATCCTTCACCTAGATGGACGCGTCGTCACCGTTCTGCAGACGCTACTACTTGTGTAAAATGTAGGGATACCGGACAGTAAATGTGATACATGAGTTGCTAGCTGATTGTAGCCTTGACAGTTGGACACTTGACTCACGCAACTTCCATGCTGTCCAGGTGTCTTTGTGGGTCATCCTTCACCTAGATGGACGCGTCGTCACCGTTCTGCAGACGCTACTACTTGTGTAAAATGTAGGGATACCGGACAGTAAATGTGATACTTGAGTTGCTAGCTGATTGTAGACTTGACAGTTGGACGCTTGACCTACGCAACTTCCATGCTGTCCAGGTGTCTTTGTGGGTCATCCTTCACCTAGATGGACGCGTCGTCACCGTTCTGCAGACGCTACTACTTGTGTAAA
The DNA here is from genome assembly GCA_023375725.1 of Nephotettix cincticeps. Classification (NCBI taxonomy): domain Eukaryota; kingdom Metazoa; phylum Arthropoda; class Insecta; order Hemiptera; family Cicadellidae; genus Nephotettix; species Nephotettix cincticeps. The sequence goes on along the minus strand of CM041786.1, from coordinate 80,886,565 downwards.
ATGTAGGGATACCGGACAGTAAATGTGATACATGAGTTGCTAGCTGATTGTAGACTTGACAGTTGGACGCTTGACCTACGCAACTTCCATGCTGTCCAGGTGTCTCCGTGGGTCATCCTTCACCTAGATGGACGCGTCGTCACCGTCCTCCATACGCTACTACTTGTGTAAAATGTAGGGATACCGGACAGTAAATGTGATACATGAGTTGCTAGCTGATTGTAGACTTGACAGTTGGACGCTTGACCTACGCAACTTCCATGCTGTCCAGGTGTCTCCGTGGGACATTCTTCACCTAGATGGACGCGTCGTCACCGTTCTGCAGACGCTACTACTTGTGTAAAATGTAGGGATACCGGACAGTAAATGTGATACTTGAGTTGCTAGCTGATTGTAGACTTGACAGTTGGACGCTTGACCTACGCAACTTCCATGCTGTCCAGGTGTCTCCGTGGGTCATTCTTCACCTAGATGGACGCGTCGTCACCGTCCTCCATACGCTACTACTTGTGTAAAATGTAGGGATACCGGACAGTAAATGTGATACATGAGTTGCTAGCTGATTGTAGACTTGACAGTTGGACGCTTGACCTACGCAACTTCCATGCTGTCCAGGTGTCTCCGTGGGACATTCTTCACCTAGATGGACGCGTCGTCACCGTCCTCCATACGCTACTACTTGTGTAAAATGTAGGGATACCGGACAGTAAATGTGATACATGAGTTGCTAGCTGATTGTAGACTTGACAGTTGGACGCTTGACCTACGCAACTTCCATGCTGTCCAGGTGTCTTTGTGGGTCATCCTTCACCTAGATGGACGCGTCGTCACCGTTCTGCAGACGCTACTACTTGTGTAAAATGTAGGGATACCGGACAGTAAATGTGATACTTGAGTTGCTAGCTGATTGTAGACTTGACAGTTGGACGCTTGACCTACGCAACTTCCATGCTGTCCAGGTGTCTTTGTGGGTCATCCTTCACCTAGATGGACGCGTCGTCACCGTTCTGCAGACGCTACTACTTGTGTAAAATGTAGGGATACCGGACAGTAAATGTGATACATGAGTTGCTAGCTGATTGTAGACTTGACAGTTGGACGCTTGACCTACGCAACTTCCATGCTGTCCAGGTGTCTCCGTGGGATATCCTTCACCTAGATGGACGCGTCGTCACCGTTCTGCAGACGCTACTACTTGTGTAAAATGTAGGGATACCGGACAGTAAATGTGATACATGAGTTGCTAGCTGATTGTAGACTTGACAGTTGGACGCTTGACCTACGCAACTTCCATGCTGTCCAGGTGTCTCCGTGGGATATCCTTCACCTAGATGGACGCGTCGTCACCGTTCTGCAGACGCTACTACTTGTGTAAAATGTAGGGATACCGGACAGTAAATGTGATACATGAGTTGCTAGCTGATTGTAGCCTTGACAGTTGGACGCTTGACTCACGCAACTTCCATGCTGTCCAGGTGTCTCCGTGGGATATCCTTTTTTCCTCTAAGTATTTTGATATGCTTTGGATTTAAAACTAAAGTTCAGTTTTAAAATTTCAGAAAGAAGAAGTTTTACATGTATAAAACTCTATATAATTTATAAACATAATTTAAATTTATCTTTTTTCTCCAGACACAAGTAAGGGTATTCCTTTTAATTTAAAGTAGGCTATTATTAACTTCGTACATAAACCGTGGTATAAATGCACCTTTGATGCGAGTTTCTGCTTCAATAAATTCATTTTCAAAACCCTAACAAAACACTTAGAAGTCTAACTTTTTGGACCCATTTAGTTTAAAAATTCACGAAGAAATTCTAGGATATTTTTAACTTATTACATTATACCTACTCTGGCCTACTCTCATCTGACGAGATCAACAAAAAACAACATCATTATAGAATTCCTTAAAACTTTCTCCTTGTACTAGTAGTCTCGATTCCATGCCAAAAGCACCAAATCCTTAATTCCTTGAAAAATATTTCAAGTGCACCAATAGAATTTACAGATGTTTGCACGTGATAATGAGGTGTTTGACGAGGGTTCTGGGTTGTAGAGCAGGTAGTCGGGATGTGCCTGTGATGATGCAACCGGACCGGCGCAGGCGAGATTATCTACCCCTCCTACTTACTAGGTCTATACAATATTTCCAAATATTATTCATTTTATCAATATTCCATAGGGAATAATCTATTAGCGTAGGCAGCATGGTTAGAGTTGAGCCCATGATCATGTTAATTTTTTGTTTTAAGGTTCCTATGGATCAAATACCCCCGTCGCAGCAGACCTGCGTACTCAGCGAATTTCCAAATCAATAATATAATGATATATGACAAGTTTGGTTATAATCTGTCAATAAACATGAGAATTATTTTCCTATTCTCCATAAGATTAACATGGGAAAGAGTGAGCAGGTTTGCTGCTATGAGGAACACTGAGAGTAGGCATTCATACCATCAAACAATTTTTATCTTAACATTTATACCAACTTTCATTAACATCTGTCCATAAATAAAGGAGTTTGGCTTTTATCCATATGATTAACATGGGAAAAGAGTGTGCAGGTTTGCTGTCATGATAAACATAAACTGTGATTTTTTAGCATAAACGTATGGGTCCCAACCACATAAAGCTAAATATAAACTTTAATCCAAAAATATTGGTTAATAAGTGAAAAATTAATTTTTCCTTATCCTCAATAAGATTAACATTGGAGCCTCAAAATACAACGTACTGTGTTTAGATTTTTTCATATCTCGGTGTAGTTTTTAAAGCTGATTCCAATGGTGAAATACAAAATTGTAAATTTTTAAAAATTACATGTGAAAAACGCAAATAATCCCATTTTGGGGTACCTAACCTTCCTAATCTACCCGTTCCCATTGACCGATATGTCTGGTTTACGAACTCGTCCGAGCATTTGTAGGAATACGTCTCTACCAAATTTGGTCTCGATCGGACCATTTTTACGGGAGTTATCGTGTTCACGGACACACACACACACACACACACACATTTATATAAATTTATATATATATACATATATATGTAAAATTTTTAACGACTATTGTCTTTGGACTCTGTGCACCTAAAAATGAAAAAATAACATGGTTCCGGGCTTAAGTTTTACCATGAGACTTAGGTAATAGCTTTTTCCCTATGAGAAATTCGCTAAAACAGAAGCCATTAACATTTTTATAGAATCTATATATATATATATATATATATATATATTGGGTCTTGGATATAAATATATAGGTGCTGTAAAACAATTAAAAAATGTAGGATCAAGTAAAAACTCACGTCTTCCAACACTACTTAATATATTTGCACTTATGTTGTAATTATATACAACGGTAAATATATATAAAAGTTGTTAATTTGGCGATCGATTTCGTCCAGTTACACCGAAGCCCAAATAGAGACGAAGAAACAAGATGGCGTCTGTGCTTAAATACTATTGGCTACCGGAAGTTCTGAATTTATTGGTGTTTTCAATTATTGTGTGTAGTATTATATCCATTGTGTTCTGTGTTATACATAAATGATATTGTATAAAAGTACCATATTATAAATACTTTTTTCTCGCTATGAAACCACTGTTAAAGCCAAAAGTAATGGGAAGAGATATGTCATGAACTTTATATTTACTTTACGTTGCAGTGAATTGCGATAAGCATTACAAATTGGACAAACTAGAGGGAAAACTTAATAGTTTTCCCTCTAGTTTATAATCATTAATAATAAAATCTTAATTATTAAAACATATTAGAAAATACCCCTGTCGCAGCAGACCTGCGTACTCAGCGAATTTCCAAAACAATAATATAATAATATATGACAAATTTTATGCAAATCTGTCCATAAACATGAGAATTATTTGCCTATTCTCCATAAGATTAAAATGGGAAAGAGTGTGCAGGTTTGCTGCTGTGAGGAACACTGAAAGTAGGCATTTATACCATAAACAATTTTTATTTTTAACATTTATACCAGCTTTCATCAACATATGTCCATAAATAAAGGAATTTGTTAATTCCTTATATGATTAACATGGTAAAAGAGGATGCAGGTTTGTTGTCATGATAAACACATAAACAATGATTTTTAAGCATAAAAAAGGGTAGGTATCGACAATATATAAATACCAAGTTTAATCCAAAAATATTGTTTGATATGGGAAATATTAATTTTTCCCTATCCTCCATAACATTAACATTGGAGCCCCAAAATACAACGTACTGTGTTTAGATTTTATTTTTATGAATATTACCGTAGATCATGGTAAGATTACATGTTATTTTCTCGTCTTTAGGTGCCACACACAACAATATATATATTTATATATATATATATATATATATTTTATATATTATGTTTGTAGAAATGTTCAAATGACTTAATACAATTATTCAACTTGTTTGATAGAATAAATGAAAAATGAAATGAAAAGTTTGCGAATTTTCGTTTATATATATATAAACGTTTTCAAGCATTTGAAAAAATAGAAATGAGATACAATAAACAATTATAAACAGAGAAAAATAATATATTATTATTGTCTTAACAGTAATTTAAATATAGAACACATATTTTGTTGCATTTTAAATTAATATAGAGGTTTAAATGTAATTTTTAAATGTTATTTTCAATTGAGTTGAATCGTTCTTTATCAAATATCTTAAATTTAAAAAATTTTGATTTTGAACCAACTGGTGTGCCAATCAGAATTTCTTAAAATTATTGGTTACTTTTTGCATTTTGTTGTGGTTTAATTTTGTAAGGGCTTTAAGCTTTTTAGCTTCAAAAATGGTTGTTTAGAAGCATGATTATAAATAGTTTTCTTTGATCTTCATGTACCACATCAAAAACATGGCCAAGTCATATCGAATACATAGTGAATCATGTTACCAATAATCTTTTATTGTTTACAAATTTAAACCACATCAAAAATAAAAAAGTACCAACTAATTTTAAGAAATTCTGAATTGGCACTCCAGTTGGTTCTAAAATCAAAATTTCCATCCGGTTTAAATTTAAGATAATTTGTTTAAAGAACGATAAATCAATTGAATAACATTTAAAAAATTACATGTATAAACCTCTATATACATTTTAAAATGCAACAAAATCATGTGTTCTATATTTAAATTTACTGTTAAGACAATAATCACCTGTTTAATTATTTAGTCTCTGTTTTTTATTGTTTATTGTTCTCATTTCTATTTTTCCAAATGCTTGAAAACGTTTATATATTTATTAAACGAAAATTCGCAAACTTTTTTCATTTATTCTATCAAACAAGTTGAATAATATATATATATATATATATATTTATATATATATATATGTGTGTGTGTGTGTGTGTGTGTGTGTGTGTGTGTGTGTGTGTGTGTGTATGAACACGATAACTCTCGTAAAAATGGTCTGATCGAGACCAAATTTAGTAGAGACGTGTATTCCTACAAATGCTCGGACGAGTTCGTAAACCAGACATATCGGTCAATCGGAACGGGTAGTTTGGGGGGTTTTGAACCCCAAATTGGGTTTTTTTTAATTTTCACATATAATTTTATATTTCACCATTGGAATCAGCTTAAAAAATTAAACAATTAAGTTTCTTAAAGTTTTTCTCTATTTCCAATGGTTACCGAGATATTAAAAATCTAAATACAGTACGTTGTATAGTGGTGCTCCAATGTTAATCTTATGGAGGATAAAGAAAAATTAATATTTCCCATATTAATCAATATTTTTGGATAAAACTTGATATTTAGCTTCATGTGGTTGAGATTTATCCATTTGTGCTTAAAAATCATAGTTTATGTGTTTATCATGGCAGCAAACCTGTATAGTCCTTTCCCATATTAATCATATAGGGAATAGGCAAACTCATTCATTTATGGACAGATGTTGATAAAAGTTGGTATAAATGTAAAGATAAAAATTGTTTATGGTAGAAATGACTACTTTCAGTGTTCCTCACAGCAGCTAACCTGCACACTCTTTCCCATGTTAATCTTATGGAGAAAAGGCAAATAATTCTCGTGTTTATTATGGACAGATTTTTATAAAACCTGTCATATATTATTATTATTATACTATTGATTTGGAAATTCGCTGAGTGCGCAGATCTGCTGCAACGGGGGTATTTTAATATGCCGGTAGCCGTTGGAGATAGAGAAAAACTTTAAGAAACTTAATTGTGTAGTTTTTTAAGCTGATTGCAATGGTGAAAGATGAAATTTGAAATTTTAAAAAATTACGTGGGGAAAATGCAAAAACTCCATTTTTAGGGTACAAACCCCCCCCCAAACTACCTCTTTCCGATTGAACAATATGTCTGGATTACGAACTCGTCCGAGCAAATGTAGGAATACACTGTACCAAATTTGGTCTCGATCGGACCATTAATACGAGAGTTATCGTATTCACACACACACACGCACACACACACACACACACACACACACACACACACACACACACACACACACACACACATATCTAAATATATAAAACAAAGTCGTGTTAGTTACACGCATTATAACTCGAGAACGGTTGGACCGATTTTAATGATCTATGATTTTCGGATTCGTCTCTGCTCCGGTCATGCTTTAGGCATGTTCAGTTTCCATGAATTCAATTAGTTTTTATTTTATAGCGTTTTAATTTTCTAATGTTAACGTTATGAGGAATAAGTTTTTTTACAAATTATCTACAATCTAAACATTTGATTTCTTAAACCAGCTGTCCGTTACTGTTTACTGTCCGTTAGCAATAAACTTTACTATCCAATGCCATCTGAATCATTCATTATTGTAAAACAAAGAAGTAAATATGTGCTGTACAAAATGAACAGCATTATTAGCCACGGTAATAGTTTACGGTGATTGGGTATTATGAACTGTATTTATATTTCTTTATTTTATGTATGATTAAAAGTCACGTGTTTATGATTATGTCGGCCAAATAAAAAATAATTACGGTGTTTATACATATTACGTTTGTTATAATAATCAGCTGTTGTATATCTTTCCTATAAAAGCCGTATTACAGTTGGTTTTGTTTGGTTTTAGGTTGGATTAGAAAAATTGTGAATCAATCCACTCAGATTTATTTGTTTTGTGGAAATGTTATTAATATGCCCTATCGTTTCAGTATTGTTATTAACTATGTTACCCCGAATATCTAATTTTTCACAACGAAGCCGTAACGGTATTCGACTTCAGAACATGGCCAATCTAAAAGTTAACACGTATTTACTGTCAGGCGCTACGAAGTTCGCCGGGTCAGCTAGTATATATATATATATATATATATATATATATATATATATATATATATGTAAAAATTTTAACGGCTATGGTTTTTGGTCTCTGGGCACCTAAAGAGGAAAAAATAACACGGTCCCGGGCTGAAGTCTCGCCATGAGACCTACGGTAATAGCTTCTTCCCTATGGGAAATTCACTAAAACTGCCTATTTCAGTTACCTCACTTTTGTTTTCAATACAAGCCAAGTATGTTAGATATAGTAAAAAGTACTGAAATTGCTCAAGTATAAAATCAATGTAAGTGAGCAAGGCCGCGTAGAGGCGAGAGAAGTGTCCATATTTCTCAGGTAAGATTAATTTGTTTATGTCTGAGGAGGCAAATACCAGCGACTCCTTGGCCCACTGCTCTCTCCCCATCCCGGTTAAATATTGTTTATCTGCTAACACCTCCGCGTGATAAGACGCCGCACGATCCGCTGATTGCGGCCAAAGTTCAATGTGTGTTCCTCACACGACCGGTGTTCCAAGTGTCTACGTTGCTTGTAATGTAGGCCTATAGTATTCAATCCGATAATAATACATATTGCAACCGTTTATATTCCCTGATTAGTTTACGGTATTGAACTTACATAATATTAGAACCACTATTTATGTAATTGCACTGCATTTCTCTATAAGTTACCGTTGGTGGTTCCATAAGTATTGGATGTAGTATTTTCAACGCAAGAGGTTTTAACCTATCAGAAGACAGTCTGATTTTTGTTACAACCTAATGGCGATCTGCTGTTGAGATGGTGAAGGAATTGAATTACGTTCTACTCACCTAACTGAACGCGGCGCCGTCCCTAAGACTACGTGTGAGTATGTAGGCAAGGGCCTACCTGTACCGTACCCGTACCTAGACCCTTGTTGATTCTATCTCAGCAGTCGAACAAGCATACCTAGCTCTGCTACTTCTCGACCCCGCTCCCTGTCACTCCTTCTGTTTCCACAATCTTATTCTTCCCTCCAATATTACACTGTTCTTGAGCTGACTCCTCCGGTTGCGGCGACGTGCGAGAGGAACGTGCTGTCCGTAGTTTAGGTCACGGACGCGCTGGCCGGCCGACAGCCTTGGCCCCCGCGCATTATCACCCATTTTTAGAAACCACCTGGCATTCTTAGAGCGTAATTACTGGTATTTGGCCAATGTCAAAGACAGTGGCTCGCGTGACGGCCGTGGACCTTGGGGCGTATTCCCGTGCCGCATCATTACAGGGAGTATAAGACCAAACATGACGCGCCACCGCCATTATTTCTCGTTGACAAAAGTACTAGGCCCTACATTATCTTATTCCTTCATGTTATAAGGCCTGTAAAATTAATTAGATACAAGTCATAAAAATCAAAGATATACATTGGGTTTAGTATGAATATAAAAGATAAATTATTAACGTTAATTTTTAAAAGTGTTTGTATTCTGTGATATTTATTGTTAAAGCAAATCTAACAATATAAATAAGTTTTAATAATAAAGTTAGTGAATATCAATATTTTTTGCACTGTATATTTAAATAACTTTTAAAATTTAATATTTAGATTTTAAATCTTTTGTTTATTAGAAAAATCTACAGGACGTACTAACATACATACAAGTTATTACAAATTTATTTCTTTATATTGACATTAACTAATTAAACACTGTAATGACCATAATCAAAAACTCAAATAGATTATAACAAAACGTTTATTAATAATCTCTATATATAAAATTAAATGTCTGTCTGTCTGTATGTATGTATGTATGTATGTCCTTTATGCGTTGCCAAACTACTCATCCGATCGCCATGAAATTTTAGGAAGTTGCTCTATATGTGTCCGGGAAGGTTTTAGTGAAAAAATATTTTCGAAAACCCCATAAGTTTCCATTTTATGGCGTTTTAAATTTCTAATGTTAACCTTATGGAGAGTAAGTTTGTTTACAAATTGTCTATAATGAAAACATTTGATTTCTTAGCTACAGCTGATTGGTTTACTTTCCATCAGCAATACCGTATGTTTTACTATCCAATGCCATCTGAATCATTCATTAATGTTAAACTATGAAGTAAATGTGTACTGTAAAAAATGAACAGCTTTATTCACCACGTTAATAGTTAACGGTTTTGGGGGATTATGTATTTATATTTTTATTTTCTGTCTGATTAAAGTCACGTGTTTATATGATAATTACAATGTTTATATAATAACGTTTATTATAATAATCAGCTGTTGTATATATTTCCTATAAAAGCCGTTTTACAGTCATTTTTCGTTTGGGTTTGGATCGGATTTGAAAATTGTGAATTAATCAACTCAGATTTATTTGTTTTATGGGAATGTTATTAATATGTTTTATCGTTTCAGTATTTTTATTCACTATGAAGCGACCCAGAATATATAACCTTTTACAATGAAGCCGTATTGCTATTCGACTTCAGAACATGGCCAATCTTAAAGTTAACATGTATTTACTGTAAGGCGTTACGAAGTTCGCCGGGTCAGCTAGTATGTATATATATATATATATATATATATATATATATATATATATATATAATATGGTATTTAATGACATTATTGACACTTTTGGTTTGGAAAAACGAGAGGCAGCGTTCAATAATGACTACAGCGCGGTCCTGTCCGTGTGCTATTGGCTAGGGATTAACGGACTTCTCTAGTGGGCCTAGTTCGATGACTTTTTTGAGTTATATATTTATACCATACTAGCTGACCCGGCGAACTTCGTAAAGCCTCACAGTAAACACATGTTAACTTTAAGATTGGCCATGTTCTGAAGTCGAATAGCAATACGGCTTCATTGTGAAAGGTTATATATTCTGGGTCGCTGCATAGTGAATAACAATACTGAAACGATAAAACATATTAATAACATTCCCATAAAACAAATAAATCTGAGTGGATTAATTCACAATTTTCAAATCCAATCCAAACCCAAACGAAACCTAACTGTAATACGGCTTTTATAGGAAAGATATACAACAGCTGATAATTATAATAAACGTAATAATATAAACATTGTAATTATCACATAAACACGTGACTTTAATCAGACAGAAAATAAAAATATAAATACATAATCCCCCAAAACCGTTAACTATTAACATTTACTTCATAGTTTAACATTAATGAATGATTCAGATGGCATTGGATAGTAAAGCATACGGTATTGCTAATGGAAAGTAAACCAATCAGCTGTAGCTAAGAAATCAAATGTTTTCATTGTAGACAATTTGTAAACAAACTTACTCTCCATAAGGTTAACATTAGAAATTTAAAACGCCATAAAATGGAAACTTATGGGGTTTTCGAAAATATTTTTTCACTAAAACCTTCCCGGACACATATAGAGCAACTTCCTAAAATTTCATGGCGATCGGATGAGTAGTTTGGCAACGCATAAAGGACATACATACATACATACATATAGACAGACAGACATTTAATTTTATATATAGAGATTATTAATAAACGTTTTGTTATAATCTATTTGAGTTTTTGATTATGGTCATTACAGTGTTTAATTAGTTAATGTCAATATAAAGAAATAAATTTGTAATAACTTGTATGTATGTTAGTACGTCCTGTAGATTTTTCTAATAAACAAAAGATTTAAAATCTAAATATTAAATTTTAAAAGTTATTTAAATATACAGTGCAAAAAATATTGATATTCACTAACTTTATTATTAAAACTTATTTATATTGTTAGATTTGCTTTAACAATAAATATCACAGAATACAAACACTTTTAAAAATTAACGTTAATAATTTATCTTTTATATTCATACTAAACCCAATGTATATCTGTAATCAGCTGTAGCTAAGAAATCAAATGTTTTCATTGTAGACAATTTGTAAACAAACTTACTCTCCATAAGGTTAACATTAGAAATTTAAAACGCCATAAAATGGAAACTTATGGGGTTTTCGAAAAATCCTTTTCACTAAAACCTTCCCGGACACATATAGAGCAACTTCCTAAAATTTCATGGCGATCGGATGAGTAGTTTGGCAACGCATAAAGGACATACATACATACATACATACAGACATACATTCAATTTTATATATAGAGAAGATGATTTAGTTATTAATTTTTCCTTAAATAGATATTTGAAAAGTCTCTTTTTATTAAATTCCCTACAGTCCGACATCAAACTTATTTCACAATGCAGAGTAAGTTTGGCAACAGTGTGTTCCCACAGTGTGCTTTAACGCACAGCTCAGTCGTGCCCAAGTGTCCCTCAGTATCGCTCATCTAGATCATGACTGAGCCAAACTGGACGAAGGTTTGCCTTTTATCGCAACTTCTGTAACCTTGAACACAGTGGAACATAGGCCCTAAATAGGGTCTTAGTATGGGCTATCGCATATACCGTAGTACCAGTCGCTTTCAAGTGGAGGAAAGGTTATTAGTTCAGAATTCAATTTGAAAAAAGAATGATTCTGGTGGGTTTACCTATTACTGCTTCATAACCATAACACCGCTGATGCCAGGATAAACCTGATTTGTTTAAATATTTTAATATTTGTTTGAAAAAGAATATAATTGTTGAGCAGTTGAAATTGGCGAATTTCCTATGGAAAAGTGAGCTATTCGCATGTCTCGCATAGTCACAGTTAAGGCTGTAACCATAATAGAAGCTCATAATTAATTATTCAACCCCCTGAACACACACACACACACACACACACACACACACACATATATATATATTTATTTATTTATTTATATATAGGGTCCTATCTACAAGTATCAACGACGATAACGCCCGGAATTCATGTCTGATTGTTATAAAATTCAATATCTGGGACTAGTTCCTTGGGCAACACAAACTGACTACATTAACTACACTTTTGGGGGACTTTTGTACCCCAAAATGGGGATCTTAATTTCTAATGTTTAATAGTTTTTGTTTTTTTAAATCTAATTTTCCTGTTTTGTTTCCTGTTGGGACTATTGGATACAGCTAAAAACACAGACAAAATTAAGTATTTTGAATGATGAATCATTCGGTTACTGAGATATTCAAAGGGTTCAACACAGTACGTTGTTTAATGTTAATCTTATAAAGAATAACTAAAAATCAATAACTCTCTTGTTTACTTAAATGCTCTTATAAAATTCGTTATGTAAGTTCATCTAATTAAGTTTTAACAATGCATCCCTAAAAATATAAAATGTAATATTTCTTAAAGCAGCAAACCTACGTACTCAAGGCTAATGTAATAATTCTTATAGAGAAGAGATAAATTGGTAGAGCTCGCTTAGTTATTGACATAATTTGAAAAATTCAGTATGTGTGTTTACTTAGTTGACAGCACACAAAACAACCCTTATTGCAGAAAACCTGCATACTCAGTACTATTTCATTGTACTATGATGGGAATAGTATGAGTTTTATGAAATTGACTCAACTCACGCCAGCGTGCTGCGTGCTGCGTGCGATCTCGTTCTTAAGTTTCCGTTTATCAAATCGTGCAGCGTAATAGTTTAGGCATAGTTTGTTTTTAATTTGTTTCTTTTTATTCATTTGACCATAGCACATTCAAGAGAAATAATAATAATTTATTTATTACTATTACCTGTGATCATTGGTCAAGAGGAGTTCTTGATAGCCTATATTATATTGATGGGGCTACTATGCCAATGTCTGGACTGGTTTCAAAACGTTCACGGTAACACTAACGAAACGGTTTTAAAATATAGTTTCCAAAACCTGCCACCAGGTTACAGGTTCCAGAACCTGCAAATCCCTCAAATGTGACAGTTAATTTGTAATTTTGATTTTTAGTGGGTTTGGGTGTTTATATCCAAGCCTTACATTGGATATAACGGTATTTATCTAATGATTTATTAAATTTTCTTGCAAAAAGGTTAGATTTGGAACCATCCGCGCCTAGCTGAGATACCAATAGTATCATGACTGGTGTAGTAGTCGAAATATGGAATTAAAATTGTTTTTAGTTCTACATTACTCCATTAAGAAGGAAATTGAATTGAACAATAATTCCAGCAATCTAACATGCTGCGGTATATGCTGTTCAGCTTATGCTATTGAATCATATAGCATATACTATATAGCATAGTCAAGGGTTGATTTAAGGATCCCGGATAATGTAGGATTATATCTCTGAAGGATTTTGGAAAGCTGGACAAAGCAGGGTCGTCCTTGATTGGACCTTTCTCGGGAGGGGGGGGAAGGCGCCGGCCAGCTTTACGAAATCTTTCACAGACCTTGACGTCCTTTGGCCTTATCATTTCATATGTTTTTATGGCAGTATCGAATCTGATCCTCGCTGTTTGATTTTATCTTCTCCACAAACCGTTCTTGCACAACTCGGTGCAGGCAAAACAATAATCTATTTGAATGGTTTTGACGATTATGTTTTCTAATAGCTCCTGTGTTAATAATAGGCCTATTCATGTATTGATGGTCAATGACTCATTGTTTATCGGTCGATATTAACTCCTCACAAAATGAAATAATTTAAGTTACTTATCCAATTCCCGACATATTGATGATGCTTAGAGACTACTGTAACGGATCAAATCGTCAATGTAATGGTATTCTGACATGAATTTCAACTTTGATAACATTAAATACAATTCACTACTTTTACTAGCAGTTTAAGAAGTGTACAGTTAAAAAAAAATCTATTTTATCATTACTTTGATTATTGAAGCAATTAAAAGATCGGGGTTTCAATCAACTGAATGATTTTAATTTATATACACTATAACATAAACTCATATTCTGATCTGACGTTAACAACATTCATAATGCTAAATTTAATAATTACTTAATATGTATTCCTTCCTATGAAGTGGTAAGGACGGTACAGATTTTTAATCACCTCCAAAATTAGGACACCGCGCGAGGTTTCACCGTCACCGTGTTCGAGTGTGTTACAGTTGTATATATTTTTAGCCAACACCATAGCTTGAAAGGTGTTTTGACCTGTGGCTCAACAGCTGGGAAACTCGGCTTGTGGAACATCACTGAATCTGTTGATGGAGCAAAACAGCTGACGTGCCAGAGAACAAAGTATGAAATAATCGGCCGAGTCAGCTGTGCCGGGGTGTGGTGATTGGTGGCAGCCGACGCCCCGACTTGCACAACGCGCATGCTTACACAGCGATCAGGTGTTCGGTAATGCATATCTGTTACGTGTTATCTGCTGACTTTGCAGTGTCTTGGTTAATGTGTAAGCGACAGACTTATTGAATTAATTTTCACAGTCTTGTCTATTTTATCACTTCTGAAGCTACTTGGTTAATCTTCAAAATTCCAATCTCCAGATGATCTAATTGTAAGGTTGTTCGAACAGTTTCGTTTTCAGATACAGAGGTTGGATTAGCCCGTCAATCTGGAGCAGTTTTCATTACCAGTAGGAATGTCACCCCGAGGTGACGTGACACATTCGGACCACTAGGTCACTGTTTTTGGCGGGTAATCGATGTGTTTTGGCCGGAAGGTCGACCGCAGTTGCGACAATGTTTACCTCCTGTACGACCAAAATATTACGTCACTCATCAGCTGAGTCTATTATCCACCTGTGGTATTGTACCTGCATTGTGCATGGTATGAATTACAGATTTTAATGAGTATGTTGAGTTTATTTTATTTATAAAATTGTTCAGATGGAAAGGATCAATCCAAAGATTATAAACGTTTTAAAATAGGGCTAGATTTTCTCTTTTTCATTATTAAGAAAGGTCAGGGGTTTCACTTGGTTAGTCCAGCTTATAATTATTACAAAATTAAAAATATCAGTTTTGATGTTTATTTTATCAAGCAACGATAAAAAAAGAAACATCAAGTTTATAAACGGAATGGTCCATCAGCTGTCCTGATTTTTACTTTCTCCCCTTATACATATCGAGAAAGTATTGTTTTCGTCAAAATTTTCGAATTTGAGTTGAGGGTGGATATATCCATTTTAGGGTCCCCTGAATCCAAAAAAGTGGGTTTTGACGTGATGTCTGTCCGTCCGTGTGTCTGTGTGTGTGTGTGTGTGTGTGTGTGTGTGTGTGTGTGTGTGTGTGTGTGTGTGTGTGTGTGTGTGTGTGTGTGTGTGTGTGTGTGTGTGTGTGTGTGTGTGTGTGTGTGTGTGTGTGTGTGTCTGGATGTGTACAGTGCCACAGCCTACCCCGTTGGTCCGATTTAGATGAAAATTGGCATGTATAGTCACCGTATCTCCAGGCGTTTTTTCATTTTTTGAATTTTAGATTTTTAAGGGTAGTTCACCCCTAAAAACCCTTAAAAACGTGAAAAATACAATTTTCTCAAAAACGGCTCAATTTTGATTAAAATTTGATAGTTTAGTGCACAGAGCACTAAATAATTTGACACCACCCGCATGTCTGTAAAAATGACGGTTCAAAAGTTATGGGCTTTTAAATGTCAAATAAATCAAATTTTTAAATTTTCAGCGAAAACAATAAAAGTAAAGTATAACTTGACTGGTACCATTGAAACCAGCTTAAAAAACTTAACAAATTGGTATTTTGAATTATTTGTCTACGATTAACGGTTCCAGAGAAAAGTTAAATTTACTGTCCACGATAAACGCAGTACGTTGTCTGAAAGCGCCCAATGTTATTCTTATGGAAAATATAAAAAAATCAATTTCTTCCTTACTTTCCACCCGTTTTCCATGAAACTTGGTATGAAGTGTAAGGTCAAATCACCGAACAAAACCAGCTCAAAAAAGCTTGGTATTACCGGGGGGGGTCCCCATACAATTTGAACAATAAATTATTAAATGATATTTAGAATTACTTTGTAGAACATGATAGTTTAATTACAGATTGTCTTTTTTAAATTTACTTAAGGGAGAAAGTATGTGTCAGTCCACTGGTACCGTTTATTATCAATGTAAATGTTGAATGTACAGCTGTCTTTCCCGGGCCGAAAATTACGCCGGCAAATCGCTACTTTCGGCATCGGAAACAGGTATTTACATCGTAATATGGTGAAATAATATTTTTTCGCTAAAACTTTCACATTTTATCTGAGTATATATATTCATTAAAAGACTTCCTGAAACAATATAGTGGTTTTCGGACAGGTGTCTGTTTGATTAACGACTCCGAGGCCACGCTCTCAGATTTTTGTAAAATTTGATGAAATGAAGCACTTTGGCGACAGTCCGAGATATTTTTTAATTTTTTAAATTCTATTTAAATTTCAGTTTATCACTAAAATCCTCAATAAATTTTTAAATAAAAATATTTTTCTAACGATTTTCATCAACATGTTTTGGTTTATAGTGCCGAGGGTAATATATAATATGACGTGTTTGTAATCTGACAGATCAAAAGCTATTATTTAAATTCTTTGTCATGACAATAAATGTATAAAATAGTTTAATCATCACCATTAAAAATTGCTCAAAAGTCTAAACAAAATTTTATATAAAATTATTAGTCTACGACTAACGTTCCACAGAAATTTAAATGTACTGTCCGCTATAACACGATATTGTATTGTAAAAGGGCCCAATATTGTACTTATGGAGAAGGCTAAAAATATATAATTATAATTGCTTCCTTATTTCTCAACCATTTTCATAAAAATTGGTATGTAGAGTAGATTACATAACACAATAAAATCTATTCCTAAATTTGTTATTCTACGGTTGTGGAGGGAGTGTGAATTCCCAAAGATACTTCATACTGTAGTAAAATAGTGTTTGAAATAAATTTCATGTATATATTTGAAATATTAAAAATACTTTATTAAATGTAATTTAATACGCAATAAATAAACGGTACCAGTGAACTGACACATACTTTCTCCCTTAAGTAAACTTAAAAAAGTCAATCTGTAATAAAACTATCATGTTCTACAAAGTTAATCTAAATATCATTTAATAATTTATTGTTTCAAAAATAATCATCCTATTTTTAAAAATAAAAACACGAGAGACAAAGTTAAATTAATTGTTCAAATTGTATGGGGGGAAACCCCCCCCGTAACACCAAGCTTTTTTGAGCTGGTTTTGTTCGGTGATTTGACCTTACGCTTCATACGAAGTTTCATGGAAAACGGTTGGAAAGTAAGGAAGAAATTGATTTTTTATATTCTTCATAAGAATAACATTGGGCGCTCTCAGACAACGTACTGCGTTTATCGTGGACAGTAAATTTAACTTTTCTCTGGAACCATTAGTCGTAGACAAATAATTCAAATAACTAATTTGTTTAGTTTTTTAAGCTGGTTTTAATGGTATCAGTCAAGTTATACTTTACTTTTATTGTTTTCGCTGAAAATTTAAAAATTTGATTTTTTGATTTTAAAAGCCCATAACTTTTGAACCGTCATTTTTTACAGATATGCGGGTGTTCACAAACTATTTGGTACTCTATACACTATAAACTGTCAAATTTTAATAAAAATCGTTAGAGCCGTTTTTGAGAAATTTGGATTTTTCACGTTTTTTAAGGGTTTTTAGGGGTGAACTACCCTTAAAAATCAAAAATTCAAAAAAATGAAAAAAACGCCTGGAGATACGGTGACTATATATATACATGCCAAATTTCATCTAAATCGGACCAACGGGGTAGGCTGTGGCACTGTACACATCCAGACACACACACGGACACACGGACACACGGACGGACAGACATCACGTCAAAACCCACTTTTTTGGATTCAGGGGACCCCAAAACGGATATATCCACCCTCAACTCAAATTCGAAAATTTTGACGAAAACAATACTTTCTCCATATACTACGTATAAGGGGAGAAAGTAATGTTATAATTTTATTAAAGTTATATTATTAATTTACTATTTATTATTTAAGATAGGAAGTACGAGTCAGTTCACTGATACCGTTCATTTTCGGTAGTCATTAATAACGATTATAACAAGAAAGTTGTCGTGTTTTTATGAGCAACAAGCTGTACTTTGGCATATGTAGAACTCGGGCTAGACCTCGACCAGTATAGGCCTACGATGAATAATTAAATACCTTCAGCATTTAAACAGAAAACTATGGTTAGATATATTAATTAAGTCACTTATATTACAGTATCCACAAATAGTATTAAATTATCCAATAAGTAATCACCTTAAATTAGTGATTAAAACATGCGTCGATCAGTTAAAAATGGACGATAAAGTAGTATTGTAGTTAGTGAATCACAGGTATGTTAGTGTTCCGGATATTAGGGATCAAACAAGCCTAGTTTTTAAAATTGACGATAAAGTAGTATTGTAGTTAGTGAATCACAGGTATGTTAGTGTTCCGGATATAAGGGAGCAAACAAGCCTAGTTTTTAAAATTGACGATAAAGTAGTATTGTAGTTAGTGAATCACAGGTATGTTAGTGTTCCGGATATTAGGGATCAAACAAGCCTAGTTTTTAAAATTGACGATAAAGTAGTATTGTAGTTAGTGAATCACAGGTATGTTAGTGTTCCGGATATTAGGGATCAAACAAGCCTAGTTTTTAAAATTGACGATAAAGTAGTATTGTAGTTAGTGAATCACAGGTATGTTAGTGTTCCGGATATTAGGGATCAAACAAGCCTAGTTTTTAAAATTGACGATAAAGTAGTATTGTAGTTAGTGAATCACAGGTATGTTAGTGTTCCGGATATTAGGGATAAAACAAGCCTAGTTTTTAAAATTGACGATAAAGTAGTATTGTAGTTAGTGAATCACAGGTATGTTAGTGTTCCGGATATTAGGGATCAAACAAGCCTAGTTTTTAAAATTGACGATAAAGTAGTATTGTAGTTAGTGAATCACAGGTATGTTAGTGTTCCGGATATTAGGGATCAAACAAGCCTAGTTTTTAAAATTGACGATAAAGTAGTATTGTAGTTAGTGAATCACAGGTATGTTAGTGTTCCGGATATTAGGGATCAAACAAGCCTAGTTTTTAAAATTGACGATAAAGTAGTATTGTAGTTAGTGAATCACAGGTATGTTAGTGTTCCGGATATTAGGGATCAAACAAGCCTAGTTTTTATAATTGACGATAAAGTAGTATTGTAGTTAGTGAATCACAGGTATGTTAGTGTTCCGGATATTAGGGATCAAACAAGCCTAGTTTTTATAATTGACGATAAAGTAGTATTGTAGTTAGTGAATCACAGGTATGTTAGTGTTCCGGATATTAGGGATAAAACAAGCCTAGTTTTTAAAATTGACGATAAAGTAGTATTGTAGTTAGTGAATCACAGGTATGTTAGTGTTCCGGATATTAGAGATCAAACAAGCCTAGTTTTTAAAATTGACGATAAAGTAGTATTGTAGTTAGTGAATCACAGGTATGTTAGTGTTCCGGATATTAGGGATCAAACAAGCCTAGTTTTTAAAATTGACGATAAAGTAGTATTGTAGTTAGTGAATCACAGGTATGTTAGTGTTCCGGATATTAGGGATCAAACAAGCCTAGTTTTTAAAATTGACGATAAAGTAGTATTGTAGTTAGTGAATCACAGGTATGTTAGTGTTCCGGATATTAGGGATCAAACAAGCCTAGTTTTTAAAATTGACGATAAAGTAGTATTGTAGTTAGTGAATCACAGGTATGTTAGTGTTCCGGATATTAGGGTTAAAACAAGCCTAGTTTTTAAAATTGACGATAAAGTAGTATTGTAGTTAGTGAATCACAGGTATGTTAGTGTTCCGGATATTAGGGATCAAACAAGCCTAGTTTTTAAAATTGACGATAAAGTAGTATTGTAGTTAGTGAATCACAGGTATGTTAGTGTTCCGGATATTAGGGATAAAACAAGCCTAGTTTTTAAAATAGACGATAAAGTAGTATTGTAGTTAGTGAATCACAGGTATGTTAGTGTTCCGGATATAAGGGAGCAAACAAGCCTAGTTTTTAAAATTGACGATAAAGTAGTATTGTAGTTAGTGAATCACAGGTATGTTAGTGTTCCGGATATTAGGGATCAAACAAGCCTAGTTTTTAAAATTGACGATAAAGTAGTATTGTAGTTAGTGAATCACAGGTATGTTAGTGTTCCGGATATTAGGGATCAAACAAGCCTAGTTTTTAAAATTGACGATAAAGTAGTATTGTAGTTAGTGAATCACAGGTATGTTAGTGTTCCGGATATTAGGGATCAAACAAGCCTAGTTTTTATAATTGACGATAAAGTAGTATTGTAGTTAGTGAATCACAGGTATGTTAGTGTTCCGGATATTTGGGATAAAACAAGCCTAGTTTTTAAAATTGACGATAAAGTAGTATTGTAGTTAGTGAATCACAGGTATGTTAGTGTTCCGGATATTAGGGATCAAACAAGCCTAGTTTTTAAAATTGACGATAAAGTAGTATTGTAGTTAGTGAATCACAGGTATGTTAGTGTTCCGGATATTAGGGATAAAACAAGCCTAGTTTTTAAAATTGACGATAAAGTAGTATTGTAGTTAGTGAATCACAGGTATGTTAGTGTTCCGGATATTAGGGATCAAACAAGCCTAGTTTTTAAAATTGACGATAAAGTAGTATTGTAGTTAGTGAATCACAGGTATGTTAGTGTTCCGGATATTAGGGATCAAACAAGCCTAGTTTTTATAATTGACGATAAAGTAGTATTGTAGTTAGTGAATCACAGGTATGTTAGTGTTCCGGATATTAGGGATCAAACAAGCCTAGTTTTTAAAATTGACGATAAAGTAGTATTGTAGTTAGTGAATCACAGGTATGTTAGTGTTCCGGATATTAGGGTTAAAACAAGCCTAGTTTTTAAAATTGACGATAAAGTAGTATTGTGGTGAGTGAATAACAGGTATGTTAGTGTTCCGGATATTAGGGATCAAACAAGCCTAGTTTTTAAAATTGACGATAAAGTAGTATTGTAGTTAGTGAATCACAGGTATGTTAGTGTTCCGGATATTAGGGATAAAACAAGCCTAGTTTTTAAAATTGACGATAAAGTTGTATTGTAGTTAGTGAATCACAGGTATGTTAGTGTTCCGGATATAAGGGATCAAACAAGCCTAGTTTTTAAAATTGACGATAAAGTAGTATTGTAGTTAGTGAATCACAGGTATGTTAGTGTTCCGGATATTAGGGATCAAACAAGCCTAGTTTTTAAAATGACGATAAAGAAGTATTGTAGTTAGTGAATCACAGGTATGTTAGTGTTCCGGATATTAGGGATAAAACAAGCCTAGTTTTTAAAGTTGACGATAAAGTAGTATTGTAGTTAGTGAATCACAGGTATGTTAGTGTTCCGGATATTAGGGATCAAACAAGCCTAGTTTTTATAATTGACGATAAAGTAGTATTGTAGTGAGTGAATCACAGGTATGTTAGTGTTCCGGATATTAGGGATCAAACAAGCCTAGTTTTTATAATTGAGGATAAAGTAGTATTGTAGTTAGTGAATCACAGGTATGTTAGTGTTCCGGATATTAGGGATCAAACAAGCCTAGTTTTTAAAATTGACGATAAAGTAGTATTGTAGTTAGTGAATCACAGGTATGTTAGTGTTCCGGATATTAGGGATCAAACAAGCCTAGTTTTTATAATTTTAAACCTAGCCTAACAAACCCCATTAGGAGATACAGGGGATAACTTGAACTGCCGTAGCGGTAGTCTGTTACATTGATATTAGCATATCCTCAACATAAACTACCGTACCGTTAACCTGTTAAATTGACATTAGCAAATCCCCTACTTGAACTACCGTACTGGTAGCCTGTTACATTGATATTAGAATATTCTCAACCTGAACTACCGTACCGGTAGCCTATTACATTGACATTAGCATATCCTCAACTTGAACTACCGAACTAGTAGCCTGTTATACATTGACATTAGTATATCCTCAACTTGAACTACCGTACTGGTAGCCTATTACATTGACATTAGCATATTCTCAACTTGAACTACCGTACTGGTAGCCTGTTTTATTGATATTAGAATATTCTCAACCTGAACTACCGTACCGGTAGCCTATTACATTGACATTAGCATATCCTCAACTTGAACTACCGAACTAGTAGCCTGTTATACATTGACATTAGTATATCCTCAACTTGAACTACCGTACTGGTAGCCTATTACATTGACATTAGCATATCCTCAACTTGAACTACCGTACTGTTAGCCTGTCATACAATGACAATAACAAATCCTCAACTTTAAATACCGTACTGTTAGCCTGATATGCAATGACATTAACTTATCCTCAACCTACCGTTAGAATGTTATACATTGACATTAGTATATCCTCAACTTGAACTACCGTACTGCTAGCCTGTTATACAATGACATGAGCATATCTTCAACTTGAACTACCGTAGCGGTAGTCTGTTACATTGACACTAGCACATCCTCAACTTAAACTACTGTACCGTTAGCCGGTTATACATTGACATTATTAGCCCATACTCAACTTCAACTACCGTACTGGTAGCCTGCCTGGTATCCCTTGACATTAGCAGATCCTTAACTTGAACTACCGTACCGTTAGCCTGTTATAGATTGGCATTAACATATCCTCAACTTGAACTACCGTAGCGTTATTCTGTTATAGATTGCCATTAGCATATCCTCAACTTGAACTACCGGTACCGTACCGTTAGCCTGTTATACATTGACATTAGCATATCTTCAACTTGAACTACCGTACCGTTAGCCTGTTACATTGTCATTAGCGTATCCTAAACTTGAACTACCATACTGCTAGCCTATCATATGGAAAATGGAGTCTAACCCAAACACAGAAGTTATTTTACATTTACGGTGAAATACTCATCAATTGTCTCTACGTTATTAGCATGATGTTAGAGACTTGAACACATGGTTGACTTTGGACAAATAGGACAACAAGATGGAAACAGGACGTGTGTGACGTAGGCGGTGGCCTACGTGGAAGTTTTTGTCTGTTGTGAATATCGCTCGCGCAACCTGTGAAGGGAAATATAAGTCTTCACCTTGCCTCGTTGCGCCTTTTGTATGACGTTTGTGTTTGGGGCAACTCCAGTAATGCAAAGAGGGTTTTTATTTGGAAAAAATCAATGACATTGATAGTTGGTCTTTCTCCACAAGATTAATGAAGAAATTCTTTCAGTAATTTAATAATTATGACACTTCCTAGTATTTACATTTTTTTAAATTCGCTCTATGTGAAAGAAAATATTAATTCTTTAATTTCTCATGAATCAATCCACAATCATAATACTAGGTTTAAACAAAATCTTGTTCTTACCAAGGTATCCTAAGACTTACCAAGGCATTACATAGCCATGGATTTCAACAAAAACAATTTTCATGAGCTACCTTCTAGTATTAAATAATTGCCTTTCAATAGATTTAAATCTCTAATTGAATCCTGGTTGAAGCACAAGGCAGATAATTTCACTGATCAATACATGGCATTTAAAATGAATGATGTCTTGGATTAAGTTGGATGGGCCTTATGTTTATGTTATGTTTTGCACTAATAGATTATTTATTTATTATTATTATCTTTTTTATTCTATATAACCTTTATTTATGTAAACTCCCTAAATTAAGCAAATTTATACCTTTAAGAGCATGTACATATTTAGTTTTTTTTGTTATTTTTATTTGTAGGTGTTAGTTTTGATAAATCCTAATGTAACTCCTGTTATTTAGTGGAAATAAAAAATATTCTATTCTATCAAACATTCTATTCTGTTCAATATAATCCCTGGACTTCAGTACTGTACTTAGTTCTCAAATTAAGAAAATATAGCAGTAACTATTATGCTCGGAATGTTTCTAATAGTTGACATTTAATTTGTCAATGTTTGACTAAACAGTCTGACCACTAACGATACGACTTTAATATAAACCTTTGGACATCCACGCTATCATATTCTTCTATCGAGCCTGAGATTAGTTAAAGCTTTTTTTATTCGCCTTAATACAAAATTAAATTAGTAAAGATTTTACGTATATCTTCTTTACTGAAATAAATTAAGGCTTTGTATTACGCTTATTAATATCGATTATTATTCGTAGTAATCGCATCGTCTACATACCCACATTGTGATGCAACATATGAGGGGGCACCCGGGTTTGAACCGGGGACCTCTCGATCTGCAGTCGAATGCTCTATCACGTAGTAATCGCATCGTCTACATACCCACATTGTGATGCAAAATATGAGGGGGCACCCGGGTTTGAACCGGGGACCTCTCGATCTGCAGTCGAATGCTCTATCACGTAGTAATCACATCGTCTACATACCCACATTGTGATGCAAAATATGAGGGGGCACCCGGGTTTGAACCGGGGACCTCTCGATCTGCAGTCGAATGCTCTACCACGTAGAAATCGCATCGTCTACATACCCACATTGTGATGCAAAATATGAGGGGGCACCCGGGTTTGAACCGGGGACCTCTCGATCTGCAGTCGAATACTCTACCACTGAGCTATACCCCCGTTGACTGCATCAACAGAAATTTCTTATTTTAGGTAAGGTATTTAGAAATAAAGAGAGGTAAGGATCATGTTTACAAAACCGGCGACCTCACTGATACAGTAATGTTTATGTTTACACTCCGGCTGCCAGAAATGACAAAATCTTTCAAATGTCGTGATAATTGATCCTAACCTAATTGGTAAACACTTTTCACAATTAGTTATATTTTTGAACGATTAAACGACAGGAACCCTTTTAGCTTATCACTGTACAGCCTAATAATAATTAGGTAACATATAACATTTCTAGTTACGGTACCTTGGTTATAATTACGGTACGCAAGAAATGATGAGCGTTATACCAGCTGAAAACAAGAAACCACACGTATTCCTTCAAGGTTTACTAATCTTACAATTAAACAAAGATTAATAAACTGCCAAAGGAGCTTTATTGTGTAAACTTTATCTCAGGAGAAACCCGCCATGCATGGTGTTTATTGCACGGAGCAAATCATACAAAGCGTGTTTATTATGCCGTAAGGGCATAAACTGTTAGTTTTAAAGAAAGTAAACTGAACAGAATTGAGCATTTGACGAGTTTTTCCATTACTATAAATTAATTTCCGTTGCACGACTACTATTAGATCCAGATGGTGCTAATGGCGCTATACGCCGCAATAGGAATATATAGGCCAACGTATATATTATGGTATAGGGATCAGACTACATTATCCATCGAAAACTGTTTTTAATTATTTCACTTTAAAGGCAATCTTTTATTAGAACTTTGTTATCTTAGAATTTTAGAAGAATCTTAGAAGTTATCTTAGAACTTTGTTGTTATAAACTGCATCCCACCATGCAACCAATCCCATACCCATCGACCCGAGTACCACACAACAAAACGTATCCATCAGTATGTATAAATATCTGTATAATCAATCACTGTTTCCAGAAGATTTAGGTCCAAGTGACTGGGATGGTTTACTAATTTTTTAAAATAATGTTTAATGAATTTTGAAATTTCTTCTTTCATTGTGAGCGCTTTACTGTCCCGGTGAAGTACTTCATTCTTGACAAACCATGTAGCTTGGTGGATACATCTCAAAACATTTGATTGTTATCTCTGAATTATTTATAAATTTGACATAATAAATGAGCCCGAATCTGGATCACTTAGGTCGACACTGGCTTTGGAATCACTTTATATAGTAAAGGTTTGTTTCTGTTGATAGTAGTTTTTAATACCGATTCAAAAGCACGACAGTTTTTTACACTTCAAATCTAAGAGGAGTCTTTTGTTCCAATTATCATATTTCCATGTTAATTTGCTATCTAGCGTAATTCCTTAATACTTCACCTTCCCAGTCTTGTCGTGAATGTCGTATGGGTTGATTTGTTTTCGTTGACTCTGATCCTCCATTTATTAAGCAAATCTGAAATTTAATCTAATCCGCATTTTAGCAATACAGTGGCTGTTGCTTGGTCTTCTTGAGAAGCTGTTATTGCCGTATCACCAGCAAAAGTCGCAACACTAACATTTGGATATAAAGGAATAACGGATTGGTTCACAGTGTATAGAAGGGGGCCCAATATATTGTCCTCTGAATTCTGCTTATATTGGTTATTGGGAAGTCTAGTTATACTATCCACAGATTTGACCCTGAAATATATATCACTGAAATAGGATCTCAAAAAAAATTAATGTGGGAGGCGAAGTTTAATTTTGTAGAGAAAACCAATATGCCAGACCTTGTCGTAAGCTTGGCTTATACTTTTACTTTTATATTTTTAACTAAAATGGCGACCTACCCAGGTAGGTATTTTAAGCCAAGTGTGAATGAGGAATGAATGTAGGATGATTGTGGCACGATCTTGTAGTCTTGTATACGAATACAGCTGTACAGTACTTCTTTCTTTCAATACTTTCCCTAATCACATTTACAACTCGATGCACTTGTAGAATAGTGGAATTTTCCCTCTTAAAACCGAATTGGAGATCAGGAATCAAATTTGTTTCTTCAAACAGTGGTCAGAGGAGCTGTAAAATAAGCTTTTCAAAGATTTTGGAAGTAAAGGGTAGGAGGCAGTTTGGTCGACATGAACTTACTTGATCTGGTGGTTTCTCTGGATTTCAGTTATAATAATTTCACATACTTACCACAGTTTAGAAAAATATTAGGTTTTTAAAATGGAGTTGAAAATCTGGATTAACAATAAAATTGTCTTGTTTGTTAATTGTTTTAAAACTTTTCCAGTGATCAAATCTAATCCCCCCTGGATTAGATAGAACTGTACTCACTTAACGTGAGTCCATTTGGTCTCACGGTAAGACTTAAGCCCGGGACCATGCTATTTTTTGTCTTTAGGTGCCCAGAGTCCAAAAAAATAGTCGTTAAATTATATATATATATATATATATATATGTGTGTGTGTGTGTGTGTGTGTGTGTGCGTGCGTGCGTGCGTGCGTGCGTGCGTGCGTGCGTGCGTGCGTGCGTGCGTGCGTGCGTGCGTGCGTGCGTGCGTGCGTGCGTGCGTGCGTGCGTGTGTGTGTGTGTGTGTGTGTGTGTGTGTGTGTGTGTGTGTGTTAACACGATAACTCTCGTAAAAATGGTCCGGTCGAGACCAAATTTGGTAGAGACGTGTATTCCTACAAATGCTCGGACGAGTTCGTAAACTAGATATATCGGTCAATCGGAACGGGTAGTTGGGGAGGGGTTTGTACCCCAAAATGGGGTGTTTTGCGTTTTTCACTATTGCAACCAGCTTAAAAAACTACACAATTAAGTTTCCTAAAGTTTTTCTCTATCTCCAACGGTTACCGAGATATTAAAAAATCTAAACACAGTACGTTGTATTGTGGGGCTCCAATGTTAATCTTATGGAGGATAGAGAAAAATTAACATTTCCCATATTAATCACTATTTTTGGATAAAACTTCATATTTGGCTTCATGTGATTGAGGTCTATCCATTTATGCTTAAAAATCATGGTTTATGTGTTTATCATGGCAGCAAACCTGCATACTCTTTTCCCATATTAATCGTATAGGGAATAGGCAAACTCCTTTATTCATGGACAGATGTTAGTGAAAGTTGGTATAAATGTTAAGATAAAAACTGTTTATGGTATAAATGCCTACTTTCAGTGTTCCTCACAGTAGCTATCCTGCACACTCTTTCCCATGTTAATCTTATGGAGAATAGGCAAATAATTCTCATGTTTACGGACATATTTTTATAAAACTTGTCATATATTAAGTTATTGATTTGGAAATTCGCTGAGTACGCAGGTCTGCTGCGACGGGGGTCTTGAGTGTCTCTATTCAAATTGGCCTCATCTCTCTGATTTCATGATTGTTGCCATAATTGTCAAAACCTTCTATTATACGTATACTATATACTTCTTTTTTCTTCTATTATACGTTTAATATCAATTGCATGATTAATTGTTTTCTCAGTACTGTAGTTGCACTGACTTCAGGCGTCGCTTGCCAGTAGGATGTTTGAATAATTGTATTGAAAGCCTCAATCGCACCGTCTATAGGCTATCGTCATTTGTCTTTTCAGTGTCTTTTTTCCGTTTACAATATTTCGATAAACTTCTCAATCAGCAAATCTGTTAGAGAGTGTGGGGCGCTCTTTTTTTAATTACTGTCGAGCTTATGGTGGCAATAATTGGAGAGTGATTGGAAGATAGTTCCAGGCTGGAATTTAAGTCAAGATAATTAGTTAGGGACTTCTTGTCCTAACCAACGGTCTGCCGGACTGCAGCCAGTAATCATTAGCTTTTACGGGATCTATAAAAACGGAAAAAACAGGTGACAAAGAGTATGAGTAAAAGTAACAAAAATATAGAGTTCATACAAAAAGTTATTGTATATACCAAAACAAGTGTTCACTGGGTTGGGTTTTGAGCTTCTGTAGTCTACCCGAGCTTTATTTTCAATGTTGAACAACTCGAACGTTGCATAGCTTTTTCTTAGGAAATTTTCTGCGACAAGCAACAAACATCTACCTACATGAAATGTACAATAAACGTAAATTTTATTTTCTTCTAATAATATGGTACCCTATATAGTGCAAATCTTAAAGCAGTGATAAGTAACAGACAGTTTTGAATCCAATTGACAATCAGAAGTAGTAAGTCGCACTCACGTGATCGTCTCAAGGTGGGAGGGCTCGGCGTTCCCAGGGTCCTCGCCCCTCGACCTCGGCAGGCTACATGCTACATGCTGCTACATGCCCCTCGTTAGAGTCGGAGGTCGCCAGTCGGCCGTTGGGACCAGATCCGACGCTCAGATACTGTTTCGCCCGATGATAGTCATCAACATCACAAATTTTGTCACCCACCTAAATAACCTTTTTCGCTATAATGTTTTCCATCCTAATAAACAGCGAATTTTATGTATCAGTTTGATTCTTTTAGCAAATTTCCCATAGGGAAGAAGCTATTACCGTAGGTCTCATGGCAAGAGTTAAGCCCGAGACCATGTTATTTTGTCTTCTTTAGGTGCCCAGAGACCAAAAACAATAGTCGTTTAAATTTATATATATATATATATATATATATATATATATATATATGTGTGTGTGTGTGTGTGTGTGTGTGTGTGTGTGTGTGTGTCTGTGAACACGATAACTCTTGTAAAAATGGTCCGATCGAGACCAAATTTTGTAGAGACGTGTATTCCTACAAATGCTTGGACGAGTTCGTAAACCAGACATATCGGTCAATGGAAACGGGTAGTTTAGGGGGGTTTTGTACCCCAAAATAGGGTTTTTTGCGTTTTTCACATGTAATTTTTAATCAGAATTAATTTAGAATCAGCTTAAAAAACTACACAATTAAGTTCCTTAAAGCTTTTCTCTCTCTTCAACGGTTACCGAGATATAAAAAAATCTAAACACAGTACGTTGTATTGTGGGGCTCCAATGTTAATCTTATGGAGGATTAGGAAAAATTAATTGTTCACTTATTATCTAATATTTTTGGATGAAACTTGATATTTAGCTTCATGTGGTTGAGATCCATACATTTGTGCTAAAAAATCATAGTTTATGTGTTTATCATGGCAGCAAACCAGCATACTCTTTTCCCATGTTAATTATATGGAGATTAGGCAAACTCCTTTATTTATGGACAGATGTTGATGAAAGTTGGTATAAATGTTAAAAAATATTTGATGGTATAAATGGCTACTTTCAGTGTTCCTCAATGCAGCAAACCTACTCACTCTTTCCCATTTTAATCTTATGGAGAATAGGCAAATAATTCTCATGTTTATCGACAGATTTTTACCAAACTTGTCATATATTATTATTATATTATTGATTTGGAAATTCGCTGAGTACGCAGGTCTGCTGCGACGAGGGTATTTTGTTTTTGAAGATATGTTTTTGCAACTTGACAATATATTTCGTATATCCTACTTAGTGTTTGCACTTGGTTCCATTAAAGCTTCTTTTCCACTAATATGTTAATCATAATGAACCTATTTTATGGATTGACACTATTGAGCCCTCTAGACATTTATTTAATATTTTATTAATTATTGACATTGTCAAAGATCTTAACTCACAGAGCAAAACTAGAGCTATTTATACAAATAAAATTATGTAAATGTCTCCTAGTCAAAATAGAAAAAAATGATTGTATTTCCTTCATTGTGGAAAATAGGTTAGATCATAGATCATGTCTAATGGGAATGTTTTCATTTCCTCTAAACAGCTGTCCTTATGACGTCACCGTTACAAATTTTGGTCTGACGTATTGCCAATACTCCCTAGAACTCCCTAGACACAAGCTTATCCTTTTTGGCTAAACTTGTACGGGCTCAACGGAATCTCAGGGGCGACACTGGTCAGTCACCTCTGTCTTGCCAATAGCCTATATCTCGCTATTTGTAACCCAGTGCATATATAGTGCCCTCATTTACCGGTACACCTTTCATTTCGGTTTCGTTATTAGGTATAATAGACATCAGAAACACTACTTGAAGATTTCGTCACTATAACGCCCGCAGCACATGACACGTAAGCCTAAACCGTTCAGTCTGAAAGATGCTCGTACAAAGACGAACTGTATTTAAAATAAACGGTACCAGTGGACTGACACATACTTTCTCCCTTAAGTAAATTTAAAAAAGACAATCTGTAATAAAACTATCATGTTCTACAAAGTAATTCTAAATATCATTTAATAATTTATTGTTCAAATGGTATGGGGGAACCCCCCCTCGGTAATACCAAGCTTTTTTGAGCTGGTTTTGTTTGGTGATTTGACCTAACACTTCATACCAAGTTTCATGGAAAACGGGTGGAAAGTAAGGAAGAAATTGATTTTTTTACATTTTCCATAAGAATAACATTGGGCGCTGTCAGACAACGTTCTGCGTTTATCGTGGACAGTAAATTTAACTTTTCTCTGGAACCGTTAGTCGTAGACAAATAATTCAAAATACTAATTTGTTTAGTTTTTTAAGCTGGTTTCAATGGTACCAGTCAAGTTATACTTTACTTTTATTATTTTCGCTGAAAATTTAAAAATTTGATTTTTTTGACATTTAAAAGCCCATAACTTTTGAACCGTCATTTTTACAGACATGCGGGTGGTGTCAAATTATTTAGTGCTCTGTGCACTATAAACTATCAAATTTTAATCAAAATCGTTAGAGCCGTTTTTGAGAAATTTGGATTTTTCACGTTTTTTAAGGGTTTTTAGGGGTGAACTACCCTTAAAAATCAAAAATTCAAAAAAATGAAAAAAACGCCTGGAGATACCGTGAATATATACATACATGCCAAATTTCATCTAAATCGGACCAACGGGGTAGGCTGTGGCACTGTACACATCCAGACACACACACACACACACACACACACACACACACACACGGACGGACAGACATCACGTCAAAACCCACTTTTTTGGATTCAGGGGACCCCAAAACGGATATATCCACCCTCAACTCAAATTCGAAAATTTTGACGAAAACAATACTTTCTCCATATACTACGTATAAGGGGAGAAAGTAAAATGTTATTTTTGTAGTTTAGAGTCCTTGAAAAAATAGAATCGGTCTATACTGTATAGTATATTCTTATAAACCGACTTTCTTATGAAAAAAACACGAAACATGCTGACAGGCAAAATTTGAGGGGGCACCCGGGTTTGAACCGAGGACCTCTCGATCTGCAGTCGAATGCTCTACCACTGAGCTATACCCCCATACATCCAGTCCGTCTGGAGAGTACCTATATGAGTAATGTCCAAGTAGACCAGTGTAGGTTGATAACACACTGAGTGTTGCAGGGTAAACGTAACGAGTAAGTGAGCTTAGCTCACACTCACACTCACACTCATTAGCGCACTCACAGCAAGGTGCAGAGTTAAAGATCACATTTTTCATCTTATCAAAGCAAAAGACGGTGGTCTTTACCGCCGTAAAGCGTGATATTCTTAAGATATAGAAGAAGAGCGTTCAGAAGATTCGAATATTCCTATTTCAAAACAAATGTATTTTTAGCGAATATGCACGAGATTTGACAAAACAAATTTTGCTAATGGTGACATGTTCCATTTTGATAAAAATTGAGAGTTACACCACAAATTAAAATACCCCCGTAGTAGCAGATCTCAGTGAATTTCCAAATCAATAATATGACAAGTTTGATCAATATCTGTCGATAAATAAGATAAGTAGGCCTAAAATAGGATTAACACGGGAGAGTATGCAGGTTTGCCACTGTACAACATCCCCCCCAACAAACTGTTCCTATTAACCGTTATATCTAACTTGCGAACACATCTCAGTAATTGTAGAAATATAGGAATATACACATCTCCACCAAATTTGGTCGTAATCGGATCATTTTGACGAGGGTTATCGTGTTAACACACACACACACACACACACACACACACACACACACACACACACACACACACACACACACACACACACACACACACACACACACACACACATACACGCGCGCGCGCACACACACGCACACACAAAACTTGAAGCCTCCGATAATAGTTTTCTTCCCAATAGGAAATTCGCAAAAAACACTTGTCCGTCAATTCTTCCAAGTGAAATCGGTCATTTTCAATAAACAGATATTTTCAGTGACGGCGACTACTATCAGTAGCGTGGTGGGTCCTCAAGCTGAGGGGGGCGTGTCCTCAAAGGTCACGTGACGGGCCTTTCTACAGGGGTCTCCACCTACCATAAAGATATTTGTGATAGTACTGTCAGGAAATTACTAATTTAAACTTAAACATGATTATGATTAAAAACGACGCTAAGCA
Organism: Nephotettix cincticeps; assembly: GCA_023375725.1. Taxonomy (NCBI): domain Eukaryota; kingdom Metazoa; phylum Arthropoda; class Insecta; order Hemiptera; family Cicadellidae; genus Nephotettix; species Nephotettix cincticeps. Next base: position 80,853,550 of record CM041786.1, on the reverse strand, counting down.
TAATCATTTTGAGAGCTGAATTAAATATTCTTTATTTACGTCATAAAAAGAAACAAAGATACAAAGAATGTGTATCGTCATAGCCATCTAGCATTACTGGGGGCAGCCGAATTGGAACAAGTATTTATGGGTTCTAGCGAAGGGTTGAACTGGAACACTCATTAGTGAGGAAAGAGAAGGGTCCTCCTCAACTAGGATCTCCGAGAACAGCCAACTGGTAGACCTACAGTCGCCCGGCCAGATAGTGAGGCCTCAAAGCGCTACCTTAAACAAAAATACAAAATAAATTTATATATTACTAGCGTACCTGGCGCACGAAATCGTGCGCTGTCAAGGAGACAATCTGTCCACCAATAACTATGTTTAGAAACTAAGTTTAGATTTTCCCAACACATTTTCATTTTGGTTATGTTTTGGTTTTATGCAAATAAAAACTGGTGTTTTATTGCCAGCTGTACGATGATGTCTTCATTAAACGAAAATAAACGGTACCAGTAAACTGACACATACTTTCTCCCTTAAGTAAGTTCAAGAAAGACAATCTGTAATGAAACTATCATGTCCTTCAAAGTTGATCTAAATAAATACCATTTAATAATTTATTGTTTCAAAAATAACCATCCCATTTCTGAAAATAAAAACAAGAGAGACAAAGTTAAATTAATTGTTCGAACTGTGTGGGGGGAAACACCCCCCCCCCTGTAATACCAAGCTTTTTTGAGTTGGTTCTGTTGGGTGATTTGACCTTACGCTTCATACCAAGTTTCATGGAAAACGGTTAAAAAATAAGGAAGAATTTGATATTTTAATATTCTACATAAGAATAACATTGGACGCTTTCAGACAACGTACTGCGTTTATCTTGGACAGTAAATTTAACTTTTCTCTGGAACCGTTAGTCGTAGACAAATAATTCAAAATACTAATTTGTTTAGTTTTTTGAGCTGGTTTCAATGGTACCAGTCAAGTTATACTTTACTTTTATTGTTTTCGCTGAAAATTTAAAAATTTGATTTTTTTGACATTTAAAAGCCCATAACTTTTGAACCGTCATTTTTACAGACATGCGGGTGGTGTCAAATTATTTATTACTCTGTGCACTATAAACCATCAAACTTTAATTAAAATCGTTAGAGCCGTTTTTGAGAAAATTGGATTTTTCACGTTTTTTAAGGGTTTTTAGGGGTGAACTACCCCTAAAAATCAAAAATTCAAAAAAATGAAAAAAACGCCTGGAGATACGGTGACTATATACATACATGCCAAATTTCATCTAAATCGGACCAACGGGGTAGGCTGTGGCACTGTACACATCCAGACACACACACACACACACACACACACACACACACACACACACACACGGACGGACAGACATCACGTCAAAACCCACTTTTTTGGATTCAGGGGACCCCAAAACGGATATATCCACCCTCAACTCAAATTCGAAAATTTTGACGAAAACAATACTTTCTCCATATACTACGTATAAGGGGAGAAAGTAAAAGAAAGAACATGTTTAACTGTCAGATTTAATTTGTTTATTTAACCACTTCCTTAAATAAACAGCTGATTTCTCGATCGTCGGTGTTTACCTCCATATTAAGTTTATGGAGAAAATCGCGACTTTGACCCCATTATTTTCCACCACCACGGTGAATTTTCAAAATTTTTTTAATTGATGGCAAAACTACATGCTAAGACCTTCATAACGACACCTTGGACATGGTGATTGGTAGCACCACCGCTCCAAAACAATTATCACAAAAATAGGCCTAGTGTATTAAATATATAAGATTAGTACCTAGTGACTGAGCGTTGCTCCGTGAAATGCTGGTATATAGGGACCAGACCTAAACATGTATTAAAAATAACTCCAATCTCAGACTATGTTTGATTGTTTAATAAAACTACTTACTTTAATTAAGAATAAAACATGCTGTTATATATTAAACAGTTAAAATAAACCACTTGTAAACTAAGTTACCAAAACTTGAAACTAAAAACGTTGTACTTCTGATTTGCTTAGTATTACCGCTTTTCATTTATTGCGCAAACATTCTATCGGAAACCTTTATTCACACCTTTAATGGAACATTGTTTGCCATTTTTAATCAATAACTATTATCACTATACCTGACAATTGGCTATAAAAAGCTGTTTTGATTTGTTTTGTTCATATTTGAATCCTCAAGCTCAATGAAAATGTTTTATGTTTTAAACTTAATATTACGAGAAACCCAGGATTTTCTTGCACATGAAACGAATATAGAAATTATTTTACATGGACATGTCTTAGCTCAGGGGAGAGTTAGCAATTTTCACGACCAAAATTTGAAACATTGACGTCCTTTGGATAGTGACGCCATATGGTTAGTGACGTCATATTTTAGCTATAAGACCAGCTGTTTAGATGAATTGAAAACATTCCCTCTGCAGAACAGTCTTCGAGCTCCTTGCACACACACACACAAATATACATACATATATATATATATATATATATATATATATATATATGATTTATGGATATATGATATATGGATATCACCAGATATGGTCTGATTACTTGGAAAATGATCCATTCTACGTCTAAAGTACTTCTCGTCTCAGTGCAAGGTTTCAGAAGTTGTTGTAGTGCTATTCAAACCTGGAAAAGCCCCAAATGAAGTGATGTCCAATAGGCCCATCAGCCTCCTTCTAAGCGTTTCAAAAACTTCTTTTAAAAGACTAGGCCCACTGTTGGATGAAAACGATGTCATACTCCCCCATTAATTTGGATTTAGTAAAACACACTCTTCGAATTAGGGAAGAGTCGCCTATATCGTACCACTTTTTACATTTTAATTTTTCTCTTCAGTATGGCTTGAATTATTCTCAAATATTATATTACAACATGTACTCTATTTTATATAGAATCATTCCATATATTTTTCATACTGAAATGTTGAATAATATAATTACTATGAATATTTTTCCAAGCCCTTACAAGTGGTACGATTTAGGAGACTAGTTTCCTAAATCGTACCGGTGGGTTCCTAAATCGTACCTCCATTCAAATAACAGTTTTTTAATAAAAAGGTTTATTAAAAAATAAAGTAATATTTAAGATTTAAAATTTAACTTTATAAGTTGTAACTTACACTAAAAATACAATAATTATAGTACAACACAAGCTATTGAGTGTCAAGATTACACTGTACATCTAAAAATAGTAAACGATAATGAAAATAGTAATAAAAAGTAATTAATTATGTTCCTTATGAAGTATAAATCAGTGCAAATAAATGTCCTCCAATCAATTACTTACACTTTTTATAATCTACTCAAAATTATAGCATGAGGTTAAAACTAATGATCAATAAATTTATATGGGGTACATTTTAGGTTTACTCTCATAAAAATTTTTTATCAGGATTAAATTTGACTTCACAATTAATACTAATTAACACTACCGTAACGTATTTTTTAAACTTAGACTTAGCCCCAGCACATTTTCATGGACCCATTTATTACATAATAAACGTTGAACCATGTCTTCAATTACTGACACGTCGCAAATGGCACAAAACCAATCTGCAGCATCAACCTCTCTTGACACTGAAGATGAAGTAGTGGGCTCATGCCAAACCTTCTTATTTTATTCACCTAATTTAATACCCGGTGTACCAGGAACTGAAAAAGAAGTAGATGTCTTATTCTGACTCACGTTATTAGTTTTAACATCTATTTTCTTCAAAAAAATATTTTTGTTTTTGTTAGGTCTAGTTTATTTACCTCTTGACTCACTTTTGAACGAGCTATCAACTTTTTAAGTTCTATTACTTTTTCTTGTGCTACCTGAAGATCGTTGGCCATCTGCATTTCCTTTTTATATGGGCTGCTCATAACTTCTACAACTTTTTGTGAAACACTCAAAAGGCATGTCAGAGATAGTTAAATATCTTTACTCCATAAAAGTTAGTTAATATTAAAAATTATTTGGTAAATTAAATAGTTAAAAATCAAAATATCGAGCTTGGAATGATATGGTTGCCCAAATCGTACCGGTACGATTTGGGCATCCATTGGCGGTACGATACAGGTGACTGGACATATAATCAAACATAACCTTATTTCTAACCTAAAATAAGAGCTACAACGTGGTCTGCCATAACAAAATAAAGCAAATTAGTCATGCTTAAAGGGTGTATATGGTATATATAACAAATCTTACTTCAACGATAACTATGGCATTACGATTAACAGCTGAAAACTCCATCAATGTATGGCAAAACACAAAAACTCGCCTGAATTAACAAACAATATATCTATCAACACAAAGTCTGTTGCTCTCTTACCACACCATCGTATAGTTTCTTCGTTTTCCACCAGATCCCTCCAAAAACACTAATTCTATTAAATTTCGCAGTGGTACGATTTAGGAGGTGGTACGATATCGGCTACTCACCCCTAACAAGTGCACCATCTTTCTGGCAAAATACATAAATGTCTAAAGGGAATGTTTTTAAGTTATTGGCTGTTAAATGTCAAAAAAAATCAAATTTTTAAATTTTCAGAAAAAAACGATAAAAGTAAAGTATAACTTGACTGGCACCATTGAAACCAGCTTAAAATAAGCTGATTCTAATGGTAAAACCTATAAAATTAGAAATTTTTAAAAATTACATGTGAAAAACACAAAAACCCCATTTTGGGGTACAAACCCCCCATCCAAACTACCCGTTCACATTGACCGATATGTCTGGTTTATGAACTCGTCCGAGCATTTGTAGGAATACACGTTCTACCAAATTTGGTCTATATCAGACCATTTTTACGAGAGTTATCGTGTTCACAGACACACACACACACACACACACACACACACACACACACACACACACACACACACACACACACATATACATATATATATATATATATATATATATATATATATATATATATATATATATATATATATAAATACCCCCGTCGCAGCAGACCTGCGTACTCAGTGAATTTCCAAATCAATAACATAATAATAATAATATATGACTAGTTTGATCATTATCTGTCAATAAATGTGAGTATTATTTGCATACTCTCCATAGATTAACATGGGAAAGAGTATGCTGGTTTGCTGGTGTGAGGAACACTGAAAGTAGGCATTTCAACCATAAATAATTTTTATCTTAACATTTATACCAACTTTCATCAACATCTGTCCATAAATAAAGGAGTTTGCCTATTCCCTATTTGATTAATAAGGGAAAAGAGTATGCAGGTTTGCTGCCATGATAAACACATAAACTATGATTTTTAAGCATAAATGGAAGACCTCAATCACATGATGCTAAATATCCAGTTTTATCCAAAAATATTGATTAATATGGGAAATATTAATTTTTCCCTATCCTCCATAAGATTAACATTGGAGCCCCACAATACAACATACTGTGTTTAGATTTTTTAATATCTCGGTAACCGTTGGAGATAGAGAAATACTTAGAGGAACTTAATTGTGTAGTTTATTGGGGGTTGTTTGGGGGTTTATCGTAAAAATGGGTTGATTATTTTTGAAACACTAAATTATTAAATGATATTTAGATAAAATTTGAAGAACATGGTAGTCTTATTACAGGTTTTCTTTTTTAAATTTACTCAAGGGAGAAAGTGTGTGTCAGTCCACTGATACCGTTTATTTTATACTAAAAATCCAATGAATTCAGTTACTGGCCTGGTAGTTTCTATGGAAACATGTTACATATTTTTCATCTTAAAAAACACTAACACCCCCCCCTCCCACAGAGCTAAGATACACCCATGTCAAAAATTTAGTCAAACGAAAAAGCATACATATATGATTACTTATTTTATAATATAATTTTTGTTTGTTTATAAATAAATTAAATTAATAATATATTACACATGTGTGTGGGTTTACGCTTTTATTTATTAAAAACCCCACCCTGCAATGCCATCTCATTGTTTTGATTTTGGGACATTTCGTGAAAGAAAAGAGGAGCCAGGCAGATATAGCGCATGTGGCCCTTGCCAACCTTCTCAGCGAAAATTCCCTGCCATTCCCCGCTGTTAACCCAGGACTAGCGTTGGTCTCGGCTAAGCTTGCTCTCGACCAAATGCATTTTAATCTCTTTCTCGTCAACCCGATTTTTAGTCCGGGGTTAAATTTGGCCGAGACCAACGATAACCCCAGACTACAAAACCCCAAGCTCGTCAACCGGCCCTTAGTGAAGACGATAAAATCTCAGGACAAGTGTTGTCATCTGTCGGATCTAGCGGTGAACTAGGCCTCTGTGACGCCGTCAGGTGTGTCATTTGTCATTAGTGTCATTTAGTGACACTAGCGCTATTTGAGGATGGCAGTACCTACTACCAGAGAGGAACGGATTACGTCAATTGGCTGTACGATGTACCGTCTTCATCCTTAACATGGGCGTGCATCTACTTTACTATCCGTTCATATATGGTAGTATATTCACTACAAAAGACATCTAGGTTGATTGGTTGGAGTTAAATATTACCAGAGATAGATTATAGTAAAATTAATGGTTTATGTAATAAAAATGAATCTTAACGGTTGAGTGGAGGTATAAGAAACAGAAATTATTCTTTACAATGACAATGGGTCACATACGTGTACATTGGTTTGTCCATGATTCTACCCATAAGGATTAAAATCTCTGATCGTAACTTAATAATCAAGTGACAATCTTAATAAGGGCGTGGTTTAACTCAAAAATAAAAATAAAAATAGGTAGTTATAACGTGTAGTTTGTTGCTTAATTAAAATTAAAAATAAATATAAAACTTTATATAGTTTAAACATTCAATGTCTAGAGATGAATTTTACATTTCAATTTGGTTATCAATACTTCTTTGTAATTTCGTATAACTATAAGAGTAGAAACAGCTGTTTAGTCACTATTTCTGTAGCCTTTGATTTTTTTATCACCAATCACGGAAAATAAAGACGAAGGTGCAGTCCCACACTCACAGTGGCTGTGGCTGTGGGGTTTTCAAGGCGAAGGCACAAGGCGATTTTACACAAAGGGTTGTCTGCTGTGTTATCGTTTGGGAAATTTACCTAACGTATAGTTCCTCGTGTTTGATCAATTTTTTGTTTTATTTATTATGTAGTATTTTTTATATTCATAGTATGTGGGCCATTTTTCGGGTGGACGGAGTGTTGTGACTGTGAAGATAAAATTATTGTTTTAAGATTGTTGTAGCTACTATGGACGTATCAGTATCCAATATGACTGAAATTAGCCAGTCTCTCAAAAATAGAGTTTATTTTGCTGCTCGTGATGGAATGGCTGTTACATTGTGCGCTTTACTATCAGACAAAAGTGAAGAAGTAGTTAGAGAACTGCTGAATCAGGTAAGCTTGACAATTATTTCAAGTATGGTTTTAAGGCATGTTAATCCTCGCCTTTCTGGGTGAACTAGCCTATTTGTCACGTCATTTACCTGAGGACGGTCCCACAGACATCATTTATAGAAATTATTTGTTTACTGCTGGAAATAATTTGAATCTAATCGGTTAGGCTACTTGAATTGATAACTACTGTATTTAATAGATAAAATCAAGTTTATTTTACCACTTTGGTAAGTACAGTAGAACCTCGATTAACCGTCACCCTCGGGACCGGGACCATGACGGATAACCGAATAGACGGATAACAGAAATAATAATAGCGCCGATACAACTTAGCACCTAGACAGTGTTTGGCGTGGCAACATCGCAATTCACTGCCTTGCATGTTATAACGGTGCTATTGTAAATCCTAAATAATTTTCATGACTGCTGCGCAGTACTTAATGTGAATTTATTTCAAATGAGAGAAAACAAAATAGCCTACACCAGTTCAAGTGAAAAATACTTTATTAAGAAAACAATTAAATATAAACTGTACATGTACGTACTTTTACTCTCAAAACTTCCGTTACCGGTATTTATTTTTAAAATAATCCGTCATTTTCTTTTGTTTCTTTTCCCGTCGAGCTTTTCAGGCGGTCATGTTTCTAATTTTCCCGAGAAGCACAGACGTTTAATAATTAATTGTTTATTGTCGATTCCCAAAACTACACGTTTCCGTTTCTCATCCATAATAGAAGAGCATGCACTAGGCTACTTATAAACAGCACTGTCAACAATAAACAATAAAGCACGTAAAACGCTAGTAGGCATTGCACTCGAAATCAGCAATAACTTCAGTTCACTGTAGTAGCACACGCACCACACTGAACTAAAATGAAACAATAGCAGTGGAATGCAGAAGACAGTGTAAGGGATTAACCAGCTGGGTCACTACCCTTGTCGCCAATGATTCACGCACAGTACAGGTGTTCAGTACAGTTGTCTCAAGTCATCATAGAGCCTCAACAGACGATCCGGCTCAGCGCTGACGCATAAATCTTTTTGCGCTAGTAGGGTGGCGGTTAATAGAGACTGACGGTTAAAAGGGTGACGGTTAATCGAGGTTCTACTGTACTTACATATAAATCGATAGGCTAAATAAAGTTACAAAACATTTTGCATAGAAAATCTGATGAATATCGTAAACATAACTTATATTCAAAAACTATAAGTAGAGACGGCCTAATACTACTAATGAAAACATATAGGCCTAGGCCTAAGTTGTCAATATAGAAACAGTTGTTTTAGAGCTATTTTTAGCTATTATCATAAATCTACAGGCATTGCAAAATTTTATTTTACACTCGAGGTATTCCTGGATTTTTTATTGTCATCATCATTTTTACTATTAATTAACATCTGGGGAAATATTCACTGTCCTTAATATTGACAAACGTTTGGGAATTCAATACTTACTCTGTCATTTCCAACTAGTTTAGATTCTGAACTGTGGTTACTGTAAAATGTTACCATTGAAATATTATCATCTGCAGCAAATTTACTCAATCCAGAGTCTTCATGCCAGTTTTTCAAATCTCTTCAAAGTCATAAACAAAGACACGAGATGAAGGGTTGGGATGTGAATCCATCGCGTACCGTCCTGGGTCTAGTCATTCAGACCACTGTCAATAATAACATCTGTAAATATTGCTAAGGGCACAACCAGCATACAACAGACAATAGGGATTAGTTTCGGTGGTTGGGAGGGATGACTACAAATTATGGGCAACATCTTTTGACACCTGTAAATTCAATCAGTCTTATTAGTAATTATATGAAATAAAATTTATTTATCAGAAAGTAAAACATTACTGTACAAGGGGTGTTTGATTAAAAAAGTCTTATTATAATCAAGGGTGTTGATTTATCTGCTACCTAACAAGTTTGTCTGCTATAATTCCGAAGGAGGATCTATCTGCTTGTATGCTTATGATTCTAGTTTAACAGTTTGAGGCTGTAAACAGAAGGACATTAAGGCTACGGCCATACTTGCCTCTTTTGTCACTGGATGCTCGGCGTCACAAGACGCGGGTTCTATTGGCTGGCTGGAGGGGAACGCAAGCGGCCACACACAGTGTATTTTGACAGTGTAGTTTGGCAATCATATGAGTGCACAACAAGGTTGATATGGTTTCATTTGATCTCAATGCAACAACCAGTATTTGATCATTTTTGGGCAATGCAAATATTTAAACATAGAGCACGCAGCGCAACATACTGCGGAGCTGAGAAAACACCCCTTAACATTCTTTTTGTATTTTTTGCCATTAAATACTACATTCTATACATTCTAGATTAAATACTAGTATAAACTTGAATGTACAGTATAGGTCTACTTACAATAATAAATTTTGAAACTCGTTTACTTTTTAATTGAAACGGGCAATCAATTATATACATAAATAAATGCAAGAAATGATAAAAACATTATTTAATTTCAAAAACAATTAAAAATTTATTGGAGTACAATGTTGATTTACTTGGTATAATTGAAAAAAATTAGTAGCGGCTTTTGAGGCTGTGATCTGCTATGACCACACTTGTGTCTTTTGATGCTGGTTGCAGTGCATCTAAAGGCGCCACTGAAATGTGCAATCAATGTGGCCACCCCTCCTGCGTCTTTAGACGTGGCAGATTACACCGATACAGTCTGTTGAACCAAATCAATTATAATTTTTTTTGTTTCTTATCATGGTATATGATATTGATGTGAATATACCATGTGAAACTTTATGTTTTGCTGATGATACCACCCTGTTTAGCTCTAGTCAAGATGTAGATACTGTAAATACAGCTGTAATTAATTCTTTTATAGGGTGTCTGAATGGTTTAGCGTAAATGTGTTTGTGCTCAATAATGATGACATCCTAACCAGTGTTTAGTAATAAGAATGTTAAGGCTAGTGAATCAAGCATCTGTGACAAGTTAAGTGAGGTTAAATTTTTAGGTATAGTTTTAGACAGAAAGTTAACATGGCATTGTCATACTGATTTTATGTGTAAAAAGCTCTCAAGTAGTGTATTTATTAAGATCTCTTAACAGGAATGTTCCCAAGTCTTACTTAAAGCTTGCCTACAATAGCTTTTTTCAAGGACTGTTGTTGTATGGTATCTGCCTGAGGGGTAATTCTGCTGGAGCACAAGATGTGTTGTTAGTACAGAAAAAGACTGTGAGAATAGTAGCAGGTGCTGACTACAGATATCATTGTAGGTCTATATTTATAAGTGAAAATATTTTAACTATGTTTGGTTCTCAATGTTCTGCTTGATGTTAAGAAAGAATTTACTCTGTTAACAAAGAGACTCAATATTCATGACGATAACACAAGCTCAAAAACTAATGTGAAGTATCTTATTCAGATTAAGAAAGGTTGCTAAAAGTTCAAAAATATGTTGTCTGAAACTTTATAATCAACGACCACATAGAATTTGATATGTTGAATCTGTGGATTGATTTAAAATAACATTGATTAATGGGCTGCTCAAACATCCTCTATACTCATTTAGAGAATTTTTTGATTTTACAGACATTGTTTTGAAGATTTTAAATAACCAAAAATTGTATTTTGTAAAACTTACTAACTATGTCTATTACACTATAGTATTTAATGAAATAAAGGATTGTTATTCCTATTCTATATACCGTATTCTTATTCTTATTCACACACACTAGGATCTTCAAAAAAATTCTGTATATTGGTTTTCCATTATTCAGGATGAGACTGAGCATATACTTCAAAATCCTTCATTTTCGACTTGAAAATTCCTTTACCATTTGGCCTTCAAAGACTCAAGCCACCAGAAAAATATCGCATCAAAAGTACATGGTCTATCTCACGAAGCATTCTTGAAATTATTGATTTCCTGCCATATAGGTTCTCAAATGTTATATTGAACGGACATGGAGAAAATTTCTTATTTTCACATTTTGATTCGTCAAAATTTAAACCAGTTTATTTTTTTATAGTTTTTATTAGCTTTGCGATTTTTCACGTTACCACATTAGAGTTAATAATATTTCTCTACAAGTTAGTACTAATAACTTAAAAAAATGACCTAATCAATAATATGACACTTTGATCAATATCTGTCAATAAGAGAGAAACAGCATATTTTTCATAATATATAGCTAATAGTTGCAGGCAAAAATGTCTAATACATCAGGAAATAATTAAGAGGTAAACCTCTTAAATGTAAAATCTAAGGCTATAAAAATAGGTTTACTCGTCAGAAAAACAATGGGAAACTATGTATTTGTATGGGGAATATGATTGGTCCTACCATATTATAGTAAACTTAGGAAAAACAAATTTCTGTGTACAACGTGACTTTCAATTCTTAAACAATGGTAGTATAAGTCTAGTACCTAGATTTTATTGGGGCCCATTCAAAATAAAACATTATTAATTAATTATTATTCTATAATTTATCTTAGGCCTATACTATTTGGTACAAGATAGTATAATACAATATTACATTCTTTACTGTGATTATGAAATATCCACAAATAATCATATAATGAGGTTAGTTACTAAACTAGTGAAAGATATTTTTCATTATAACTAAAAAGTACCTTCAGTTCATTTTAGCTCTTTTAGGTATTTATTGTTTCCAAGGTTGCCTCCGCTTGAGATCTGCCAGCTAATCTTGTTCAGCCTAGGCCTTCAATTCTAAAAATAACACAATCAATGATCTTCCTGAAACATTAGTTTAAACTAAACCCTGGCTGATAATCTCTAAGGACAAAAAAGTTACTTATGTTAAAATGTCCCATAATACCAAATATTGTATATTTTACTTCTATGATTTAGATAAGAGATTTTAAAAATGAATATTAACTAATGAAATTCGATGATCCGTATTCATCTTTTTGTTTTTAAAAAGTTTGAGGAAAAGTGATTGTCTCCTTGATAAAACATACTATCACTAAGTATTATCCCATCAACACCTTTGATTATAATAGCCTTTTTAATCAAACACTGCCTGTACAGTAATGTTTTACTTCCTGATAAATAAATTTTATTTTATGTAATTACTAATAGCCTAATATTGATTGAATTTAAGGATGTTTCTTCCGTTGGTTTCTATGATTTTCTCTCAAAAAGAGTAATTTAAGAGAATATTGTACACAGTAATATTGAAACTTATTTACTGATTATCAGTTCATGCATAGTTAGTGCTGTATTTAGTAGACCTAATATTCCTATTTTGAAGAATGCACAAACTCATTTCTCATTCATTCTTGGCTTAAAATACCTACCTGGGTAGGTCACCATTTCGAATGGTGATTTAATCTTATAAAATTGCAATATATCCTGCTCTGTAAATATGGACAGAAACAGTGAATTGATAAGATTTCTAAGAATACTTTGCTTAGGACATTTTTAATAGTTTAAATTGACATGATCAGATCATTGAACCGATTTGCAATGTCAGCTTTACAGCTAACTAATTGCTGAGAGAATGGAGATTTTTTTTAGATTAAAAAATTGTTACATCAGCTTCATACAACTATTTATTTGAAAAGCGTGAGACAACTAACCCCAATACCAATATTGTCTGCCTTTTAAAAATACTGTACTGAGATAGCTGTAATTCATAAAATAATTACCTACATGGTCTCTGAATGAATTTTACCTGTATTGAAACTTGAGTTCAGAAAAAACCATAGCCATTGCACTGCCTTAGTGAATATGTTTGATAATTATACAATAAATATAATACTGTTGTGATGCTTGATTATTCTTAAGCCTTTAATTCACTAAATCGTGAACTTTCATTGGCAAATATAGATTGGTTTTGCCAAAGAAGCAGTAAATTAGATTTGTCATACTTGATAAAATTTTGGTAAAATCAAATCAAAATATTTTTTGTTAATTTAGTATATAAAAATAAATGACATGGTTTAAAAATGTACATATAGTGTAAGGAAAACACAAAACATTTGAAATGATGAAAAAACACAATTCAGGTTTGGTTATGAGGTGAAAGAATCAATTAACTAATTGTGATCACAAAAATCCCTAGCTACTGAGAAATAAACAATTATGCCGATGCGTTTAACATGTGACATGTTATAAAATATGGATTCTCAATCAGTGTTCCTGAGATAATGAAGTAGGCTAGATAAGATTGTTCGCATTAAGTGAAGCAACAATGTATCAAACCATAAAGTAAAAACATCCCAAAAATCATATAAAGAACAAACAAGTGTTTTTGAAAGATAGTAATTCATATGATTGCAAACAGTAGGGTGGTCATGTTGCGGCGACACAGTTAACTTAATCATGGAACACGTGCAATTACTGCGAAGGAAAGAAAACGCACCTTTAGTACAATATTTCATTTTCAAAAGTTTAGCCTTTATAAGCACCTTAAATGTCTCTGATAAATCAAATTATAATTAAATGAAAATTTAATTTATTCTGTTTGAGAGCAGTTGAAACCGCAGCACACAATGCATGTGGCATCAGAAGGAGCGTCGTCAAAAAACACTGTGTGTGGCCGCTTGCGTTCCACTCCAGCCAGCGCACGTGTGGCCGTAGCCTTAATGTCCTCCTGTTTACAGCCTCAAACTGTTAAACTAGAATCATAAGCATACAAGCAGTTAAGGATCTACAGTAGAACTCCAATTATCCGAACTCCGACTATCCGAATCGCCGATTATCCGAATCACTTTCAGAAAAAAATTTGTCCAAAAAAAGTCTAAGTGCCCTAATATTCTTTCCCCCGCGAAGCCAGTGTTTGCGTGTAAAATGTAAGTACATTTTATTTATATTTAAAACATGTGAAAATATCATGTTTCTTACATTTAATTCAATAAAAAAATGGTACAATATCAAAACTTAGCTTTTTTCTCTCAAATGGAAATTTAAAAAAAAACTCTGATTATCCAAATATTTAATTATCCGAATGGGTCCCGGTTCCCATTAATTTGTATAATTTGAGTTCCACTGTATCTGCTTGTATGCTTTGGAATTGCTAAGTAAACTTGTTAGGTAGCAGATAAATAAAAGTGGATCCAGTATGGACTCCTAGGGAATGCCATACTTAACAGTTAGACATTCAGGATGAAAATTTTGAATTTACTTAAATTTACTACTTTATTAAAAATGCTGAAAACGGATTTGAACACACTGTTTCCGGGTATTACCCCTGAAAGCGCTATACTGAAAATCAGGGTTCCTGCTCATTTAGTGTAAAAAATCAATATATTATTTTCCCAGTGTTCGTTTTGGATTTATAAGTAGCTTGAATAAAGTCGAAAACAGAAATTTGCTTCATTTTTATTTATTGAAGACTATTTTTAGGTATTAAAAAAGTAATTTTTTGCCTGGATGAGCCATTTCAGTTAAAAATAATTAGTTAATAAATCCTATACATTAAAAACATTCACACAATACACACTATTTACTGCTAAAACACAAGGTAAATAAAAACACATCCACAAAAGTGTCAAAAATCAAGGTTGTGAAAGTTAAAACAGCTAGCCGTAATGACTCGCGTGTATAAGTGTAAGCAGCAGTACAGGAGGAAACGAATACTGGCCAAAGTCGCCTAGCAACATATTTCAGTCACTAAATATTCCAATAAAAGCCGCCATACTCGTTTTGTGAGTCTATAGAGGCAAAAGCCACATCACCTTGCACTCTATCATTTGTTTCGCGAACTACAGGGCAGTAAATGTGACGAAATGATTGATTGTGTCCCTACTGTGCTGGTTTAAAGGCGTTAGCGCCCCGGTAAAGGTTAACTTTTTTAAATATTGAATATCAGTGCATTGTACAATGGCCCCATGACTTAAGGACAAGTCAGGTTTAGCTTAAAAAAAAGAAAATTTGATGTCTGCATTATTAAACTGTAAATAGTTTGTTTTCCTAAATATTAATAATTAATTGTTGATTCCTTGTAATAAATTCTATACTGTATTTTAATTAGTTTCACATGAGTTAGTTTTTTTAGTAGTTTATATGAGAACATTTTAAGACATTTTATTCATTGTAAAAAAAGTCAAATAAAAGTAAAATTTCCCTTTTCATGAATATTTCTAGCAAATGTAGAATGGTGTCTCTAGTTTCCTAAATGTATCCTATTTACGAAACCCAAACTCATAGTAAACAAAGCTCAGAAAGTGATATCATTATTTTTTTGCCACACAACTATGTAATCACCTGTTTTCTATATGTGTTTATCATCTACGAAAATCTATAATTTCATTGTTCACTATGGAAAAGAGAATGTTTACTATGGCAAAATAATGTTTATTACAGAAAAAAATGTTTACTATTGCAAAATGATTTTGCAGACATAAACAAACATTTTATAATATTCAGAATTGAACAATCAATGTAAATTTCAACTTCAAATAGAGCAGGTATAACATAAAAATGTTAGGAGTTTAGCAATGTTTTTTTTAAATTTGTTTGTTTTTCTAATTTTAATAAAAAATATTCAAAGGTTTCTTTTTATTATTAAAAAATAATTATTTTTGTAGCATAGCGAAAAGTATTGTTCAAAACACGAGTGGAAAGTCGTTTGCATATTCTCATCATGTTTAAAGTGCTCGATAAATCTCACACTTCAAACATATGGTCTCGAATATGCAATAACCTACTTTCCACCCTTGTTAACCCTTAGTTACTATCGTTCAAAAATATCATATTTGTACTATCGCGGGGTCTCTCAGACCACATTTTCTTTTACTACTTTTGTGTATATTTTTTTGTTTGACCCACATGTTACAATGTTTTTCCTTTCCTTAGTCTTTCCAAAACAAGTTGACATCATTTTTACTTATTAAAAACGTAAGCATTTAGTTAAAAAACAAAAACACTCAAAAAAAGAACAATCAATTTTTTTTCATAAAAATATTAAAAATATAATTTTTATAAATAGACATAATGGTTCTTTGAGCATTTTTCCTCCCAATGAGTTAAAAATAAAAAACAAGTGGTAATATTTTTTTTATTGGTAGCATTGAACAGTTTCATAATTTTTTTTCCATGTAAAAAAAAGTTGCATTAAAACTATACTACGTCTCTGAGACCGCAATCTGTATTTTTATTAAAATATATTCCTGAATTCTGTTTGGGACTGTATACATGAATAATCACTTCGAATCTGTATAGACAAGTTAAAGCCCATTAAACGACTTTATTCTATAACATAAAATATTTTATGAATATATTTTATTCTTTTAAATATTATTCATCTGCTTTTGTTTCTATTGCTCTGTTCTATTCGAAGATGTTCATTCATTTACCTCTAATATTTAATTTCTTAAAAGGATAAACACAGGAAAAAGGATTGATACAGTTCAATTCAAAAAGGTTTATTGAAAATTAGTTTATAGTTATAGACTAATAATCTAAAAAAAACCTTTCCTAAAGCCAACCTTCTCTTTACTATAAAGCACATTTTTCAAAAAATGTTCTCAAAACAATATTTTTCACCAAACAAAACCTTCTACAAAAATACTTTCCTAACAATTGAACTAACAATTTATTATCAAGCAAATGCATCATTTGAAATAGTTACACATTCACTATCAACAGTCTATTTAACCGCTTTTGGTATGACACTATTACTATCGGTGGTCTCCGAGACCATGTTACGTCAATAACTTGTTGAGCGAACCTTCCTTTGTAACACCATTTGCACCACCAACTGGTGGCAACGTGGCAGGAACCTTCCTTTGTAACACCATTTGCACCACCACCCTAGTACCTACCAGGGGTGCGACTATACAGGGACAATGAAAAAAACAATTTTCCGAGCGGTCTGAGAGACCACGGATAGTAATTAAGGGTTAGGAAATATACAATTACAACAATATTTTTCATTACAGTAATATAATTATAAACAATATAAATTGAGTATTTTTATAGGTTATTAAAGTAAAAAAGTTGTCTGTATTATGTTTTTGGTTTTTTCCTTTTAATTTAATTTGATAAACAGGTTACTAAGTAGATTTTTTGTCAGGGGTCCTCAAAACTGATACATCAATTAAATACTCTAATAGGAATTTTTTATGATAATACTTTTTCCTTGTTGGTTGTATAAATAAAAAATATATAGGAATGCATTAATATTTGAATTGTTTTAACGATTACATTGGATCAGTTTTAAGTTATTATAGGATGAGCAATCTCCTTTTTTTATATTTAAAGGTCAAATGAGTTATGGTTGTATCAAATTTGCATCATGAGTGTTATTTAGGCCCTTCTTATGTTATATTGTAAATTGTTATCTATTGTCTATCCAAAGGTCATATCGTCACAAAGTTTATTTTCTATTTTCTTAAAGGTCAAAAGAAACGTGATACTCTGATTAGTTGAGTTGAATGATAAGTTGTATGTATTGATAGTAAAATAACCAGTAATGGCAAACTGTGATAGATAAATGAGTTCAAGAATTAGAAAGTTTATCAGTGAATTATGTCACAATCATTCTCATGTGTGATGTTCTTGATGATGAAAATATTGTAAAAATTGTCCAATTTAATTTTTAAATTCAAACATTTTTAAACATTTAATAAATTTATATTTCTTATGTTAGCCAAACATGATTCACATGCCCTCTATTTTGCAAGTATAACAATTGTGGGAGGTGAACTGCCTAATTTACTCTCGTTCTGAGCTAGTACAAATATTTTTATAGGGTGTTAATTGGTAGGCCTAATTAAAAATCACAAAAATTGACTGTTTTTGAGATATCTAAAAATGTATCGGTTTAATTAAAAAAGCCCTCTTTAGTCCAATCTCTAAAAAAGACGTACATTAAGTGAATATAACAACATCCTCTTCTTCATAGTTTGAGTTAGATGGTATTATTTTTTAGGCTATTTTTAATTGCCTGAACTTCTTACACCAGGGCTATCTTCCTTGAATACATTTTACACATGTCCTCAGACTTGAATACAATGGAATTCATGTGTGATAAGTAGGATTTTAAGGCGTACCTAAGAACAATCTTGAGGTAGTACTTAAGATTGTGTAGATTTGTAAGAAAAACTAAGACCCCAAGAAATTCCCCATCAAACTTTGGTGAAACTGAGTAATTTATTTGAAAAGAACCTTTAAATTGTATGGCACTATGCTCTTCAACTATATGGGATATTGGCAAGCTTTGACAACTCGTATGTCTGGTTTTGTACATAATAGTAACATTTTATACACTTCTTTTATCTCTTGGGTCCCAATTTAGATCATGCACAATGCACTGTGATGGACCCACCTTTAAAATAAATTGCTTCAGTACAGATTAGCATTTTTAAATGCAATTTTAGTTGCAATTACATGAATTTTCATCAATGAAAATTCTAAATATAAATGTGTCTCAATTTGATTTTTATGAGAACTGTAGATATAGTAAATTCAATCTGTTTTTAAAATTGATCGTGATATGTGATAAAGTAATAAAAGTTTTAGTGCCTCTTCCTCTTAATAGTAAAATAAGTTAAAGTTATAAGTGTAAAAAATATGGTTGTGGTTTTCCAGGAAGTAATAGACTCTGAAGGCCAGACATGCACTCCACTGATAGTGGCTGCCAGACATGGACACGACAAGGTGGTCAAAGTTTTCCTCTCCAAGTTTGCCCCAGACATTGAACAGGAGGGTTCAGTAAAAGTAGATAGCTACGTTATCGAAGGGGCCAGTGCTCTGTGGTGTGCTGCAGGTAAGCGTCAGGACACACATCACCTGTATATCACTTCCTTTTATTTATGTATTTGAAAATGTATGCAGATGAGAAATGAAACTATTATGTATTATTTCCATAAAAACCAACATTAATAAGTCAGCATAGTCTCTATGATCTGGATGTTTAATACTCTGGCAGGTAATCCGGTTTTGCTTTCCCACTGATGAGACAGTAAATTTTCACGTCTTGGCCGTGTTAAAATCGTATGTTTCCATAATGGCAAGTGCAACTTTTTGGATAATTCATGGTTAATTTAAACAAAATTTTTTTAATAATTTGTAATTTTTAGTAAAAATTCTTTTCCAATATGAATCTATCGGAGGCGTAGATCCAAAAAGACTTCAATTATTTTTTCTGATAAGGCCAGAACAGGTACGTCCCTGCCACATACCGCAATTGCTCGGTTCTCTTGACTTCCGTTGCGTCTCTTTGTGTACATTTATTGAGGTTATGGTACCCATTCACATCCGTTGTATTTTTAAGATAGCATAGTAGATTGAGATTGCATATTAATTGTTATGAATTATGCTTCTTAATTTTGTGGGTATTATTTTACATAAATATTAGCACCAATCAATTAAGTAGGCCTACGTCTTGTATTTTGTGTATTCTTCACCAAAAAAAACTTTTTCTCAGGGAACTTTTAATTAGATAATATTAGTTGTTAAAGTTTTTGTCTTAGATAAAAATAGTTTCAATAAACATCAGTGAATTTTTTAGAATTTAGAGAATTTTTTAGCCTTTTTATAAAAACTTCTTTTATTTAACATTTTAACTTTGTTCCCTCGTCGTCCCATAAGGCTTGAGCTAAACAAGTTCCACTGCGTATGTTCTGTCTACAAAATTATTTCTAAATGTTCTATTCTAGTTAAAAGGTTATTCATATTAAATTAAATTATATTATTTCTCAGAAAATAAGTTAGCACAAAACAAAACATAACATTTATGGCAAAATCTCATTTAGGTAAATGCCTGTGAAAAGAGTTTGGGTTCCGCAGTCAGTCATGCACACCATAACATTAACTTAACTATTGTTAAATGAGTATTTCTTATCAATATACAGATAATGTACAAATAACAACAACGTCACATTACTACTCATAGATTATGAATGATAACTTACAAAAGTCACAAACTGCAACACTTTACTGCGCACATCTTACACACCCACACATACACACAACACACATGTGCACACACACACACACACACACACACACACACACACACACACACACACTACACACAACGCCCAACTGCAAATTGTGAGACTTACATTGACCAAAAAAAACCAAACATAAAATAAAAAATAATGAAAGACCTCAGATAGAGCTGTGAAATGTTGAATACACTAAAATCATCAAAGAGCTGTTATGTTGTATGGATACAAGTTTTACCCTAAGCAGCATTAACCTTTGGAGGGTCATCATGATACGACCCTAGGTTGGTTATTGTATAGATGTTTGGGTAAAAATTGTTTTTTGTTAAAATCTGGTTATTTTGCTTTTTAACAACCATAATGCAACAAAACAAATTATTTTTATTAAAAAATAATTTTCTTTAAGTTAATATTTTACGTATATTTTTGTCATTGATCCCTATAGCCAATGTTTGGTTTATAATTACAAATTTTTAGCTTGTGAAATTGTTCAAATAAAAGTAACATTTCAAGTTAAATGGCATTTATTACATTAAATTACAATTAGAAAAAGGTTCTTTTAACTTGCTTACTGAAAATTGAAGGTTGAAAATTGCTTATTGTCCATTCACAAAATCTTTCATCGTATGATACTTCAAAGTAGGTGTCAGGCTGCAGGAATGGCAGAACTAATTATTTTAGCTTTATTCGGATTGTACACAATTGCGCAAATTAAAGGTGTGACGGGAAACAGGCAACTGATGTGTTATGTGTTTAGCGCAGTGCACTGTGTAGCGAGCGACTAACGCAGCAACGCAATATATCCCCTCCCCATACATCTCCTCGCCCAGGCACCATCAGCTTTCAGTTTGAGCCAAAATCTTTCTGGGTAGTATCTGGGAAACTCATTCCTTCATCCGGCATAACTTCCATCTTAATGGGAATAATCTATCCGTATAATTTCCGCTTCTCCTATTCAGCTTATTAATTTCAATGAATGTTTTCAGAGCCTATTAAGTCCATAAATAAAGAATATTGTCTGAAAATGGTCATGCAATAGTCCGGGTTAAACCAATATCATCCATTAGATCCAGCAAGGTAGCAGCATTACCTCAAAAGTACCCAGAAAATACCCCAGTACCACACTTGGAGGGAACTAACATAGACAGATAACGTCAAAGACCCAAGGAGGGCTATGGTCTTTTGTATCGTTCCTGTGTTATTCTCTATTTTCTGAGAAATAAATCACTCAATTGAATAAAATATAGTTATATTAAAAGAAACACTTCATTACAGAATTATTAAAACATAAATATCAACAAATCCCAATACAAACAGCTGATTAATATAAATATTAACATCACAGAAAGACAATCAGCACATCTCTCCCTCACAAGTTAAGCTGTTGCGGAGGTTTTAAATTTCTCTTATTTGTTGTTATTTCTGAAGCCGGAGATGTAAATACTTGGAGGAATACTTTTTAAGCCGCTACCCCAGGCTGAATTCCCGTACTGGAGAATTCCTGTGATTGATATATGGTTTTTGTAAGCAATAAAATGTATTTTATTGTTTAATTTATTGATATTATATTTAACTTCATTAATCTGGTATTTTTATCATCAGCCCATCTAATCCATAAATTGGGCTAGATTAAGAAGATCCTACTGTATGAAATTAATAATTGTTTGTGAATCCTCCTTGTCCTTGTTAGTGAATGTGATTTAATAATCATCAAATTTATCAAGGTCGCTGAGGTATTTTAACTGCTCACTTATTTAGTGTTCAGGAATTTACTGTAAAAATCATGTCAGCAATATTTACATTTTTTTAAATCATTAAATTTAAATTTAAAAATTTAAATTTAAATCATTGATTAAATTAGTGTCTGTTTAACACAGGTGAGCAGTTTGTGTCAGCTACAGTGTCTTAGTTGATGGTTTGCTGTTGCAGGAGCTGGCCACCTGAATGTTGTCAAGACCCTAGTGAAGGCTGGAGCCAATGTTAATCACGCCACACTCACCAACTCCACACCCTTGAGAGCTGCTTGCTTCGACGGCCGGCTGGATATTGTCAAGTATTTGGTAGAACATGGTGCAGACATTCACATAGCCAACAAATACAACAACACTTGCCTCATGATTGCTGCCTATAAAGGTAAGTGTCACTCGGAAACGGAAGATCACTCTTTTCATATTATAAGAATAGTTATGTTAAATTTAT
Organism: Nephotettix cincticeps; assembly: GCA_023375725.1. NCBI lineage: Eukaryota > Metazoa > Arthropoda > Insecta > Hemiptera > Cicadellidae > Nephotettix > Nephotettix cincticeps. The sequence continues at coordinate 80,831,064 of CM041786.1, read as the reverse complement.
TCTACAAGTAGTTTTTTGCATGTATCAATCAATTTAAAAATAAATCCTTAGAAAACAAAGGTGCAAAACCAACCTTTTAAAACGATTGGTTACAAATTTAAACGTAACAATGCTGTAATAGAAAGATATTAACAGTAATGATTGTATATCTAGGTCATTTGGATGTGGTGAGTTTTCTCTTGGAGAAGGGTGCAAGGCCTGATGAGAAAGCTCACTGTGGAGCGACAGCAATGCACTTTGCTGCAGAATGTGGGCACACAAGCATCGTCAAGGAGCTACTGGATTATGACGCCCAAATGACTAAGAATGAGATAGGTACTGCATGTTTCCTGTATGTAACCCTAATAGTTTTACAAGAAACCGTCACACTGGTTTTTAAACTACTGGGTATTCATAAAGTCTTGCCCCCATTTTATAAAAGGGGTGGTCGACCAGTATTGATATTTGGGAATAAATTCACTAGGATAAATTCTTCGTGCATTCATTTAAATTAAAAATCAAAATTAGGAAGTTTGGGGGAAAATTTTTTGGGGAAATGGAACACTAACAATTTTAAATAGAAGGAATTTGCGCTAATTAGGTAATTATCTTAAGGAAACTTGGCAGTATAGATGGCACATCATTAGTGAATTAAGTTTTTGAATTGAAACCCGCTTAGTTAGGAAAACCTTTAATTAGGATAGCATCAGTTTAACTATGTATAAGTAACGATAGGTAATGTCAAAGACTTAATTTTGTTTTAATTTTATTTTTATTCATTAATATCTCTTTTATTTTAATTTTTCCAGGTTGATTTAGGATAATGCATTTTTAATTTTTTTTTAGTAAGAAGACTACAGTGATGTGTCAACCAAACAGATGGCTATTTTATAACTATTGTTCATTGTTTTGTTGTGTTAGAGATTTAAATTTTCCGTACTGTACATACATTATTTAATAAAGCGCCTTTTTCATTCATTCATATAAAAAGTCTTTTTTAATTAACACTGGTTATGGGTGACAATCGTAAGGATAGGTATAGTGAGTGACCTTAGAGATCTTTTAGATGAGCCTATTTCTAGTGGTGATGATGTGTCTGATTTTACTGTTGGTAGTAGGCCTATGAGTAGGCAATGCTTCTGAGTATTGAATCATTATCTAGTTTATTCCATTCTGGAAGTGAAGACAATAATCTAGGTCATATGCCTATGATTTGCTGGATTAGAATTAGGAGCATGGTACACCTTTGAAAAAGAAGCTGAGCCAAAAAACTTTCCTGTCAATGACCAAAAACTAGAGGTGTGCGGATAGTGAATTATTTTTTCGGATCGGATAGCTCATGTTCAGATCAGATAGTTTGGGTTCGGATCGGATAGTTTTCGGATTCGGATACTCGCAATAACAAAGTGAAATCAGAATTTTTCGAGAATTCAAGTAGTTAGCAGTTTGGCGACCATTCCGCAAATATTGCTCCGCTCTGCAATATCTGAAAGACCGAGTCCTTTCGTTGCACCCCTCATCGTTCCCAGCTCAGTCCTGAAACAGCTGCACACATACCTGTCCCAGTCGGCAGTGCGGTGGCCGTTGAGTAATTACCAATCACTCCGTCCTTGCGCTAACTGAGTGTTAGGCCGCTCCAGTGAACCTCACCTCCACCCCAACATCCTACATGAGACGCTGCTCCCCCTCTCACAGGCATTTTCTCGACGGCCAGGTCTAGATCCGCTGCCTTCTGCTAAAATAGGGGTACCCCTAGTAGGCTATGTGCAAGCACACAGCACAACCGGCAACAAGGCCAATCGGGCAGCAAAAATGCTGCTTCACAGCGGTCTCTATGCACTCAATCGGTTGTTTCCCAAACTACAGCACAGTAAGTGTGGCAAAATGGTTGATCGCGAATAAACTCGTTTATCGTGCCGTGCGACCCTACTGTGCTGCGAAAAATGTCGTCAGCCGCCCGGTAAGGGTTAAAAAAACTAAACACAGTACATTGTATTTTGGAGCTCCAATTTTATTCTTGCAGAGAATAAGAAAAAAATTTATAATTCACTCACTAAGCTATATTTTTGGGTGAAACTTGGTATTCAGCTTTGTGTGGTTGAGATCCACCCATTTATGCTTAGAAACATAATTTGTTTTTTTTTCATGGCAGCTAACCTGCATTCTCCTATCCCATATTAATCATATTGAGCGGTGGTTCCCAACCATTTTTGACCCGCGTCCCACTACAACCTAAATATTATTTGGCAACCGACTAGTATTTAAGGTACTTCCAAACACTAGGTAATCCCCTTCAGTGTTTGATAGAACTTATTGATTAATAATAAATTAAAAATGTATTTAAAAAAGGTGTGCGGATAGTGAATTATTTTTGATAGCTCAAGTTCGGATGGGATCCGGATCAGATGGTTTGTGTTCGGATCGGATAGTTTTCGGATTCGGATACTCGCAACAACGAAGTGAAATCACACTTATCTAAGAATAAATTAGGAAAAAATCAATAAAATGTTATCAAAACTATTAAATGGTACATAAAAAATCATAAATTTTTCATAGGACGAACAACAAAACTAAAATTTTTACTTCACTGCATTTAAAAGTACCAGCAACAAATTTTAATATGGCGTAATTCACAAATTAAATCAACAGAAACCTTATAATTTGCTAAATGACATCAACTTTCTACTAATTCATCAATTCATTCTACTAATCATCAACTAATTCTAAATTATATTTGACGATTCAATTACTTTATTTATTACAATGATAAAAACAAATCACCATTAACAAAGAATCAAGATTTGACAGACGACGTTGGCTCGATGCCATCGGCTATCTGCGTATCGGCAGGGGCAGTGACAGTGCTGCTGCTATCAAACAAAGGCCTGTGCGCAGGCGCAGAGTTGGAATATTTGGCAGATAAAATACCCCGATCGGCTGTGTAACAATATTGAAACCCGTGAAATTATGGTGCCTCGGTGTCTTAAAGATCTTAAAATTATCTAAAAATGTAAAACTAATAACGCTTAAATTCATTTAACAAAGAGAAAATGTAGATTGAAAAAAAGTGGAAAATTTGTTGGTTATGTAAACACCGAGTGACGAAATAGGCCAAATGTAAATTTAGCAACACTTTATCGTATTGCTCAAACCCGGAGTAGTTGAGAATGTGATAACTAAACAATTGATCGTCTACGTAGACGATCAGAATGAAGTAGTATTATTTTTGCCAGAAACCCCGTCGCAAAACGAGCTATTATGAAGGTTTGTTATCAATAACATTAAATCAACAATTCAAGTTTTTTCGTAGCCGAAATGAAATTTTATATGGAACAATATCAAACCGCAACCTGATACTCGGTGCAACTATCGGTGACGCTATGCTTTGTATTTCAAAATGCAATAACGTGTTGAACTTACGGTTACTTAAATGCGTTAGAATCGAATAATCATACCGCATCCTTGGACCGCCCAATGACGTTCTTACATTCCAATTGGATATGAATTGCGTAATTTCGTCATCTGCGGTCGTTATTCGTCATTCGAATCGCTATAAGTGTATCGCGGCTACCAGTCAACGACATTGTTTTGATGAAAGACTACGTAATTTCGTCGTCTTATCAAGGTTTAAGCAAAAATTACTCCAGCTTCGCGGGTATTAACTCGACGAAAATCTCGTTGTTTTTGTTCAAATTGCTGAATTATACAGTCTATCCGAAAATTCTGATATTTATCGGATATTACCAGATATCTTAAATACATTCGGATCGGTTTCGGATATCCGATCCAATCCGAATCCAAACCGAATTTTCGGATATCCGCACACCTCTACCAATAACCTAACTACAGATTAATAAATAGATCCAGTTATCATTTTCCTATGTTATTTGAACCCTAGTAATACAAAAAATAGGCCTAAATTCACATTTCTTCGATGTCCATGTTAATGTAGTAATAAGACTTATCTCTAACTAACTGTAGCCCTAAAACTATGATATTCCGGGGGTAAATATTAGTACACATGCACAAAAAATAGTTTTTTATCATAACAAAATAAGATACACCCTAATAAAGTATATCTTTTCTTAATCCCAGCAAAATTTCCCATCTTTTGTATATCTCAGTTTTATTCCAAAGTGGAACTTGGTTATAACGTCATTGATGGACCACACAATTAATGACGCTATATCAGAGTAACACTATAAAAGAGGTTTCATAATTTTAATTTAAAACCAAGGAAAATAGAAAAACACATTTTTTTCATGAAATTAACACTTTTAATGAAGGTAATTTGAAATACACATAAACGTTTATGTTTATGACCGACTGAACCAATCTATACTGTATAAAAAATCAAGTTTAAAAATGTCGCAATGAAGTGCTTGTATTAAATAAACAAACATAATTTTTAAGTACAAAAAAATATAAAAATACAGTAACAATGCACAACTTACATGTTGTGGGCAGCTTAACACAGAAAAATAACATGGGTCAGGGCTTAAGTCTTGCCATGAGACCTACGATAATAGCTTCTTTCCTATGGGAAATTCGCTAAATGGTTGAATATTTACAAATTGCACATAAAACAGTGCCAGCACACAGTAAACTAAACGCCAGGTAGAGGGTTTGTAAAATAATTCAACAAAAATTTTAAAATACAACCGTACCCCTCCCAAAGTTTTTGCCAGTGCCTGTTTGGTTATTAACTTATGTATTTTGCAGGCATGACACCTCTGCTGGCTGCAGCTGAGAGAACAAGAGCAGACGTGGTGCAGTACTTAGTAACAAGGCCCGAGGTGACGGTGGAAGAGAAGATAGATGCACTGGAACTGCTGGGAGCTTCATATGCCAACGACAAGGACCACTACTGCCTCACTTCTGCATACCAGTTCCTTCATCAAACCATGGAGCTTAGGTGAGATTGTGTAGTGCTGCTGAACAATATGTCATTAACTGTTTACTAGTAATATTGTTAGTGTTTGTGTTTCAAAAACCTAATGCATGATATTTCATTTCTAGTCCAGGGATAAATGGGACAAGGTGATATGGATAATGTGCTGAGTCAATGTGTATAAGTCTTCTAATATATATACAATGCCTTGTGTAACTGACTACGGATACAAATTCTAAGATACTTCTAGAAATGCTGGAGACTTGAAATTTGGCCAGAAATTTGGCATGGACCTTCCTTTTGGTTCACAACCCACAGGAAAATTGCCAAATCTTACAATTTTTCATTACGAACCGAGAAAACAATGTTAAAATGTTCCCATATGAAATGCATTGGGTTTGTTTCATGAAATGCTAGGATTCATTTTTTCACTCAAAAACAACTCTTCCTGATGAGCTAGAGACTTGGGATTTTTTGTGAACCTTTCTAAGAGGTCACTATAAGAAATCGAATCATCGGATTTCCTAATTTTAAATTTTTACAATCCCAACAATTTTTTAAATGTTTCAACTTTTTGTTTTGTTAGCGAATTTCCCATAGGGAAGAAGCTTTTACCGTAGGTCTCATGGCAAGACTTTAGATTTTTAGATTTTTTAATATCTCGGTAACCGTTGGAGATTGAGAAAAACTTAAGTAACTAAATTGTGTATTTGTTTAAGCTGATTCTAGTGGTGAAAGATAAATTTAAAAAATTTTAAATTCATATGAAAAACGCAAAAAACCTAATTTTTGAGTACAAAATACATAAACTTATGATTTTTAAGCAAAGATGCATAAATCTCAACTACATAAAATTAAATACCAAATTTAATCCAAAAATATTGATTAATATGGAAAATATTAATTTTTCCTTATCCTCCATAAGATTAACATTGGAGCCCCAAAATACAATGTACTGTGTTTATATTTTTTAATAACTCAATAACCATTGGAGATAGAGAAGAACTTTGAGGAACTAAATTGTGTAGTTATTTAAGCTGATTCTAATGGTGGATTCTAAAAATGTTTTAAATTACATATGAAAAACACAAAAACCCAATTTTTTAGTACAAAACTCCCCCAAACTATCCCATTGACCCATAAGTCTGGTTTACGAACTCGTCCGAGCAAATGTAGGAATACATGTCTCCACCAAATTTGGTCTCGATCAGACCATTTTCACGTGTTTTTACGAGTTATCGTGTTCACAGACACACTCACACACACATATACATATCTATATAAATAAAATTAGAGTTTTGTCTGTACATTGCTCAGAATTATTCATTTTTTAGTTATTTTTACTTTTGGTGCGTTAGAGAAGCCAAAACCGGTCTTACCTCAATTTTTGTCTGTTTGTGACGCTCCAGGAGGAATTTTACGCCATCTTCTCTGAAAAAACGGGAGAACTGATGACAATGAAACTTATTTCATGTATTCTCTACATTCCAGCGAAGGTTTGTAAATGCTTGAAATTGCCCGCTGCCCCTTGAAAAGTAAATAACGAGCATTTAAAAACCCACTTTCACTCGATATTACTCCCATTATGATTCAGTTTTCAATGAATAACCTACTGGCAATAATCAGCTGTCTTTGTAGTTGAAATATTTAATAGAAATAAAAACAAACCGCTGTCAAATCAATATTAGTTATTTTATATTGGTCATTGGTTTTCAAAATCATACTATAAAAAGTTATTTTAACGTTTCACTAATAATAATAATGGTATAATATATATAATTGTAAAGTAATGCTAAATATTAAAGCTTGGTATTGATTTATTTTCTTTGATTTGTTTAGGATTTCAGGTTTACATTTTGGTGTGATAATCTCTCTTCTTTAAACCTGTACAAAGGACGGGCTTACTGCTGGTATATATATATATATATATATATATATATATATATATATATATTTGATTTGATCTATAGTGTTCCCTGTTAAGGAATACTGTCATACTTAGTAAAATAAAATAAAAAATCAACTGAGTATCCTTTAGAAACATTTTTTATTTTAACAACATGTTTCGACCTTTAAGGCCATTTTCAAGTTAATTCAAAATCTTGAATTAACTTTTTGAATGTTTTGATAATTTTCTGATTTTGAATTAACTTGAAAATAGCCTTAAAGGTCGAAACATGTCGTTAAAATAAAAAATGTTTCTAAAGGTTACTCAGTTAATTTTTTAAAATAATACTATATATATATATATATAGGACCATAGGAATTATGAACATATATATATGTGCATAATCAGCGATATATATATATATGTGTATAAATTTTAACGATCATCGTTTTTGGCCTCCGGGCACCTAAAGACAAAAACATAACATGGTCTCGGGCTTAAGTCTTGTCAAGAGAGCTACGGTAATAGCTTCTTCCCTATGGGAAATTCGCTAAAATTTTAACAACTATTGTTTTTGGCATCTGGGCACCTAAAGATGAAAAAATAACATGGTCTCGGGCTTAAGTCTTGCCATGAGACCTACGGTAATAGCTTCTTCCCATAGGGAAGAAGCTATTACTAAAATGTTAAATAAGTTGCAATATTATTACATATTCTCACTTCTGGTTATAAATGGAAAGTACACTTAAATATTAGCCTATGTACTATAATAACGTAACAAGGAATCTAAATGTACCTAAAAAGTGGATTTTCTTAAATTGTAAAGCAAATTGTAGCAATGAATATCTGAGGAAATAAACATCTATCTGTATGTTTTTTTATCCAATGCCAATAGTGAAAAGACAAGTAATTAGAATGGATCAATTTTAAATTCGTATGAGTTGGGTAGCCATGTATTTTTTAAATAACTAGTCCACTCTATATTGTGAATCATCACCATAGTGTACCGATATTCTATATTATGCTGTCAGATGGAGTGACCCAGAAAGACCAATTATGAAACCTAGAATACCTCCAATTCCCGCTTACCAGAATTGGGTTGAATGTCAGACTTTGGATGAAATAGAAGCCATTAAAAACAATAGCAATGCTCTACATATGGAGTCTCTTGCCATTAGGTGAGTAATAACATAAGTACACATTGAGAATTGCTAAGGAAGGACGGGAATATCCTTCGCAAATGTTTGCTGTTCTGCCTTTCGTTGTGGACTATGAGGGACAGCTATTTTGTGGAATCACAAGAGTATATTATTAGTCTTTTAGCCTGGGTTTTTACTCTGACTTAAGGGCACTTTCCTACCTCCACATCATGTTGTGCAGCATGCTCCATGATTCAGCTGTGTTTTCCAACCAACATTGTTTAGAGTCTGCAAACTAGGAAGACGTTATCATTTCAATTCAATGCAACCAGTTCTCTCCACGATTGCATAGCACAGCACGCAGCGAAGTTAGATTAATCGAGGAGGTCGAAATTAGCTACTTTAGTGTTAAGATATACTGTGGAAACTTAATTCTATGTAGTTCTTGAAGGCTCCAATAGGTAGAAACAAACGTTTTCTTCCTGGACATATGAAATCCTATCTGCAGCTTCGTACTTGGGGAATCAAAGTTATTGCTATTGAAATTAAAACAAATCATATTACTTGATACTTGACAAAACATTTCACTTTATCAAGAAGTAATTTTAAATGGTCCAGTTGAAACAGATAGTAAAGCAGCAGAAAATAGAATTAATTACTGAGGTTTTTACTGGTACATGGTTTTTACTGGTACTGGTACTGGTACCACAGTCTCACCACACAGGCCCATGGTAATTGGCAGTTGATGTCTTAAAAACTAAACTCATCAATCTTTAACCCTCTAAACGTCAATTATTGACATTAACTCCAATGTCAAGCGATTTTTGGTAAATTGGATTTTTATTTGGAAACACACAGAAATTATGAAACACCACAAAGTTATATAATGTTGTATATTACCTTAAAGAAGATCAAATAGGCTATTCAAAAATGTAGTAGGCTATGTTTTAGTCTTAGTTTCATATCCTATAGGTTCATATACAAGTACTTATTATATATTAATATATATAATAATATATAATATATTATATTAATAAGTAAACTTATTTTTTTTAAATAAGTTAAAAACATAAGTTGAAAATAAAAAAATAACTTTAAAAAAATAAGTTTCTGCTCCCTAACGAGCCCTGTAAGTTCTGTCATATACACTACATCAAAATTCCAAAATATACAAAAAGTTTGTTCAAAAGTTTATTGTGATAAAGGATATATATAGTTTACATCACTTAAAACCATTATTTACAACAAAAACTTAAAAATTCCAGAGTATGTAAATGAATAATGACCTCTTCTTGCAACATTTACCGGTTTTATGCCACTTATTGTTTTGTTTTTTTGCTTTTAGAGGTCTCCAATCATCCTCTTCACTTAACAATCCGGTGCTCGTGTGTTTTAATGAAACATGAGCGGTCGTGTGGTTAAACAATGCAATATTATCTATTTCAAGTATAACAGGGTCTTCATCACCAGTGACCCTCTCATTATCATCTTCCGTTTAAGCTAGCCAACGCCATAACCGTTCTTGGTTGTCCATGGTTCATTCATTAGTTAATACCTCACACACTATAAAGTATTCATATAAAAATAATGTTAACTACATGAAATAAAATCCACATTATATGTCACTCAGTGGAAAAAACGGAACACGGATGAGCATCCGTGTTCCGTTTTTTTTGTTGTCCATGCGAGTGCATGGAGTGCACCTTCACTCCAATAGTGCGGCATCTTGGGAAAAAATCAATAGAAAATCTGTTTAGCCTGAATTGGTTGCTGTCACTAAACTGACAGGTTCCAGGAGTGTCAGAGGGAAGGTAGATGACTGCTCAGGGTCAAATGTGCTGTCAACTGCGTTTTATGCACAAAACAACATGACTTGAGCGCCACCGCACTCCGCGCGAGCACCGGAGTGTTAACCTACCATCTGATAAATCGCTAATATCGCTATAACACAAACAATCACACATTTTAGAGATGTAAACAAATACAGTGCAACTCGGTTATTACGGCCTCGGCCATAAAGTCAACTCAGATATAACGTCATTTATTTTTAGGTCCCGCCAAACTGTATGTATTTACATAGGAAAAAACCTCGGATATATCGTCAGTAAATTCTCAAACCTCGTATATAACGTCAAGAAAATCGGGCCGAGATGAAGGCAACATATAGCTAAATAGAGAAAGTTCGGTCGGTGGTGCAACGTGAGGGCTACGGCTATTGTTTAGCTACATTCTATTTTTAGAAACAGCATTTTATTGCTGTCTTACCGCTAACCACCCCAAGCCCCTCCACCTACCCTATATCCGCTGTCGCCGGTCATCAAGGTCAGTGTCAGTGACTCACGTTGCATCAAAGCACTGTGATGCCGTTCGTACGTACTTACAGTTCATGTAAATATCGTTAGTTCAGTGTATGTCTTTTACAGTTTGTTTTTCCTTATTTTAATTTACGAATACAGTATTGAAAAATAATGGCAAGTGTTAAGAGAAAGGTTGTGCTGAAGAAAAGGTGTGAGTTATAAGAGCGTGTGAGGAGGGACGTAAGATAGCAGACGTGTGTTTGGGCTTGTTTTTTAAAATTGAAACAACAGTTGAATTCACCAAGCCGAACTTCATTGCAATATTTTCAAATTCGATTTTTTATATAGTAGAGTAGTCAGTCAGTCATAAACATAAACTTACGGTGTATTTCAAATTACCTTCATTAAAGGTCGTAATTTCATGTAAAAAATGTGTTTCCCTTTTTTTCCTCGGTTTTAAATTAAAATTATGTAACCTCTTTTATAGCATCACCCGGATATAGCGTCATTAATTGTGTGGTCCCTTCAATGACATTATAATCAAGTGCCACTGTAACAACATAAACAAAGTTTTATAATAAAACAGCTGCGTAGGTAAATAAATACTCACAGACCTTCAAAATAGGCGTGAAACGACAAACATTTATTAAGCTTTATTATAAACATCATAAACTTTATTATAAACATAAAGCGTGAAGGTTCCTGAACAAGATAGTATAAGATATAACTCCGTTTAATCGATCAGAAACCTTTATATAAGTATAAAGTAGAGCATGCAGAGTCGCCCGAATTCGGGGGATAAACACTTAGAGGGTTAATCTTCTTTCTGTTCAATGTTAATCAGTGATATCAATGTGTTTTGGGCTTATTGGTGGATTTGTAACTGTTTATAGGATTGAAGTCACTATAGTTGGCAGTTGTGTTCATTATTATTAGATTGAAATAAATTTCAAGTCCTAGAGAAGAAGAAATTGGAAGCTTTCAATTTCTAGCTAGTTGATGCTATGATATTATATCATTTGCTAGTTTCTGAGTACGTAGTTGAGGTGATTAATTTTCCCATTATTGTGCTCATAAACATATCTTAAAAAATGCATTAGGCCTATTTGAGATTATTATTGTTTTGCACATCAAATAATCATTCCAAGTTCTAGTACTTAGTTAAAGTTGAGCTGTGAGTAAAAGGTGTTTCAAATTAATTTTTAATAAAAAAAGTAACAATAACAAGTGAATATTTTTGAACCATTACTTCAGCCTGTCCCTCATGATTCTAGGGAGAGGATTCTTGGACAACACAACCCGGAGGTTCCGCACTCTGTGATATTCCGAGGCGCTGTGTTCGCTGACAACGCAAGGTTTGATCGATGCATTCAGTTGTGGTTGCACGCACTATACCTGTGTCAACTCAACAAAGTTTCTGTGGTTAAGGATTTGCTTAGGTTTGCTCAGGTAAAAAAACTGAAAACTTGCAAATACTGTAACATGATTATAGTTTTTTATTTATTTAGTTTTATTATTTGATGTGAAACCTTAGTTTTACTACAGAATTCACACACTTATCTCTTTCATATTCAGATTAGTAAATACTTACAGCAAATTTCCTTGCATAGAATTGCTATTTCTTAAGATCCCTTGAGCTGTGTCAACATTTTATTTGGTCAAGTTAAAAATTGGTGTAAAGCATACCAAGTGCGTGATGCATTAATTAAATTTAATAATTAATTCAAACTAGTATTTTTTATTTGATACAATCTTAAAATAACTGTCTGCGATTCTGATAGAAATGTAATACTCTACCAGTAGTTGTTACATTTAAATAGAAATATATATATTAATTATTTAAAGCTTAATTTTAGATTTACATATAGTTTTGAGTGTTATAACCATGAGAAACAAAAAAGTTAACAAGAAAATTCACTAAAGGTGGAACATCATTTTTGAACTGAAGCAAACCAATTGTGAACAAAATAATATATATGTAATAAATTGTCTTTAGGAAAAAATTATCATACAAGTTTTCCCATTTTACAGCACCTATTTTGAATAGTGTTTAAATGATAGTTGTAAATGGTGTAGTATTGAGTGTGATGGCATTGCAATTTTGCCGTAGTAGAATACCTTGGCAGAAATCCCAGCTGTCTGTCCCCTTTGGCTCGTATTCACTTCCTATGTGCGTGTTGGCCGTTGCTGTTAAAATAATATTGACCCCACTTTCCATGCTCAGTTACTTTTCTCCAATTAGGCCAACATTTTAATGAACAGATGTTTGTAAATCTAGATTATTATCTATAAGTTCAATTTATTCTTATTATACATCTTTTGAGATGGGCTCAAAGTTAGGTTTGTTTTTATTAGAACTTACTATTAAAGCTGTCAGTTTTAATGGTAAAGTTTTTTCTTATTCACATTCAGTACTAAGAACAAAAAAGAGAAATGTTCATCAGTAATAGGGCATATTAAACTTATTTCAAATGTTGAAGAACTGAGTAATCATGAGATTAAAAAATTGTTTTTTTGTTTCTATGGCTATAGCTAAAAACATTTTTTCTGAGGAACATTGAGTAGTCTTTACATTTTTTGTCACTTTCTTCAGATTACAATCATTAGTACGCTTAAACGTTTGGATAATGATATGGACGTCCTAAGGGAACCCTCATTGTTGTCAGTAAATCATTATATTGCTTACCAGCACACCAAACATAATATCGCCGTCGCAGCAGTCCTGCGTACTCAGAGAATTTCCAAATCATTAACAATATATACTATAACAGGTTTTAAAATATCCGTCATAAATGAAAGTTTGCTTGTTCTCCGTATGATTAACATGGGTAGGAGTATGCAGGTTTGCTGCTGTGAGGAACGCTGAAAGTACACATTTTTACAATAAACTATTTTTGTTTTGACCATATACCAAGTTTTATCAACATCTGAAGATAAATAAAGGAGTTTGCCTATTCTCTATATGATTATCATAGGAAAAAAGTATGCAGGTTAGCTGCCTTGAGAAACACATAAACTTTGATTTTTAATAAAAAATGTATGAATCCTAACCACATGAAGTTAAATACCAACTTTCATCCTAAAATATTGGTTAGTAAGGGAAATAATAATTTTTCCTTATCCTCCATAATATTAGCAGTACCTGGTGACCGAGCTTTGCTCGGATAGAATAAGACATTTTTTTTACAAGTTAGTTAGCAAAATTAAAACAAATTTACTGCTCAATGAAAACATTTATGTGGTTTAAATAAAACCGTTTTAATACCCCTTAATTAATATGGCATAAATACTGAACAAATATATAGCCCTCGGGTGGGGATCGATCACGCGACCTTGCATACGTGACATATGAGCGCTTATGCTACGGCGTCAGCCGATTTCGCGTCGTCGTTCAAGAGTTTTTGGCCAACCTCAATTAATTGTTTTAGCTAACCTTATACTGAATTTAAATGTCCATACTGTTTGTTATTATTATCCTGTGATCAACTGATTTTGTTAGAAACGGAATGAGGATTGAAAAGCAAAAGATAAATTTAATTTACACCAATTATTTGGTTTGTTACAGTAGCTTCAAGCAATACAACGAATACGTTTTCTATCAAAACACGGAAGATTTTGGAAATACTCTTTCCTGCTTTTATTTCGCACAGTTATGTTACCCTAAAGTTTTTACAAATTGTTTAGTAACCTGATAATTTTACATTTATTACATACATAAAATAAATATTTATGAAAAACCTCTATTCACATATTGTTCTTTGCCGTCTCCAATCAAGAACTGTCAAACGTTTATAAACAGCTGTTTTTGTTTGCATTGTTTACATTTGATTCTCCATAAGCGTAATGTTAAATTTTTAGATTTTAAACTTAATATTACAGTAAAACACAAATTTTCCTGGACATTAGACCTATCTAGAACTTATTTTCTACTCGGAAATTAGTTATATCCAAAATTTAAAGAAATTCCTCGGTGCCGTTTTCGAGATCCGTGTGCAAATATATATATATATATACAAACCTTGCTCGTATTATAGTATTGGATTGAAGCCGCTAAATACATTTGATTGTGTTTAGATTTTTTAGTACTGTATATATATCGGTATCTAATTCAAATTCAAATATCTTTATATGTCTTGTATGTACATGAATAGAGTCAAAGTATGCTAAACAGAAAGGGAAAACTTATCAGCTACTGAAAATAATATCATTAACAAATTACCAAGAAAAAGGATTATACAAATTAATACAGATTATTTTACAGGTATGACATATTGAAATCTTGAATTTTTAAATATAAAAATATCATTAATAGATAAAAAATTTATTCATAGGTATATTTAAAAAACTTCTACAGAATAGCAGTTTTTCTATATATATATATATATATATATATATATATATATACTAGCTGACCCGGCGAACTTCGTAACGCCTCACAGTAAACACATGTTAACTTTAAGATTGGCCATGTTCTGAAGTCGAATAGCAATACGGCTTCATTGTGAAAGGTTATATATTCTGGGTCGCTGCATAGTGAATAACAATACTGAAACGATAAAACATATTAATATCATTCCCATAAAACAAATAAATCTGAGTGGATTAATTCACAATTTTCAAATCCAATCCAAACCCAAACGAAACCTAACTATAATACGACTTTTATAGGAAAGATATACAACAACTGATTATTATAATAAACGTAATAATATAAACATTATAATTATCATATAAACACGTGACTTTAATCAGACAGAAAATAAAAATATAAATACATAATCCCCCAAAACCGTTAACTATTAACGTGGTGAATAAAGCTGTTCATTTTTTACAGTACACATTTACTTCATAGTTTAACATTAATGAATTATTCAGATGGCATTGGATAGTAAAGTATACGGTATTGCTAATGGAAAGTAAACCAATCAGCTGTAGCTAAGAAATAAAATGTTTTCATTGTAGACAATTTGTAAACAAACTTACTCACCATAAGGTTAACATTAGAAATTTAAAACACCATAAAATGGAAACTTATGTGGTTTTCGAAAATATTTTTTCACTAAAACCTTCCCGGACACATATAGAGCAACTTCCTAAAATTTCATGGCGATCGGATGAGTAGTTTGGCAACGCATAAAGGACAGACAGACATACATTCAATTTTATATATAGAGATATATAAAATGCCATTTTTCATATTATTATATTTAAAAATTCAAGATTTCAATATGTCATACCTGTAAAATAATCTGTATATATATACATATATATATATATATACAGATTATTTTATTATTAATATATATTAATATATATATATTATTATATATTAATATATTTATTAATATATATATGTGTGTGTGTGTGTGTGTGTGTGTGTGTAAAATTTAATGGCTGCCATCAGAAATTAGATTATGTAGCTGCCACCAGAACAAAAAGTATATTCAAATTTCAAAGTAAATTCTACATTTTGTGACTAACTTGACTGTGAACCTAAATTTTATATTTGTTTGTTATAAATAGGCGTATCAAAATGTATGTTAATTGGCTGCCCTCAGTTTATATTCGATTCGGCGCTCCCATGTATATCTGGCCTCCACATGACTGTCAGCCTACATACATCATAAGTATTTGGCATGTTATGCCTGCCTCCACTGTTGTCAATTCAACATAGGCTACTGATCTACTTTGAAGATAAATGTTCAGCAAACACCTCCTGCCTAGGCTCCTAGCTCCTTGAACACTCATGTTATGTTTCTCAGAATGAAAGCTTTGATTGCAATTGATCCAATTAAAACTAGATAATGTTTAGGCATTTTATATTTCTCTTTTGTTTAGAAAATTAAATTTTGTAGAAAATCATAATAGTAAATTGAATAAATAAATTTAATAAATATTGAATTAAAAGATGTTAATAACAGACTACGGCTACCGAGATTTCAAAACAAACATTTCTACATACTGTAAACCCAAATACTTTATTTTTGTGTTTTGAAGCTTTTAAATTTAATCTAATGTACTGTAAAACCATTTCACCAAAATCACGCTAGCAATAAATTTACTAAAATTAAAGGTTAAAATACCTGTAGTGCTGTCGGTGATCCTAAGTTAAGGTGCTGACGACCAAGGTTTCGGACTTAAAAGTCCATTATCAAGTCAGAAAGAATACCACATTTAAAATTTATCCTCAACACTGACGTAGTGATGAGTCGTCTTGAAAACACTTACACACACACACACGTAAACATAGATACACAAAATACATTAAATTTGGCCAAATTATAAAATTTAGGGCGAGAGCGTGGCGAAGCCGGCGAACGATGAGTCATGACTGGTCAAGCAAGTCGAACGTGTCGCCATGACGTAACAACCCATTCCTAATCATGATAATCCTTTCACTTTCTTTACCTCGAACTGCCTCTGCCTTCTGTTAATCCTATAACTGTGTTATAAATTAAGTTAGATTCAAAGGATAATTTTTCATTGAGTAAACCAGAAGGATTGTTTTTGGATGAACGATATATTTCAAATTCTTCGATTGTGTTCATATGTTTACCTTTCCTGCAATAATGTAATATTTCTAGATTCGTGTTAATGTCGGTGTAATTATGGTTATTATTTATTAAATGATTAGCATAAGCAGACTTGGAGGATTTTCTAGGCAGATGTTCTTTAAACCTCTGTTTGAACGATCGTGCAGTTTGACCTATGTAGTAACTGGGGCAATCGTTGGATTTAATTTTATAGATGCCAGTTTTGTTAGTGTCCACATCCCTTTGTACTACATTCTGTTTCAATATGTTCACATGTTTATTGGAAGTTCTGAAAGATAAATAAATAAATCTTTATTTTTCTGCAATCATATAGGTACAATATACATAGAATAGGTACAAAAGTGGTTTTAACTTAAAAATTATTGACAAAACGTACAAAAACCAAACATAATACATTACATTGTGAAAGATTCCCAAAATGAAGAAGCCAGACTGACCTAAACCATATAGATTTGCAGAAAAAAAGTCCCTAGGATTTAACTCCGTTTAGGGGTTCCTTCTCAAACATATTGAAAAAATCTATTTTTCAGAGCTCTTGAGCTTAGAAATGACATATTTTATACCAGCCTAATACATAAAATAAATATACATATAAATATAAAAATAGCTTGTACTCCTAATGAACACAACAGTAACTGACCAAAAACAGAGAACAAAAAAGAAATTATTAACACAAAGCAAATGAAACTAAAATAATTCGTTACACCTAACTACTCATATTTATAAGTATTTACAGTCTCTTGATCAAAAACTGAGTTATTATGATAAAGTTTGATTACCTTAAAAATAAAAAGTACTCTCAGAGGAAATATATGCAAGCTTTACCCGTGTTTTAACACGGGTAAAGGTGGGTTTTCCTAGCTCCGCATTTTGTGCGGAGCGCACTGCGTGATGCGCAGTCCGCATTGCGGAGCCTACTCAACAACACTGAATCAGATGGCGCCATTTTCCTACATCCCTCCGCGGTGCGCAGTGCGCTCTGCGCAACTGGCCGACTCCTCTGAGAGCAGTCAACTGCGGACCGCGCTGCGCATTGGACACTAGTTTTGGTGGTTTTCCATGTGAATTAGTTGACAGTTTTCTCGTAGAGGTACAAAATGGCTAGATTCACGGCCAGTGAGGACGAACAACTTATCGAGCTAGTTGGTGGTCATCCAATTTTGTGGAATATGGCCGATAATGAGTTTAAAAACATCGTCAAGAAGGATTTGGTGTGGATGGAGATTGGCGTTTTGATCAATAAAAAAAGTAGTGAATGTAAACAATGTAAAAATGTTTTGATCATTCTGCACGATAACCACCTATTTTTAGTTCTCTAAATAGTACGCAAAACATAACTGTTTAGTGTCAGGACCTAAAAAAATCAGCTTTTTACAGTCGATATAACTTCCGAACTGGAGAAGTATGGTGGTCAGGCAGAATTCCCCCGATTCGGATGTTGTATTCATTCCTATAAGTTCTTGGAATAAAAAAACAATTGGTTGATAAGTATTGTTAAGCCGCGTTTACACCAGAGTTAATAACACGTGTTTATAAAAAAAAATTATTAACTTAACAGAATCGCCCAAAAATCTCACTTAACAAAAGTTAATAACTCGTGTTTTTAACAGAAAATTCCTAGTTATCAACAAGATTTTTGCTATTCATCAAGAGTCGGTATAAAGATCAAAGAAAATATGTTATGTTTTTAACAAATGTTAAGAAAAAAGTTATTTAACTTTCTGTTATTAACCCCGGTGTAAACGTAGCTTTATTGTATAATTATTTTTTTATATGCAGAAGAGTAAAAATTATAATTAAGACACAACTTAATAAAAAGTGTTGTTTGTAAATATATCAGAAATCTTAACACTGCATTACTTATATCTAAACATAGACTCTAACCTCAATTTGGCTATTATATTTAAAATATTTTTTATTATTTAAAATAATTATATAAATGATAAAAAGGCAATAATATCCAGTTTGTGGAATGTTCAGGGTTTCCTAGGTTCATTGTTTTCTTTTTGCATATTTGCCATCAAAGTATTCGGAAAATCGCTCTCTAACTTTAAAACTTTCTGCTTTAGCAAAGCCCCCAGTACCAAAATAAAAAATTCAATGCAAACCTGCATACTCTTTCCTATGTTAACATAGGAGTAACATAGGAGTTAACATATGTTAACTATGTCTATGGAGAGTAGGCAAATAATACTCATATTTATTGACAGATAATGATCAAACTAGTCATATATTATTATTACTGTATTATGTTATTGATTTGGAAATTCGCTGAGTACGCAGGTCTGCTGCGACGGGGGTATTTCTTACTCACAGGACGAGCGCTCATGTTCACAAGCAATCAACTACTGACAACTTACAGCGCACTGCTGAGGGCTAGGAAAACACAACCGCGCAGCGCATTGCGTTTTGCGAAGAGAGGTCCGCAGTGCGCTCCGCACAAAATGCGGAGCTAGGAAAACCCACCTTTAGATCCATACCAACCATACTCACTTTGATCAAAAACTGAGTTATTATGATAAAGTTTGATTACCTTAAAAATAAAAAGTACTCTCAGAGGAAATATATGCAAGCTTTTAAAACACGGGTAAGAGGCATCATACTTGTTTTTTTTTCATATTATTCTTACAACTGCTTTTTGTATCGTTATTATTGGTTTTAGTGCGTTTAAATAGGTCCCTCCCCAAAATACTATTCCATATTCCAGTCTACTATTAATTAGGGCAAAATACAAACTTCTTAATATTTGGGGAGGACAAATATTTTGAAGAAAGTAAAAAAGACGTTTGGTAGCTAACGTTTTTATCTTCAAATTGGTTATATGGGTTTTCCAATTAAGTTCGCTGTCCAAATTGAGGCCCAAATATTTTACATTTTTGCTAGTTTTTATAATTGAACAGTTTTTACACATATCATCCTGCAATAAACAATTATTGCATTTATACACAACTGGACTGTTTACTAACTGTTTGCCTTAGAGAAAAAATTACAAATGTTGTCTTTTCTGCACTTAAAACCAACCTGTTGTTTAAAAACCACCACTTTATAGCTTTTAGGTCCTGACTCATTTTTTCATGTACTATATCCCATGAATTTTCAGAATAACAAAGGGCAGTGTCATCAGCAAAAGCTGTTACTTTTCCATTAAATCGTGCATTACAAAAATCGTTAATAAATATAATAAATAGAATTGCTCCCAAAACCGAACCTTGTGGTACCCCATATTCTATTTTACCCATATAACTTAGAATTCCGTTTATTTTGACACACTGCTTTCTGTTACTCAAATAACTAGAAAACCACTTTTGCGCTGTCCCTCTAAATCCATAGTTGTACATTTTTTGTAACAAAATCTTATGATCAACTGTGTCAAACACCTTTTTTATGTCTAAAAATAGTCCACTTGTGCTCTTTCCACAATTTATTCCTTCCGTTACCTTATCCATGAAATTTAGAAGCGCCATTTCCGTATTGAGACCTGATCTAAAACCAAACTGATTTCTACTAAAAAAATTTACTTTTTCTAAAAAGCATAACATTTTATCTTTTATAACCTTTTCATAAATTTTGCCAAAAGTTGAAATTAAAGATATTGGTCTGAAGTTTGAACTAAGGGTATAAGGTCCACTCTTGTGTATTGGAATTACAACAGCTGTCTTCAATTTAGTTGGAAAATTTCCTGTTGTAAAACTTAGATTAATTAAATTTGTCAAAACCTCAATAATTGCTGGGTATATGTTTTTTATCATATTAGAATTAATCCCATCTATTCCAGGTGATTTTCCGTTCTTAAGAGATTTGATAATTTTCTCTACATCTATTGTCATTACTGGGCTTAACATTATTGAGCACTTTTCATTATATTCTGGAAAGATTTGTCTAAACGGCAATGATGAAAAACTCTCACCTAATTTATATTTACCAATTACTTCTCTCACTACTGATAAAAAATAGTCATTGAATTCACTAGCAACTAACGCAGGATCAGTTATCAATTTATCATCTTTTTTTAAGGAAATATTTTGATTTGATTTCTTCTGCCCTGCTATTTCATTGACAGTATTCCAAACTAGCTTAGAATTATTCCTATTACTTTCAAATTTTGTGGCATAATACGAGAGCTTTGCTGATTTTATATTCCTTTTTAAATTATTCCTAAACCTTATATAGTATTGCCTAAACTTATCATCAGCAGGTCTATGCTTTACTTTATTAAACAATTCATTTCTTTTTTTAATTTGCCTACAAATATTGTTCGTAATCCAGGGTTTGAGTTTTTTTATAGATTGATTAGTTTCAATTACCTCTGTGCATGCTGAAATGCAGGTCTTAAGTTGCGATTCAAACAGATCAAAAGCAATTGATGCATCACTCTGAGAATTTACAATAGACCAGTCGACAGTATACAACAGATCCATGAGATAAATTAATGTTATTTTTCTTTAATTCGGATTTGAGGGTGTGTTTTAAAACGGATCCATATTCAACACATACAAAATCTTTATTTCTTTTTTCGGTGTTTAAGTTAGATTTATTTCTTTGCTTTTTTAATATTTTATCGACCATGGATGTTTTATAGCCATTGGAAACAGCAAAATATTTTATAATATTTAATTCATCTATGAAATGTTCATTATTAAGGGGTATAGAGATAAGTCTGTGTACCAAGCTGTTATACGCTGCTAATTTCTGGTTATATGGATGGTGAGACGATGAATGGATAGTCTGGTCAGTTGTGGTTGGCTTTCTGTAAATTTTAAAAATGAAGTTGTTGTAGTCCTTTATTATTGTTAGGTCCAAGAAATTTATTTCATTATTGTTTTCTTCTTCTAAGGTAAACCGTAAGTTCTTATGAATGGAATTGAGGCAAGTGTTGAGGATGTGTAACTGCCTCTTATTACCGTTAAACAGGACGAAGGTGTCGTCAACGTAGCGGCAGTAAAATATAATTTTATCTTTTTGGCGGTTTTTGCCCGACCATAAATGTTCGTTTTCTACATAATTTAAGAATAGTTCAGTCAACACACTTGACAGTGGGGAGCCCATAGCCATGCCCTCATTCTGAATGTAATAATTATTCTCAAACATAAAATAGTTCTGTTTTAGTACTACTTTTGTTAAATTTAACAATTCCTCTTTAGCAGATTGTGGTAATGTGGAATTTTTATCGAGGTTTTTCTTTAATATATGCAATGATTCTTCGATGGGGACATTGGTGAATAAGTTCACAATATCAAAAGACGCCATGTAATATCTTGAACTGTAGTTTATTCCAGATAATTTGTTAACTAGTTCAATTGTAGTTTTTATGGCATGATTTTGTTCTAATTTCGTTTCTTTGCGTATTAATTTATCCAACAGTTTGGCAATTTTGTAAGCGGGAGAAGGTGTGAAGTTTACCAAAGGTCTGATTGGTGTGTTAGGCTTATGAATTTTAGGTAAGCCCCGTAAAAGTGGAGCTTGAGGATTTGTTACCTTGAGATGCTTTATTTGCTCAGTGGAGAAGAGGTTGACACTACATGAAATTGCTTTGTTTATTTCTTTAGAGAACAATGAGGTGGGGTCAGTACAAAGTGTCTGTATATGATTAGTTTTAATAAAATCCTGGACTTTATTTATGTAATCATCTCTGTTTAGAATAACAGTGCAATTACCCTTATCAGCCTTGGTGATAGCGGCGTTGTTATCTAATAACTTTTTCTTAATAGAATTTGCAATTGACCGTAAATTCTTACTTTAGAGTAGTGTATTTCTTTATTGGAATAGGATTATTAATCACCTTTTTAATTTGATTCGAGATCATTACTCTTGAAATATCACATGACTCAGCAGAGTTTATGTGTTTAATCGCAGTTTCAGCATTTTAAGAGTCATGACTTGTTTGACCAGTCATGACTCATCGTTCGCCGGCTTCGCCACGCTCTCGCCCTAACTTTTATAATTTGGCCAAATTTAATGTATTTTGTGTAGGATCACCGACAGCACTACAGGTATTTTAACCTTTAATTTTAGTAAAATCAGTGATCCGGAGGCTACAATGGTCAATAAATTTATCAATCGCTCACCAAAACTAACTGATGATTTTAACCACAGTTAAAGAAATCTATTTTCCCCAACGGAAACTATGGCGTACAAACTAACATTAGTTTTTTAAACAAAAGTACCTGGTGACTGAGCTTTGCTCGGATAGAATAAGACATGTAGGCTATTATACAAGTTAATTAGCTAAATTAAAACAGATTTATTACTCAATGAAGACATTTATGTGGTTTAAATAAAACCGATTTAATACACCTTAATTAATATAGCATGAACACTGAACAAAACTGTAATGCCCCGCGAGGGGATCGATCTCACAACCTTCGGCCCATGAAACCTGAGCGCTGTGAAAACCTGAGAGCGTACAAGTATCCGGTTAAGACCGATAAACAAATTAAACAAAATGAACATTAATTGAAAAAATGCTTGTATTTACTTCCCTGTGGGAAATAAGTTATATCATGGATATGTCTAAAGGGTATGTTTTCAGTTCATCTTAACAGCTGTTCTTATGTTTCAAATTGTCATCTTACAAAGTGCTAACACCTCCCAGAGCTAAGACATATCCATGTCAATAAAAACAAAACTTTCCGTTTGGGATTATGTTGGCGACAAGGAACGTCATTGATCGAACTTAAGTATTGAAGCAGATGACGAAATCACGCAATACATAACCTATTGGAATGCAAGAACGTCATTGGTCAGTCCTAGAATGTAGTTTGATTATTCAATTCGTCAACTACACTATGAAAATCCATAAACAATTAAAGTCAATAAGATATTGTATTTTAAATACATAGCATATCGTCATTAATAGTTAAGCCAAGTATCTGATTAGGGTTTGTAATTAATTATTCCTCAAAAAATATAATTTCAACAAAATATAATTTCGTTGCTGAAATTGTATTTTACTATATGAAATTTTATTGTATGAAAATGTCAAAAAATGTTAATATATCAAAATTATATGAAATGTTAATCTGATATTTGTTAACAAAGGTGTAATGTTTATTGAGTTATTTTGCAATAACTCATTTGGCAACGGTATTTGTAGGAAAAATAATTCAATACTTCATTTAGATTGCCTTTCCTTTACTTAATATTTTGAAATAAATAATCTTAATATTTTTAAAATGTTTGTTATTGCATTCACAAATTTGCCGCAAATGCATAATTATGTGAGCAATAAGATATAAAGTGTTGCCAAACGACATTTATTTGGCCTATTTCGTCGATCCGGTGTTCGTATAAACATCAAATTTACAGAACATAATATTTTTTCCTTTTTCCTCTTACAATTAATACATATTTAACTATATGTATTCAGTTTTCAGTTAATACTAGCAGTAAGTCCTTTGTACGGGTTGTAGGATTCAGTTTAAAGAAGATAGTTTACCATACTAAAATTTAAATCTGAAATCCTATAAAAAATCAATACCCAGCTTTATTATTTAGCACTACCTTACAATTAAATAGATTAGAACATTTATACCATTATTATAATTAGTTATACGTTAAAAAAACTTTTTAATGTAGTATGATTTTGAAATGGGTTTAAAATCAATGACCAATATAAACTAACTAATATTGGTTTGGCAGTGGTTTGTTTTTATTTCTATTAAATCTCTAAACTACAAAGACAGCTAATTATACCAGTAGGTTATTCATTGAAAACTGAAGCAAAATGTGACTAATATCGCTTAAAAAATTAATGCTTTTTTTAAATGCTTGTTATTTATTTTTCAAGGGGCAACTGACAATTTCAAGCATTGTAAAACCTTCTCTTTAATGTAGAGAATGCATGAAATAAGTTTCAATGTTATCAGTTCTCCCGTTTTTTCGGAGAAGAAGGCGTTAAATGCCCATGGAGCATCGCAGACGAACACACAAATTGAGATAAGACTGGTTTCGGCTTCTCTAACACATGAAACGTAAAAATAACTAAAAAATGAATAATTCTGACCAATGTACAGACAAAACTCTAATTTTATTTACATAGATGTTGTTTAACTCTCTATAAAAAGCCATCTTTTAGCGAATTTCCCATAGGGAAGAAGCTATTACCGTAGGTCTCATGGCTGAAAATTGAATTAATTATTTTATTTTGCATTTCGCCAATTTTTGAGCTAGCTGTGATATTATTTAATCTACTTATATATGTATATATATTTGTGTGTGTGTGTCTGTGAATATAACTCTCCTGAAAATGGTCCGATCGAGACCAAATTTGATAGAGACGTGTAATCCTACATTTGCTCGGACGAGTTCGTAAACCAGACATATCGGTCAATTTGAACGGGTAGTTTGGGGTTTTTTGCGTTTTTCATATGTAACCAAACAAAATTTGAATTTTATCTTCAACCATTAAAAACAGCTTTAAAAACTAAACAGTTTAGTTCCTTAAAGTTTTTCTCTATCTCCAATCCTCCCCATCTGTAACGCTAAAAACTGCCAAAAAAGCAATTTTTGTCAGTTTTACTTATTTGTTACATTTTTTCTTAGTTTAGAAAATGAATAAACATAAATTAATACCCTAATATATACTATTAAACATAAATTATTGTACAAATATGTTGTTTGATACACAATTTCATCTTAAGAAAAATAAAAAAATGTTTTCGAGCTTGTATTTTTTAAAATATGTTGTTTAACCCCAGAAGTAGTAAGCTTTTTAATTTAACTGTAACCTAAAAATAATTACTACTATCTTATTGAAATACAGTAAAACCTCGTTAATCCGGACTAATTGGGGCTCCAAGTCGTCCGGATTAAAACAAATAATCCTAAACGAAGAAAGACAGTGATTTTTGGGTACCCCTTGTATATATAACGAAACACCTTTTGCAGATAAACTTAAATAATATGTATATTCTGAATATAAAAATACATATTGTACAAACAGTACATACAGTAGTTACTTTTGAACAAAAATATACACTTGGTATTTACGTCCATACAAAAAATGAGACAACGAAAATAGAATTGAGTTTCGTCCTTAAGTGACTGAACTGGTTTGAAGAAGGAGTTGAACTTCATTTGCCTTTCTTTTGTGTTAATTTCACAATTAAATAACGCCATTAAAACGTGCAGTGCAATTGACCTCTGAGGAGCAACTGACGGCCTGATACGAGCAGGAGAAACACAATCGTGTGACTGAGCTACTATTGGCTGACAGTAACCATGGTAATGGTATGTACGCCTTGCACTGTGACCGGCCGCACTCGGCACACGCACACTCACATCGCCGGGCGCAGTCATACAGTGACGATCGCATGCTACTAATCAGCGTTCTGCGCATTAAAACTGCGATCCAATGGCTGTCCGGATTAAGCGAAGTCCGTATTAATGGGGTCCGGATTAACGAGGTTTTACTGTATTAAGTATAAACAAAAAAAGCATAAACTCCCCCCCTTATAACAACTAACCACAAAATCAAAACAGGTTTCCACTGCAATCCCAATGCCTACAAATGCTGTCATCTTCCACCCAAGCCAGCCACAGTTTAATTAGGGTGGGCCCCCCACTCCGCTATACCACACATTTGCAAGCCAAATTGGGATTCAAACCCTAGCACTTCCGAATAGCTAGAACATTACACTCGTCAGTGCAGGGCTCTAGCCGGTTCACCACCAGTGCATAGGAGTAGAAAGCGCTTACTTGGTTATAAGACATGCCCGGTGGCTGTCTAGTGCACTTCGTGAGCAGGTTCGGTTGCTTGCCCCCAGAGGGTAACACGGTCACGAAGGTGATAAGTTCACTAAAATTTATGACAGATGCCTGCACCTGCCACTTCTTATTGAATTTGTAAATGTGTCATGAATTACGACTTTACTACTTTTAGGGTTAAAAAAATTTAACACATTTTTTAAATTTCACTTTAAACAATTTGTGTACTTATATATGTTGTTTGATGCACATTTTATCTTAAAAAAATATATTACAAAGAAATGTTAGTAAATAACATTCTTGTTATTGTTTTACTAAACGCTTGCGTTTTTTTTTTCAGGAAAAAGAGCTGGCTTTTTTAGCAAATCCAACATACCTAAGGCTAGCAATTTTAGCGCATCTCGGATCGAGACGTTTGACACTTGAGGGGTTAATTTAGATTTGAAGATTGGTTCGCGATTCTCAAATCTGATGCTCTCTGGGATTCTATTCAATATGAAAACTCGCGAATGAGGGAAGGCATTCCATGGCTGCCAATCTGGGCTTTGTCCACCTGAATACGTTTCTAGACCTTATAATTATGTATGTCTTTTTCCATGAGTGAGATTGGTATTGAATTTACTGAGACGAGCAAGCAAGTAATTATTAGGGGTCTGCGTTTCACAAATTTTCATGCTGGTACGGATCGAAATGGTTTAAAATTTTATACTTTGTATTTGAAAATGTTATATCGTGTTGAAGTTTATTAATATTGAAATAGTAACTAAACATACCAATTTTGACATGGATATGTGTTAGCTCTGAGGGGGTGTTGGCCATTTTTAAGATGGAAAACATGTAACAGGTTTCCATAGAAACTTCAGAGCTTTTGTATTAAATTTTTAATATAAAAGAATACGAACAGCTGTTTAGATGAACTGAGACCAATTCCTTTAGACATTTTATCCATGATCTAACCTATTTTCTACAGGGAAGTAAACACAAACATTTTGGATTGGTAATTGACATTCTTTATTTCTAGAAGGATAGAAGGACTGTTTTGTCTAAATATAGTTAAAATGAGTTGTCAGAAGCAGACAATTCTTTGTTGTGAGCTTTAAACTTAATGTATCACGAATTTTGTAGTTTCCAACAAACAAATGTTTTTTAAAAAGTCTAAAAATAGGGATAAATATTCAGTAGGAAAGTTAATAGTTACAATTAACACAGAAAGTACAGGGTTTCCGAAAAAGAATGAAGGGATTTTGAACGGCCGTTGCTTGGGGACTATTCAAGATAACTAAACGATTTAAACATCAAATTGGAGAGAAAAGAACTAAGTTTTGTTTCCCGCGTAGCATTAGAGGGAGCGTTGACCTCATTACCGTCGGGAAGTGCGCGACACACTTAACAACAGGTTTCCAAATGGTTGGATAGGCAGGGTTGCGCCTATTTCCTGGCCTCCCAGGAGTCCTGATTTGACCCCTTTGGATTTTTTTTTGTGGGGATACGTAAAGAACATTGTCTATGCTGAGAAAATTCGTGATTTGCAAATCAATATTTTGCAATTCGCGAATTTCGGATGCGATCGCAACTGTGACACCAGAGATGCTTCACAACACTTGGCGAGAAATCGAATATCGCTTCGATGTATGCAGAGCAACAAATGGAGCTCACATCGAAACATATTAAGGTATGAAAAAAACTTAGTTCTTTTCTCTTCTATTTGGCGTTTAAATCGTTTAGTTATCTTGAATAGTCCCCAAGCAACGGCCGTTCGAAATCCCTTCATTCTTTTTCGGAAACCCTGTATTAACTGGCTGGGTGGTGTAGTGGTTATAATACCCGCCTTCAAAACTGAAGGTAGCCGGATCGAATCCCGCAAGGGTCGAATCTGGACCCAGTCGCCATTTGTCATTGGGCTACTAATTAATGATGCTTCCTAACAACAGGTCGACGTTAGGTAGTAACAAGACCGGGGTTTGGAACCGTTCCCCATCAAAACGTTAAAAATGCCACTGGCGTAGAAATACACACAAAAAAAAATAACTGGGTTGTACTGTACAGAAAATAATGTTGAAGTAAAGACGGTAGAGTTTTATATTTTATTTAATATAAATTTCTGATTGACCAGTGGTAAATTTATTTGTTGTTTTTTTTTTTTTTTTTTTTTGAAAACTGGTAATTGAATTTTGGAATCGACATATCCCTAAACAGCTGACATCCGTATTGTAGGTGTTCTCTCAGATGATCCATGTAGGTGTCGATCTCTGCTTCTCCCACGTGGAGAGTGTATTGGCAGCAGCTGTCCTGGAATTGGAGAGGAACAAGGAGAAACTGGCTAATCCAGGACCCAAGGACGATGTTGCACAGATCACAGTGAGTGTACCTATCAACTAGGAAATGGGAAATCTACCACCTATTGTCCTAATATAAAAAAACTACTAATTTAGTAGGAATTTCTTAAGAATAGCAGAACAAGTTGAAAAATAAATTATTGGAAAAATAAAAATGGATACTAATGTTAGAAAATAAATAAATTTGGAAAATAAATTTATATCACTCGTATTGAAAATCTAAGATTGATTACGTTGACAGAAGGAGATGGAGAGCAACGTGATCACTGCTCTGTACATACTGGTGATCCTTACCAAGCTGATGGTAATATCACTCGTATTGAAAACCTAATATTGATTAGGTTGACAGAAGGAGATGGAGAGCAACGTGATCACTGCTCTGTACATACTGGTGATCCTTACCAAGCTGATGGTAATATCACTCGTATTGAAAACCTAATATTGATTAGGTTGACAGGAAGAGATGGAGAGCAACGTGATCACTGCTCTGTACATACTGGTGATCCTTACCAAGCTGATGGTAATATCACTCGTATTGAAAACCTAATATTGATTAGGTTGACAGGAAGAGATGGAGAGCAACGTGATCACTGCTCTGTACATACTGGTGATCCTTACCAAGCTGATGGTAATATCACTCGTATTGAAAACCTAATATTGATCGGTTGACAGGAAGAGATGGAGAGCAACGTGATCACTGCTCTGTACATACTGGTGATCCTTACTAAGCTGATGAAGACGTGCAATGCCAAGGAGGACTATCAGGTCCACCAACTTGTCTTCCGGCTAAACAAACTGGGGGTGAGTGTGGTTGGGGTTTTAGAATTTGCTGTGTTTGTATTTTATTGTTTGTTTTTTTAGGTGCTTTGCAGCTTCTTTCAATTTCCATTGAAATCCTCTTAACACGTTAACATTCTGGCTTTTAAGTTTGCTTACGTTGGTGATATTCCCTAAAGAAATTTTAGAGTTTTTTTTTGTTGGTGCATGCAATAGCCTGATAACACGGGTAGAATAAATATGAGTCCTATTTCACTCAGTTTTAAGGTACAGGAAGATTTTTGCAATTATCGGACTAACTCTCAAGCTTAAAAACATTTCCATGTAAACCAATACTAGTCACATCATTGCACACCTCTACTTTATAACTTTCATTCACTATATTTGATGCACAAAAAGAAACAAATACATCAGATTTTACTTATAGCCGTAAGCCTGTTGCTTTACACGTTTCCTTTATAACTTTCATTCAATATATTTAATGCCAAAATAAACAAATACATCAGACTCTAACAATACTTTATCACCTAAAGTAGTTGAACAATAAACCACGGATATTCAATTTTTTTAAATTACGATTCCAGCATTGACTGTCCCGCCGTCAACAAATACTATGCTTTAAAATTTAAAATTATTAATTTTTAAATAGGGGTGTGCAATGCATAATCTCAAAGGGAAAGTTTTGTTTTAATCTTTCAGTTTTAATTAACACAAAATAAAATGGGGTGTTTCTCAAGGCTCATTATTGGGTCCAATTTTATTTTTGTGGTACTTGAATGAAATGCCCAAAATTATTGAAAATCCCAGAAACAGTAAACTGTGTGTACGCCCATGATTTAAATCTCATCAAAAATTCTGAAAACTTGGAAATAGCTGCACTTTTAGAATTGAGTAATATTCAAAACATTTTAAAACAATATACTCTCAATCTAAATACTTCCAAAAGTAATATGGCATTCTCAACAAAAAAAAAGAATAAAAATAAACCAAACTAAATATTTGATTAAAAGCATAAGAACACATCTCAGAGACTAAATTTCTAGCTATACATTGATGAAATAATTGAATTTAAATTGAAACTTACATGTTAAAAAACTGTTAAAATGGCTTCAATCATGAATTAGCTTTAAATAAGTTATCTTATTTTTGCAATAAAGACACACTGAAAATATATACTTTGCCCATATTCATTCACACTTACAGTATGGCATTTCACTATGGTGTTACCTCAAAACATAATTTTAAAAAAATTTTGTAATCCAAAAAAGGCAATAACAATAATTATGCTACACTTAAAAACTGATCTATCATTGAAAACATTTTCACTAAAACTATTCAGGAATAAATTTAGACCGACTTATATTCCGTAAATATAACACAAAGAATAAAAAACATGATTACCTCATTTCATAGATTGGAATTTTTCAAGAAAAATCTCTCATTTACTGGCTCACAATTCATTAAAAGATCACCTTTGTCGATAAGGAATGAATTAGATTAAATTTTTTTTATATTAAAAACATTTTATTGAAAAATCAAATATTGAAAAAAATTTATTGAAAATTAATTTTGGACTGAGATAGATTCGGATAGTAAAAAGTTCAGAGGATTAGATTTATATTAGTTATGAATTTTCATATTGCATGGAAATATGTAATGTACAATACGTGTTGATGTTGTTTTAATGATATAATTTTTTCATATAGGTGGCTTCTAGGCATGGACAGACTCTGCTGCACCTCTGTGTAAATGCTGAGACTCCGGTGGACAACTTTCACACTAATGATGTCTGCAAGTAAGTAGTAACGGATGGATCCTGACAAAGAAATGTCGTTACAATTGAATAGATGTCACTCTTTGTGTATTCTGCTACAGATTTTATCTTTCCTCAAACGAGGATATAAAGTCTGGAGGGCCATAGTGGGAACAGCCAACAAGTCGGATATCGGGAGGAGCAAATAAAACACATAACTTTTTGTTATGTGGTTGAAAATAGCACTACAATATTGTAAAACAGTATAAGTGTACATATAACATATTTCCCTTAGGGGAGACGGCTTTGGACTACACAGGAGGTCTTTACTTTTGGGGTGGCTGGCAACCCCGAGATACCCTAGTCAACCTGCGAGATATTCTGTCCAACTTGCAGTCCTGTCTCCTCTCAAAGTGATGGCTTTCTTCTCTCTTTTGGGCCTTAGCTTGCAATCTTTGTTCTTTTCTGAGCTGACCTTGTCCGACTTCTTCCTTCTTCGACCTTGCATTCTGGGTGTGCTTTCTTTCTTCTTTTGACTGGCATGCACTAGAGCGCCCTGGGAGTGTCCCTGTAGTCTTGCAAGGCTGCTGTGTGCCTCGCACCGCTGATGGGTTTCACTTGTGTGCAGCCAGGAGCCAGCCCCCTTGGGCCCTGGTCAGGCTGCATTGTGAGAGGTAACCCACGTCTCGTCTGGTATCCAGTGCTGGGCAAACTAAGGCCAGGTCTCAGGGAACTGTAGGGACTTTTTTCCCGAGGGTATACCCGCTCTTGGCTTTTGCGAGCTGCCCCTTACCTCACGATGCGCTAGTTAATTCTTAGCATGGACTTTAACAAAGATAAAACCCCTCCCAATTATTCTCGGGCTCCCCAGCCCAAAGTCTAGAGTTGGATATGAATATGTTCGAGAGACGCTTAAGCTCTTCAGTCAGGGAATTGTTCCCGGTAACGATACCAGAGGCAGACTTAAAGATTCCCGCTCCCCCCGGGCACCCCGCCCTGCGAAAACGCCACGATTAGATGGAATCGCCATGATGTAGTTGCTTCAAAAAACATACTTTTTTCCATCATTTGTGTTATGATCCTATTAAAATGTTGCATAAATGTTACATGTTCCTAAAGGAAATTAAATTTTGTAACTTTTTGTCTTAAGGTTTTTTTTTAATTTCATGGATTTTGAATTATTTAGCTTGGAAAAATTTAAATGGCTGCCATCTTGAAATAGTAAAAAAATATAAATATGATACTATGCACAAAAATAGTACCCATAAATGTACCAAATTTGAACGCACACACCAAGAGACAGAAAACGGAGTGAGATAGGCCATATGTTCACAGGACATTTTTTGTTCGTTTTGACCTAAGGGACAATATTCCAAAATTGTTAGATCTATTTCAGATATGCCCTGTTTATAATTAGTCAAATGAAAGAGATTATCATCATAACTGGTAATATAATCAGTCCTTGTTTCTTCCCATACTTTAAGATAAAAACAATTAATTGGTTGTTTGCAGATTTCCTTGCTCTGCTACTGCAAAACTTCTCATTCAGTGTGGAGCAGATGTAAATGCTATGGACAGAGACAGAAATACACCCCTACACATCATTGTGTGTTATCAAAAACCCATCAGGTATGTGTCAGTCTCAACGTTGAGTACAACTCAAGTGTTGTTTCATATGTTTTACAAAAAACTTTGTATTCAATATTTCAATTTCATACATGTATTCATTTATTATCACAAACATACGAGCCATTATATAGGGACGGTGACTGAATTGTTAATAATTTTATGCTAATAATGTATATTTTCTCAATTTTAAAATGAAAACTAAACTGCTTTACATATCCTGAATTATTTAGGCAGATGCTATTCACAAGTGGGCATGCGCTGTTACCGCACACTTCTGTTCTACATAACTTTTTGCAAAATAGTTGATAGTATTTTTTATAATTTTACAAAGAACGTAACCTATCCTAACCTGAGTATCAGTATGTAAATTTTGACGTGTGAATAGACACTTCAAAATATTTAAGTTTTAAGTTTTTACATTTAAGCGAATTTCCCATAGGGAAGAAGCTATTACCGTAGGTCTCATGGGAAGAGTTAAGCCCAGGACCATGTTATTTTTTCTTGTTTAGGTGCCCAGAGACCAAAAACAATAGTCGTTAATGAGTTCTTAAATCAGACATCTCGGTCAATCGGAATGGGTAGTTTGGGGGTTTTGTACTAAAAAAATTGGGTTTTTTGTGTTTTTCATATGTAATTTAAAAAGTTTTTAAATTTTATATTCAACCATTAAAATCAGCTTAAAAAACTACACAATTTAGTTCCTTAAAGTTTTTCTCTATCTCCAACGGTTACCGAGATATTAAAAAGTCTAAACTCAGTACGTTGTATTTTGGGGCTCCAATGTTAATCTTATGGAGGATAAGGAAAAATTAATATTTCACTTATCAATCAATATTTTTGGATAAAACTTGATATTTAGCTTCATGTGGTTGAAGTTCATCCATTCATGCTTAAAAATTATAGTTTATGTATTTATCATGGCAGCTAACCTACATACTCATTCCCATGTTAATTTTATGAAGAATAGGCAAATAACTAGAGGTGTGCGGATATCCGAAAATTCGGTTCGGATTCGGATCGGTTCGGATATTCGAAACCGATCCGAATGTATTTAAGATATCCGATAAATATCCGAATTTTCTGATAGACTGTATATTTCAGCAATTTGAACAAAAACAACGAGATTTTTGGCGAGTTAATACCCGCGAAGCCGGAATAATTTTTGCTTAAAAGACGTATTATGTAGTCTTTCATCAAAACAATGTCGTTGACTGGTAGATGCGATACACTTATAGCGATTCGAATCGCTAAGCATTATGACAACGTGTAATATATCCCGAAAATATGTGTTCTTGAAGAGTGAATCTATAATTACACTAAACGGTATATTTAGAAGTTTGGAAAGATCAGGATTATGAATGATTTTAATTGGTTTAGATATTAAAATTAAATTTCAAATCGTTATTCTGAATTAACTAATCGATAATAAACAATGAAATAGTGAATGAAAAAATTGAATGTAGCAACAACCAAACCAAAGTAAGGTTACGGCTTCCTGGTTTTTGTAATGCGTAGTAGACGCTAATAATGGCAAAATGCCAGCGCTTCTGTGTCCTTTAGTGCCCAATAACTAAATATCGTACTTCTATTGTGACTACATCTTATTAGTACTCCTTTACATTTATCACGTATATATTTAAGGATGATACGTCCTTGAGGTATCAACTAATTATTTTTAATGAGTTTTAATAATGTTTTAATCGGTGTAAATAAATATGATAATACGACTTTTACCGGTACCTACTATGACTAAAGTAGTACATCGCTATGCACGACTGAATTGAATTGTTGATTTAATGTTATTGGTAACAAACCATCATAATAGCTCGTTTTGCGACGGGGTTTCCAGCAAAAATAATACTACTTCATTCTGATCGTCTACGTAGACGATCAATTGTTTAGTTATCGCATTCTCAACTGCTCCGGGTCTGAGCAATACGATAAAGTGTTGCCAAATTTACATTTGGCCTATTTCATCGTTCGTTGTTCACATAACCAACAAATTTCTCACTTGTTTTCAATCTATATTTTCTCTTTGTTAAATGAATTTAAGCGTTATTAGTTTTACATTTTTAGATAAATAACTATCTACAGAAACATTTTAAGATGAATAACTAACTAGATTACGACGAGGTACCATAATTTCATGGGTTTCAATATTGTTACACAGCCGATTGGGGTATTTTATCTGCCAAATATTCCAACTCTGCGCCTGCGCACATGCCTTTGTTTGATAGCAGCTGCACTGTCACTGCCCCTGCCGATACGCAGATAGCCAATTGCATCGAGCCAACGTCGTCTGTCAAATCTTGATTCTTTGTTAATGGTGATTTGTTTTTATCATTGTAATAAATAAAATAATTGAATCGTGAAATAAAATTGAGAATTAGTTGATGATTAGTAGAATGAATTGGTGAATTAGTAGGAAGTTGATGTCATTTAATGGCGAATTATAAGGTTTCTGTTGATTTAATTTGTGAATTATGCCATATTAAAATTTGTTACTGGTACTTTTAAATGCAGTGAAGTGAAAATTTTAGTTTTGTTGTTCATCCTATGAAGAATTTATGATTTTTTATGTACCATTTAATAATTTTGATAACATTTTATTGATTTTTTCCTAATTTATTCTTAGATAAGTCTGATTTCACTTTGTTATTGCGAGTATCCGAATCCGAAAACTATCCGATCCGAAAAAATAATTCACTATCCGCACACCTCTACAAATAACTAACTCATATATTTATTGACAGATATTCATAAAACTTGCCATATAAATTATTATTACATCATTTATTTGGAAATTCGCTGAGTACGCAGGTCTGCTGCGATGGGGGTATTTTGTAAATGGACCCATATAACATATGGTTTATCATTGCTTTGTAACATTTCTTTGACTATACCATACAAAAAACCACTTTTTTGTTTCTGTAACTGATCCAAAAAATTTGACATAGCTTGTAAAATTAGGGCACTGAAAAAATATCTGTTAGGGCAACTTTTTGAGAGCCAACCAACTTTAAAATTATGTTATTCTTACAAAAGATTTGTAGTTCATTTACTTGTTATGCCCCAAAACAAATACTGTTATTGATACTTAAAATGTGAATTTTCAATATATTAGTGTATAAGCAACTGTTTTATATCCATATTAATTTAACTAATATGGAAGTAATTTTTTATCTGATCAGATAATAAAGTTTAACCTTTATCTTTGCATGACTACCATAATATTGTTTTCACTAACAAAAACCCTGCTGTTCATCACTCAGTACAAACCTTTTTATGGCCAGTTATTTTCATTTCTGATTTTGGGTTCTACTCGTATGTAATTCATGATTGTGCATGGAAAATTGCTAAAAACTTCTATTGTAAGCTATCTCACCATATTGGTTATTGTTCTCAACATTGTTTTAAAGTTACAAACAACTTAACTTTTAAATAATTGTTATTCAAATTAGCTAAAATATTTTGAAAACTATAGTTGCAAATTTTTATTCACTGAATTTGAAACAATGTATTAAATTTTACAGTGATTTCCTGACTCTTCACTCAATTATAATGGAGCTTACAGAGGCTGGTGCGCATATGGACACAGTCAACACCATGGGGAAAACACCTTTTGAAGCTGCCACCACGGGTCAGTGCCACTGTCTTTCTTGGCAAACTTGGGTGTTCCAGTCTAGATAATAGTAGTTTTAGAATAGTCTTGATACTAATCCAGCTACTTGGATGTCATGAATTATACAGGGTGTTCATTAAAGTCGGGGACAAACCTCGAGGGGTGATAGTACTCATCAAAATAAACAAAAGATTACCTATATGTCGAAAAATCCTTCGTTTAGCCGCTAGCTGCCATTTTGTATTTTTTACAAAAAACGTTATCTATCAAGAACTATTTAAGATACAGAAACCAAATTTTGCACACATATTTATTGGCCAAAGAGAAAAATATTCACAAAGTATCATTTAATTTGCTTTTATATTTTCAAAATAGCGGTGGTTAAAAATCTTTTAATCAAAATAAGAAAAAACCCATTAACTTTATCAAATTTTTACAAGATACAAGAAAGATTGGAATTTTAATTTCAAATGGAATGGTGTTTTGAACGGTATC
Organism: Nephotettix cincticeps; assembly: GCA_023375725.1. Classification (NCBI taxonomy): domain Eukaryota; kingdom Metazoa; phylum Arthropoda; class Insecta; order Hemiptera; family Cicadellidae; genus Nephotettix; species Nephotettix cincticeps. The sequence continues at coordinate 80,793,999 of CM041786.1, read as the reverse complement.
ATTCGATTTGAAATCAAAATTCCAATATTTTATGTATGGTGTAAAAGTTTTATAAAGTTAATGGGTTTTTGTTATTTTAACTAAAAGATTTTTAACCGCCGCCATTTTGAAAATATAAAAGCAAATTAAATTATACTTTGAAAATATTTTTCTCTTTGACCAATAAATATGTGTGCAGTTTGGTTTCTGCATCTTAAATAGTTCTTCATATATAATGTTTTTGTAAAAAATACAAAATGGCGTCTAGCAGCTAAACAAAAGGATTTTTCGACAAACGTCGAAAAAGTTTGTCCCCTGGAAGTTTGTCCCCGGCTTTAATGAACACCCTGTATACAGTTATTATATATAATAACTCTCGTAAAAATGGTCCGAACGAGGCCAAATTTGTTAGAGACGTGTATTCCTACATTTTCTCGCATGAGTTCGTAAACCAGAGATTGTTCAATCAAAACGGGTAGTTTTGGGGGTTTTGTACTCAAAAATTGGGTTTTTGCGTTTTTCATATGTAATTTAAAAAGTTTTTAAATTTTATCTTCAACCATTAAAATCTGCTTAAAAAACTACACTATTAGGTTCCTTAAACTTTTTCTCTATTTCCAACGGACTGAGATGTAAACAAATTTAAACACAGTATGTTGTATTTTGGGGCTCCAATGTTAATCTTATGAAGGATAAGGAAAAATTAATATTTCACTTATAAATTTATATTTTTAGATGAAACTTGATATTTAGCTTCATGTGGTTGAGATCCATCCATTTATGCTTAAAAATCATAGTTTATGTATTTATCACGGCAGCTAACCTGCATACTCTTTTCCCATATGAATTATATGGAAAGTATGAAAACTCCTTTATTTATGGACAGATGTTGATGAAAATTTGTACAAATTGTCAAAATAAAAATTGTTTATGCTAAAAGTTCCTACTTTCAGTGTTCCTCACAGCAGCTGACCTGCATCCTCTTCCCATGTTAATCTTATGGAGAATAGGCAAATAACTAACTCATATATTTATGGATAAATATTGATAAAACTTGACATATAATATTATTATTATATTATTGATTTGGAAATCCGCTGAGTACGCAGGTCTACTGCGATGGGGGTATATTTAGATTACAATCTAAATATACAAATACCCCCGTCAATCTGTTGACGGGGGTATTTGTAGCGTGGAGACTACAAATAACTACCGGTTTCACATCAGTCAGAGTCACATCATCTTAGTATTTTTTTTAAATTGATATGTTACATTTGAAACACTTAAAACATTTAAACACTCACACATATTACGTTAACATTAATTTTGGAATATGAATTCAGAAAATAGATTAGTACACATTAGTGTGAAATCTTTTTGTAAGTTATCATAATAAAAGTTTTACTCTTAAAAAAAACATTTATATCGTGATGACATTCAGAAGATTTGAAATTAGTGAATTCTAATGTGTTTTCATTTGATAAATGAAAACTAATATCAGTTCTAACAAGCTACTAAGTGAAACTAGATTTTGGGAAAGCGACTTTAAAATAGGTATAATTGATAATAAAGAGATCTCTCGAGTCTCGACGGTGCAATAGAGCCTTCTTGTCCAGGAAATAAGTAACTGTCACCAAATATAATTATGTTATAGTAATATAGTTGTACTAATAACTGTGTTTCTTATGTGTGTTGAACATTAAAACCATTACTGTGCAATTTCGTGATTATTTTACAGTTTAATTGTCAATGGATCACCTCCCCACCAGAGCATATAATGCAACTTAGTGGTTGTTGCAGGAGTGGCTGAGATCATCTTGCGCACGCAGACCCAGCTGAGCCTCAAGTGTCTGGCAGCCAAGGCTGTGCAGATGCACAAGATCACATATGTGGGCAACGTTCCACATTCTCTGGAGGGCTTCATTGACCTGCACGGGCCGGGCGAGCCTCCCAATGATGACTCATGAGCGAGGTATCTGCCATACATAGTGCTTGTAACCACCCACTCTCCTTTTAGCGAATTTCCCATAGGGAAGAAGCTATTACCGTAGGTCTCATGGTGAGACTTAAGCCCGGGACCATGTTATTTTTTCTTCTTTAGGTGCCCAGAGTCCAAAAACAATAGTCGTTAAAATTTATATATATATTATTATTATTATCTACATTGTTGCCACTAGGACAGTGTTTGACTTAAATTTTCTCATGGTTTTGCATTCTTTTCCATTCTTCCCAAAACCTCTTCATTATTTCTTTGTGTTTTGCTTCTGTTCATTCCATTCGTATCCCTGTTTAGTTTTAGTAGCTTTTTTACGGTTTTCTTTGTACTTTCTTTCTTTGCCATATTTGTTTCATTACTGTGCTGTGTTCTTCTTTCCTTTGTTTTGTCCATTTTTTTCCAGTCTGTTTTTGTTCTTTTAATTTTGTCTTCCTGATTAAGTTCCTGAATCTTTCTCTGTTTTGTATGTCTTTACTTTTGATCCCCAATTCTTTGAGGTCGTTTTCAACTTCATGAAACCATGTCACTATTGTTGAGCCTTTGGTTATGTTAAAAATCTTCTTTGTTAATCTTGTGTCATCCATTCTCAGTATATGTCCATAGAATTGTACTCTTCGTTTCCTGATGACTTCTGTTAGTTTTTCTCTGCCTATGTATAGTTCTTCTGTCGGCTTTTGATCCAGATGTTTTCCCTTTTGACTGCGCCATATATTTTCCTTAGTATCTTTCTCTCTATTTTCTCTGTTTCTTTTATGTTGGAAGCTTTTATTGTTGTTGTTTCTGCTGCATATAGTGCTTCTGGCAGTACCACTGTGTCATAGTGTCTTAATTTTGCTTGTATAGATATGTTCCTCTTGTTATAGTGAGCCCATGTCAGTTTGTATGCTTTCTGTAATTTCATTGTTCTTTCTGCGTTTGCTTCCTTATTTGTTCCGTTTACTTGTATGATTTCCCCTAGGTATTTGAAAGTTTTTGTTCTTTCTATTATTCCATATTTTGTCTTCATTTTTGAGGTGTTGTTCTTCTGTTTTTCCATGTATTGTGTTTTTTCGTATGATATTTGTAGTCCAGTTTTCTTTGCAATTTCGTGTAGTTTCTCTAGTGCTTCTTGTGCTTCTTCTCTGTTGTTGCTGAGTATGGCTAGGTCGTCTGCAAACGCTAGGCATTTTATCCATGTTCTTACTTCTCTCTTCCTCCCCAGTTGTATCCCTTTCACATGTTTTTCCCACTCCTTTATGATCTTGTCTAGTACAATATTGAACAGTAGTGGTGATAACCCGTCACCTTGTCTTACACCAGTTTTGATCTCAAATGGTTCTGATATTTCTCCCATGAATTTTACTTTTGCTGTGGTGTCTGTTAGTGTCTGTTGTATGAGTCTCAAGGTTTTTCCATAATATATATGTGTCTGTTAGCACGATAACTCTCATAAAAATGGTCCGATCGAGACCAAATTTGGTAGAGATGTGTATTCCTACAAATGCTCAGACGAGTTCGTAAACCAGACATATCGGTCAATGGGAACGGGTAGTTTGGGGGGATTTTGTACCCCAAAATGGGGTTTTTTGCGTTTTTCACATGTAATTTTTAAAAATTTCTAATTTTATATTTTACCATTGGAATCAGCTTAAAAAACTGCACAATTAAGCTCCTTAAAGTTTTTCTCTATCTCCAACGGTTACCGAGATATTAAAAAATCTAAACACAGTACGTTGTATTGTGGGGCTCCAATGTTAATCTTATGGAAAATAGGGAAAAATTAATATCTCTCATATTAATGAATATTTTTGGATAAAACTTGATATTTAGCTTCATGTGGTTGAGATCTATCCTTTTATGCTTAAAAATCATAGTTTATGTGTTTATCATGGCAGCAAACCTGCATACTCTTTTCCCATATTAATCATATAGGGAATAGGCAAACTCCTTTATTTATGGACAGATGTTGATGAAACTTGATATAATTGGTTAAAATAAAAATTATTTATGGTATAAATGACTACTTTCAGTGTTCCTCACAGCTGCTAACCTGCACACTCTTTCCCATGTTAATCTTATGGAGAATAGGCAAATAATTCTCATGTTTATGGACAGATTTTTTTTAAACTTGTCATATATTAGTGATTTGGAAATTCGCTGAGTACACAGGTCTGCTGCGACGGGGGTATTTTGGCATTAAGGTGTAAAGTTCTTGTAAGCGGACTGTTCAGTCGGTATTGGCTGTAGTACTTTGGCTTGACTTGTATGTCACATGAGAGTTGATAGGATTACATGATATGAGTACTTTAGACATAGAGCTTTAACATATCACTGTTATTGTTGTTTTATTTTTTGTTTGTTGATTTTCAACACAAAGAGTTTTTCATTACAGTAGAAACCCCGCCAATCCAAACTAATTAAAACCCCGGTCAGTTAGTGTTGACAAAAATTTGTATTAACCGATCAATTGTTTTCAAATGGGAACAATTAATTGAGATTAAGTGTTGTTCGTGAGGTTTTTAGAAGCAACTAAGTATTTTTCGATGCAAGAAAATAAAAGGGTACTCTGGCATTATTCATTTTGTACTCTGTCTATAAATATGAGTTTTTGCCTATTCTCCATAAGATTAACATGAGAAAGAGTATTCAGGTTTGCTGCTGTGTGAGGAACATTGAAAGTGGGCATTTTAGCATAACATTTTTTATTTTGACCATTTGTACCAAGTTTCATAAACACATGTATAAATAAATAAAGGAGTTTGTCTATTCTCTATATGATTAACATGGGAAGAGAGTATGCAGATTAGCTGCCATGATAAACACATAAACTATGATTTTTAAGCATAAAACCTCAACTACATGAAGGTAAATACCAAGTTTAATCCAAAAGTACTGATTGATAAGTGAAATATTAATTTTTCTTTATCCTCCTTAAGATTAAAATTGGAACCCCAAAATACAATGTACTGTGTTTAGACTTTTTTAATATCTCGGTAACCGTAGGAAATAGAGAAAACCTTCAAGAAACCAAGTTGTGTAATTTTTAAAACTGATTCTGGTGGTGAAAGATAAAACTAAAAAAAAAATTTAATTGCATATGAAAAATGCAAAAAAAAAACAATTTTTTAGTACAAAACCTCCCCAAACTACCCATTTCGATTGACCGATGTCTGGTTTACGAACTCGTCCGAGCAAATGTAGGAATACAAGTCTCTACCAAATTTGGTCTCGATCCCCTTCCTCCTGAGCAAAGCTCAAGGTCGTATTTTTTGTTATCCACTGCCACTAATTGTCTGTCAACCTGTCCCCGTCTCTATCTCTTAACACTAATAGCTTACACCCGGTTTAACTGAGAATAACAAATTTAATGTTTTTATTTATGATTCTTCATACTGATAAAACGTTTAATATGTCCATTGTAATAGACAATTTACAATAATTCATCATGTACTCTAGGTCTAGTTTTTAGAATAAATATTATTAAAAAATTATGAATCTACTTTTTTGCTGCGTAAGGAAGGCAATGACAGCTGTCAATTGATACTGTAACGAAAATGAGCTATTATTAAAACTAAACTAACTATGATTTAATTAAATACAATTCATTTTTGATTGTTATTATTTGTTGATGTATTTGTTGTAAGTATTGATGTTGTGTTGTTTCCTGCGGAGGAATACCTAACCATAAACAACATCCATCACAAATTGTAATCGTCAACGTCGTAAGCTGTTGACTTGATAAAAACTTCCTGACTCCTTTATTGATTTGAGGATTTTGAGGAAGGATTTAAAATCAGTCTAAATAACAAAATAAAAAGGAAAACTGGATTGCAAAAAACACAGACATTAAATAAATTTGTTGAAAAACCTGGAATTCGGTATAAGATTTGCCATTAGAATCGCACCGAATGAGTACCCGATGCATCGGACTTGCTTCCATGCATCGGGATTTCGATTACCTCTGCATTGGAATCGCTATTCGAGGCATCGAATCAAATCGAAATTTTGATACATTTTCGATGCATCACATACTTTTATAATTTTATTCGTAATTAACTGTTGGATCCTTAAAATTAAGTTAATTATACGGATTTCTGCACTTAAAATCAATACTAATGTTAAGGGGTGTGCGATGCAGCAAAAAAATTTTGATTCGATACAACGATGCGATACAAAGAATTCCGATACGAATCGATGCGATTCGATTCGATACAACACGACAAACACACAACACAATTTCCTGTAAAACAGAAATCATATAACAGAAGATAATAAAAAAACAATGGAATTAAAACCAAAAAATATATTCACAGCTCATAATTATTTTGATAACTTTCAAGTTCCAAAGATTTGTGTTAAAGTATTTTATCTATGTATATTATATCAATAAAGCAAAGTTGGCTAAAAGATTTCCAAGATTCGCTAAAATTTTTAATAACTTGGAATATGTATAGCTAGCCTTGACGAGACTAAAAAAGAATTATTTGAAAAAATTAATGTAGGTCTACAATTAGTAAAAATATATTATATATCTATTATAAACTACTAAATTAAATAAAAAACTATTGTATGACAAAAACAAAAATATATCTCTAGTTTTAAAATTTTTATACAATTTCAAAATTCTTTTGTATAGGTTTTAAAAAATAACATTTGTAACAAATTTGGAAATGATAAAAATAAAAGATATTACTAGAGGAAATAAGTAGTATTGTAGTGAAAACTATAAATAAAAATTTAAAAAGTAATAATATAGAAAATATAAAAACAGAAGTAAACTGTTATTTAAAAAAAATAGTCTAGTATCATCCATTTCAAATGGTTAGTTTCTAATCAAATTCATATTTTAAATTTAAAAGTATATAAAACTTTTAAAAATGAAGTTAGTTGTGGTTACATATTTTTTTTAAACTATTTAATCATTACTCTTATTTAAAAGTAAATTTCTTAATTAATTGAATCACTCAACTTAATTTGATTGCTTATTTATTAAATCACCTCAGATTAATGATTATTTAAAGAGAAAACATAAAACTCAATTTTTAACTAGATCATACTATGTAGAGAAATGTAAGTATTTGACCGAAAAACAAAATACTGTAATGAAGTAGCTCAGTCAGTTCCAAATATCAACAAACCCCCTTGTCCCAGAGCAAGGCTCAAGGTCATTTTTTATTACCTACTGCCACTATTGTCTGACCACCTGTCCACCTCGCTTATCTCTTAACAATAATAGCTTACACCAGATTTAACTGAGAATCACAAATTTAATGTTTTTAAATTTAATATTTTTATTCATGATTCGTCATACTGATAAAACATTTAATATGTACATTATAATAGATAATTAGAATAATGTCAAATACTCATGGTTTAGTTTTTGGAATAAATATTATTAAAAAACTATGGATCTACTTTTTTGCTTAGTAAGAAATGCAATGGAAGCTGTCAATTGATACTGCGATGAAAAAGGAGCTATTATTAAAACTAAACTGAACAAACTATGATTTAAATAAATACAATTCAATTTTGGTTTTTAATATGTTTTGATGTATTTTTTGTTACTATTGATGTCTGTTGTGTCCAGCAGAGGAATACCTAACCATAAACAACTTCCATTAAAATTGTAATCGTCATGTAAGCTGTTAAGCTGTTGTCAGCTGTTAAGCTGTTGTCGTGTTAAAAACTTCTCTGACTTGTTTGTCAATTTTGAGAAAGGATTTAAAATCAGTTTGAATAACAAAATAAAAAGGAAAATTGGATTGCACACACATAGACATTAAATAAATTTGTTTCAAAACCTGAAAATCGGTATAAGCTATGCCATTAGGATCTACACGCGCTGCCGTGCATCGGGATGCTCGATGCATCGGGATTTCGATTACCTCTGTATCGAATCGCGATTCGATGCATCGAATCGAATCGAAATTTCGATACATTTTCGATGCATCGCACACCCCTACTAATGTTCTTATGTAAGAATCTTATATATTTAATACACTAGGCCTATTTTTGTGATAATTGTTTTGGAGCGGTGGTGCTACCAATCACCATGTCCAAGGTGTCGTTATAAAGGTCTTAGCATGTAGTTTTGCCATCAATTTTAAAAAATTGGAAAATTCATCGTGGTCATGGAAAATAATGGGGTCAAAGTCGCGATTTTCCCCATAAACTTAATATGGAGGTAAACACCGACGATCAAGAAATCAGCTGTTTATTTAAGGAAGTGGTTAAATAAACAAATCAAATCTGACAGTTTAACATGGCTCTTCCTTTTTTCGTTTAATGAAGACATCATCGTACTGCTGGCAATAAAACACCAGTTTTTATTTGCACAAAACCAAAACATAACCAAAATGAAAATATGTTGGGAAAATCTAAACTTGGTTTCTAAACGTAGTTATTGGTGGACAGATTGTCTCCTTGACAGTGCACGATTTCGTGTGCCAGGTACGCTAGTAACTATTAAAACCAGTTGAAATTTTACAGAAACACTAACAATAACTATCGTTGCATATATTTATGTTATGTTTGTTGGCAGTTGGTGAAGACAGAGGCTGCAGCCCCAGGTTGACTGAACTGAACTGTATATATCTACAAGACAACTTTTCATCTCAACTACATTTACTTTATTTATGTTATGTTTGTTGGCAGTTGGTGAAGACAGAGGCTGCAGCCCCAGGTTGACTGAACTGTATATATCTACAAGACAACTTTTCATCTCAACTACATTTACTTTATTTATGTTATGTTTGTTGGCAGTTGGTGAAGACAGAGGCTGCAGCCCCAGGTTGACTGAACTGTATATATCTACAAGACAACTTTTCATCTCAACTACATTTAATTTATTTATGTTATGTTTGTTGGCAGTTGGTGAAGACAGAGGCTGCAGCCCCAGGTTGACTGAACTGTATATATCTACAAGACAACTTTTCATCTCAACTACATTTACTTTATTTATGTTATGTTTGTTGGCAGTTGTTGAAGACAGAGGCTGCAGCCCCAGGTTGACTGAACTGTATATATCTACAAGACAACTTTTCATCTCAACTACATTTACTTTATTTATGTTATGTTTGTTGGCAGTTGGTGAAGACAGAGGCTGCAGCCCCAGGTTGACTGAACTGTATATATCTACAAGACAACTTTTCATCTCAACTACGTTTACTTCATTTATGTTATGTTTGTTGGCAGTTGGTGAAGACAGGCTGCAGCCCCAGGTAGACTGAACTGTATACATATACAAGACAACTTTTCATCTCAACTACATTTACTTTATTTATGTTATGTTTGTTGGCAGTTGGTGAAGACAGAGGCTGCAGCCCCAGGTTGACTGAACTGTATATATCTACAAGACAACTTTTCATCTCAACTACATTTACTTTATTTTTAAGTGTATAAATTTATTTATGTTGCCTCATTTGATGAATTTTTATTTAGACATTTCTCATGAGGATTTTGTGCATGTTGAGTGGTGCATTTACTTCAGTGTTGAATACAGTAATAGTGAGGATCAATTTTTAAGTTTTACATTTTCATAAACTTTATTATGCATATGATTGCTTGGTTTATCATTATATTTTTGTATTATTTTTCTAAGTAATTATTTAGTACTTATTTAACTGTGTGTCAAGTTAGATAATTCATTTTTTGTATTATTTGAGTTTGAAATAAATTTTGAAGGAACTATGATTTCTTATAATTTTTTATCAATTAATTCTTATCTAATCGAGCAGGAAGCTTAGTGTAACTTTTATATATTTTACAAATTGTTTAAGCTATTTTCAATTTTTGGGATTATAATTAACTTTGGATAATAGTAAAACATATTTCTGATATTTTAACTGGTTGTAAATGCACCATATTGTTTATAGTGAAACTGTTACAGAATCAAACTTTTGACTTTATGTCACAGATTGTTTCAGGATGATTAAAGTTAGCTACTGTCACTCATCCACTATATTTTTGATTTTAAACCATAGAGTTATTAGAATTAAACATCATGTTTATAAAATTGTCAACTTTAAAATTTAAATGTGCTTATATTTAAATATTGTACATTTTGTATAGAGAGATTGCTTGATAAGTAACTGTGATTTTTGAACTATGAAGGGTTTATATGGAACTAGATTAATAATTAAGAAAAAAGCTCGAATTGATTTTTTTTAGACTATCTGCAAATTTTATAACATTAATAAACCAATTTGCTCTCCTTTCTTAATTATTAAATCGCACATACAGTAGTATTTGGTTTTGAATGGAACTTAATTGTAATCGAGCTTTCCTATAAGTTGGTCATTAGAAGTTCGATACTGGAGGATTAGGAAACCTTCAGAATATTATACAGCCACTGTACTGGAGAAAGTGGTAGGTGGATAATAACATTATACTGAATCCTCAGAGAAGTAAAGAGAACCTCCAAACCAATTAATATTTGGTCATGGACAAGGAAGTTGCACCAACTCAACAACCCCCTTGTCCACTTGACTGGGAAAGGGAAAGTACAAACCACAACCGAAGCATCCTGCCTCCGACCTCAGAAGAAAACAGTAAGGAGATTCACCATTCATTGAAAATCCTGTTCAGACTAAGATGAAGGAAGCAAAGTAATGGGGAAGGATAGACAAAGAACTTGCCAGTAATAGGACATCTTTTAATGTACCCAAATGAATGAATAAATAGGTTTAGTTCCATAAAAAAGAATACAAAAATTGCATAGAATTACTAAATACACACAGTGGAAATATTCTTCACATAGGCAAACCTGTGCGTGGGGAATGAGTTCTATTCAGGCTTAGGCTCTTACAAAATTTCAACAACTAAATGCATAATAATTAGATACAAAACACTCCCTACATAAGACTACAAGCTACCACAAAAATATAATTAAAATGATTTGAATAAATAAAAAATAATAGAGAAAAACAAAAGAAAAACTATGATGACACTCTTGCCCTGACCTATGCCTAGACACACACCTGAAATCACCCAACATCCACACATGGGCAGGTGTGAGTACACCTACCCACATATGTTCGCATAAACACCCACAAGCACATGCATGTACTCACGAATACGCACACGCACACATGCATACACATAAACACGCACGTACACACACTTATTCACACACACACTCGTACTTATACAATCATACTTATCTTCATGCTCACATACGTCTTCATTCAGATACGTGGAATTTGACAGGGATAAAAACTTGGGAATATATCGAGATAAAATAGCTATCTACCAGACCACTTCCATTCTCTCCTAGCCATTTATTTACAAGATTTTTGTATTTTGGCAAAGTACATAGTCCTAGATTCTTCAGATGATTCAGTAATTTTGAAAACAGGGTAGTTTCAATATATTAAGGAGATGTTTTATTAATAGACTTATTTATTCTAGGTAACTGAATCCTGGTGTTGACTGAGAATCTAGTTTGGTTATTATGGGAGAGGTGATTGAAATCATGTTGCTTATTTTTAAAGATATAGATAATCAGAGACCTTATAAAAAGTTGTGATACATTAAACACTTTGAAATCGTAAAACAGATTCCAAAGGATAACGGCGAGGTTTTCAAAGTACAATCTTCATGATTGTCTTTGGCAGAATTTCTATAGGTGCAAGCACACTTTTGTATCCTCCACCCCAAGCTAAGTATCCATATTATAAAGTCGATTGAATATAGTCATATTACACGTTTTTGATTATATTTATTGGTAGAATTATAGATAAATTATAAAAAATAAAAATGTATTTCCGGAGTGTATATCTTATTTAGTTTATATATGCCCATTCCAAAATTTCAACAAATTTCAATCTCAAAAGTACAGTAGTAAAAAAAGCAGTAAGAGAACCAACAACTTGGCTAAGTTATTATGTACCCTGTAGATGTTCAATATGTATGATCATTATTTCTTGCACTCATACAATCAGCACAAGTTCTCTATCCTAAAGGGCCAATGCTCATCGTGTGACCAAGTTGGTCAGGTGTTTATGTATAAAAACTCGAAGCCATCAGATGAAGTCTATTAATGTCTTACTAAATATATAGATTTTCAAAATGAATATTAAAGAAATATCTGATTTACCTCATTAAAAATGCATTTAAATATTGAAAAAGATTCGTACTAAAACAAGTTTTATTGTCTTTTTGAAACCATACCGCACATAGGTTGAAGAACAATCTTTTGTCCAGTATCCGTTATTCAGTTCTCCTAATGGGCTCATACTACTTTATTTTCTGCATATTCAATACCAGTTATATTTTATAATTTTTAATGTGGATGAGGTCCAATTCATGAACGTTTTACTACCTATTGTAGAAAGTGGGTATTTTTATTACCTTGGTTAAATGCTGTTCTGTTCACTTCAATCAACACCTATAACAATTTTGTAAGTTTAGGTAGAGTAGCAAAGCAAGCTCTTTAGTCTTTACCCTTCCAGTAAAGTTGTATTAGTTTTAACTCTCTCTTAGAGTGAATTCTAAATTATGGGGATGATTGTAACATGCTTCAAGCAATTGGTAGGGGGGATGTTACATGGGTACAGAACTGACTGGGACATAGACTTTGGAAGAGTACGGACAAAGTCAACAAATATCAAGTCAGCAATGATTAACTTGACAGCATAATTTTGTTTTATATACAGACTTTGTTCCTGCTTTTCTGGCTTATGTGGCTTTGACCTCTGGAACGCTAACCACATTGAACATGTTACCTTAACTGATATAATTAATTTAAGAGGCAGTTTGTAATGGTGTTAAAACCAATCAATTTAGTGTATTAAAGTGTTAAATAAATTGATTTATTTTTACATAAATTGGTTCAGTTATAAAAATATAACTCATTTGTTTGAGTGCTCAACAAAAATATAGCTTTTTGTTTAAATTCAAGTAAAATAGAATACTTGTTTGTAAAATCTCGTGCAGAAGGTCCCAAGTAGCCTCCAAAACTCAATAAACGGTTTTAAAACCTGACCATTTTTCCATCTTGGTCAAATCCAAATGTCTATATAGTTTTCTTGATCTATTCCTTTGGGCCCCACTAACTTATGAAAAATATCTTGCTATATTTGTGTGGCCAAAAATATCAGCCTACTTAAAAACTAATTTGAGCTTTTTGTGTTAATAGCACATGTAAAGAGTTTACTTCCTGGATAATGGTTTGGCGGATGTGTGTTATTATTAAGCATAAATTGTGATATTTGCAAAATAAATATACTCTTCTTTAAATAACATCACTGCTCGGAACTTTCAATTTATTAATACATTTGTAGAAGCCTTTTTTTAATTTTATTATATGCAATTTTTATTTTTACTGGATATATCCTCTGTTACATTATCTAAATTTTTATTTTTTATAAAATGTATATATTTGAAGAAAATTATTGTTTCATTGATTCTCAAATATATCGCAAAAATTGTACTGTGGTAAATTTAAATACATATTGTATTATACATGTATTTCAAAGCTTTTTAATTCATGGTAATGATTACATTATATTTATGAGACTTAGAGAATAATATATACTTCTAATTCACATTGATATTTTAATTTTGTTTATTCTATATATCCTATTAATCTTTATACCATTATGGATTTAGACTCTATCTACTTATTTTTAAGGTGGGATGGACGGTTTGCTCATTATATTATAATGTGTTCAATTTTTGACTTCTAATTTAAGATTCACTGTTGTTTCAGTGCAATTCATTTTTTCTTTGCATCTATTTATATTTTTCGATGTTAGCATAGAAATGAATTTTTCATTTTTGTTGTATATTCATTGCTTATATTTGTGATATTAATTTTTAATAAATTCAGTTTATTAATTAGATTTGATCATAGTAGTAGTTATGGCATGGACTATAGTTATATTTATCATTTGATATTATATAGCTAATCATATATTTTTTTATTTGATCAAATATGCACTTTTACTAATATAAGTTGTAACCTTGTTTTCTGTAACATGTAACAATGTTTATGTAACATTTTATACATGACATTACTTTATGCCTTTATTTTACATACTTTATTTCGTTTTTCAAACCATTTTAGCGAATTTCCCATAGGGAAGAAGCTATTACCGTAGGTCTCATGGCAAGAATTAAGCCTGAGACCGTGTTATTTTTCGTCTTTAGGTGCCCAGAGGCCAAAAACAATAGTCGTCAAAACATATATATATATTGCATACCGTATATATATATATTGTATATATATATTGTATATATATATATTATATATATATTATATATGTATTTAAAGCCCTCCACAAAATTTCACCACATCAAAACCAAAAAAGAAACCAACTTATATTAAGAAATTTAGAATTGGCACACCAGTTGGTTTTAACCCTTTGAGTGCTGGCGTCGCTCACAGTGACTCTCCATAAATCGGTTATAAAGTTATTATTTAATGTACTGGCTTACTTTTTGCGTAGTTTGGTTTAAAAAACCATCGGCAATCAATTTATGATGTTTATTTTATACGCGAGAATCATGGAAATGGGCATAGGGAATAGGAAATAGTCTCAAAGGGTTAAAAGCAAAATTTCCTACAGGATTGAATCTCAGATAGTTTATTAATGATAATTACTTATCTAAATAAATTATTCAACTCAACTGCTTAGAACCATATGATTTCAAAATTTGTAGTGTAAACTTTCTTTTGAATTTATTTATGTTTTGTTTTCATGTACACAGTTATTATTATTTCAATGCTTGAAAACGTTTTGTATTACAACAACACAACAATAATGAACCTCTCCGGCTGCGAGATGGAAAGAAATAACTGTGCATCTGTTTCGGTTTTTAATCATCTACGATGTAGCTTATGAAAACAAAGACATAAGGAAACAGTTCATATGTGAATGCTGTCGCATTCTAGTGGTAAACGTAGCTTTACCACGGAGCAATGTCAGTGGCCCCTTATAGCACTTTCACACGAATGATGTTGGCAAAAACCGTTAATGGGGTAATCATTCCATGTATTAGTATAACAGGTGTTTTATTCGTCCTTAGAGCGCGAGAATAATTATTTATCAAAAAAGTATAGTGTTATATTTTTTATAATGGGCATTGTTTAGACCAAACTGATCATCATTGGGGTTCATGCAATAAAGGAAATATTGTGTTACACGTCTTGATTATGAATAAATTATCCTGATCCCTCATTGATTTCATAAAGATGCTTCACAGTTTTCAATCGCTATAAACTTGGCAAATGTTTAATCTATGGGAACGTGTCTGCTAGGGGCAAACGTTATTTCAGGTAGTAACAATAGCCAAGCTGGCAGCTACACTGATAGATCTGTAAAAATTCTCTGATAACCTATGATCTAAAAGGTCAAACTATTGTCTACTGTCACACAGAGGTTTGGCACATGTTTTCTTGCTGCCACTGTTTAAATCATAATTTTCCTTTTATGTGTTAGTTAACGATTTGATTTAACCTTCCTGAGAAACCCGTACGTTCCAAATATGGTAGAGTATTTAAGTACAAAATTGTATTAAGGTGGGATACAGTTGTGAATGGGGTTTTCAGTTTTTCATATTAAATATTCAAAATTTCACTATTTTTTATGTGATATCAGAAAAAAGATTTAATATTAATGTAAATTTAAGTGTTAATATTGAGGATATCTAACTTCTGTTACAAGTAATATGACTGATCTGAGGCCTGTAGAGGAATAGTTGAACCAAACTCCATGGTATACAAAACGCATGTGATTGTTGTTAAGATAGTAAATAGTAAACATAAAGCATGCAATAGTTTAAAGGTTGTTAACATCATCCACAGTAAACATTAATACATTTGTTTAAATCCATAGTCAACATAACGCATGTCATTGTTTAAGATAATGTTGATGTTTAAGCTATTACATTCTCATTTAGTAACTACAGTTTTATTTTATCTAAAGCACTTTTATTACATTTATTAAAAGTAAAGTATATAATTCTAATGACTCTTAACAACCTGAAAGAATTTTAATTTAAAAATTAAGGATTGTTTTTTTTAATTTTTTGGCTGAAACAAACATTGGTTGACAAATTTAAATCAGTTTAAACTCCGTACCCATATATATATAAGGTTTCTTGTTATTTAAATATATTTTAAGTAAAAAACAAAACATTTTAAATTATGTCAAAAACATTATATGTCCTAATAGGTTAGTGGAAAATTACAAGTTTAGCTTATATTATCATTTACCATGCAATTTTATCCTAGCGTGCAAAATGGTTAATTTTATTTTGATTGCAATATTTTTAACACACATACAACAATCTTAACCTCAGGCATTTGTACATTTGAGTTTTTTTTTATATTTTAATGAAAAACAGAATATTAGAACAGAGGAAGTACAAGCTTGGAATATCTTTTAATTATATAAACAATATTTAATAAAGTCCAGAGTTGTACATGCTGGATTGAGCAAGTTAAACTAGCCAGAATGTTTTATGGAAAAATGAACTTTTTAGAACAGGTATTGTGATTTCCAATATGATTACAGTACTGCAAAATTGATACACACCTAAATAAGTATGATAGTTTGAGTCTTACACTACAAGCCTCAATTAATTACTGAGCCTGATAGCTTTTGGCAGACTGTATCTTCCTAGTTTTATTTTTAATTCACACAATAAGGTCCTTTTTCCATATTTGTAAGTTTATTATTTTTATTTAATTAAATTTTTGTTTTATAGTAGTCCAAAAATGTTCAGCGTTTAGACACTTATGTTTTTTATTAATACATGAAGGATAATTAAAAAGTAATGGATTTTCAATATTTTGCCAATACAAGAAAGTTTTTGTCTAATGTTCGCACAATTGTATTTGCAAGAGTTATACTTAATTGCTGAGTTTGAAATGTGTTTTATATTTTTTTGTGCTGTGTGATATTGTGATAGAGATTTGCTTTATGGTTATATATTTTATAAGCAATTATGTAGATATTAAATGTTGATATCACTGGATGATCAAAGTAATAAACTTGCCATACTCAAATCTATTATTCTTAGGTTTTATTTCTTTTTCCTGTGTCAAAATCTTCCTAAACATGAAAGTTTGTTAAGATACAAATCTGCTACCCATGGCTGAATATTTAAGCTTCATGAAATATCTCCAACAATAAGTGATCTTATGACTGTTTGCTATGTTTTATAACATAATCTCTTCAAATTAGTCTACATAATTTTTTTGTGATATCACTGTACAGTATTGTAGAATTTCTAATCTACAGTAGAACATAAGATGATGATAGTGGATCAACATAATGTGTTCGTTTTGTCAATCAGCTCTAACCACACTGGAAGTGTTACAAGCAGAAGTCAAAAAGTAGGCACTGAATTCAAACTGTCAAGGGTTGAGGCAAAGCCATTATCAAAAATGTTTGCCTTTACTTCCCTGTGGGAAATAGGTTAGACTGTAGATATGTTTAAAAGGAATGTTTTCAGTTCATCTAGACAGATGTTCTTATGTTTCAAATTTTGCTTGTTGTAATCGCTAACACCTCCCCCACAGAGCTAAGACATATTCATGTTAAAAATTCTGTGTGAATCGCAGGTTTTCTGCCATGGGTATTTTCTTGATGATAATGTAAGTACCGACAGAGGCCTAAAATGTGAACAAATTTTCCTTATACTACACCAGGAACATGTCTTTCAATTCTGAGATGCGGCGGGTAACTTACTGTTTACCTTAAAAAAATTAAACATAACACATGACTATCGAGCACTAACTTTAGCTAGATATTAACCTTATAGTGATATCCTTTTTTTACTGGCAGTTAGTTGCAACAGCAGACACATTGTTGTAAAAACAATGGCCAAAGTTAACCTCATCGTTTCAGGCATGAGAATCGTTCCTATATTACTTACTATCTTTTGTAATTTCATGAATTTTTTATAGTATGACAAAAAGTATTGTTCAATACTCCTCCAAAAAGCTCTTTACCAGTGCTCGATCTAAATTCCATAAACATGTTGTATGGCTACCTTTGCAGACGACACGGCCATATTATCATCTCATCAAGATCCCGTAATGGCCTCTGTGAATCTTCAAGGTGCTCTAAACAGCCTATATGAATGGCTAAAGAAATGGAGCACATAGTATTTACCACCAGATTTGGCAGATTTCCCTCAGTGACACTCATGAGGTAAAATATTTAGGCTTTACTCTTGATGAGAGACTTACTTGGAAGAAGCACATTTGGAAAAAAAGAATGTCCCTTGATGCAAAATTAAGAAATCTCTTCTGGTTTTTAAACAAAAAATCCAAATTAACAGTTGAGAATAAATTGGTACTATACAAAGTCATTCTTAAACCTGTATGGAGTCCATACAGGATTAAGTCCACAGGCTATGGACGTAGGGAATTCAACTGTGGGGGGCTTCTAGTGTTTCTAATATAGAAATCATCCAAAGATTTCAATCAGAAGTTCTTCGACAAATCCTCCAAGCCTCTTGGTTTGTTAGTAATAAAACAATTCGCAATGACTGTGGCGAAATGTCAAAGAAGAAATTAGAAGATTCAGCACGAAATACCTCGAAAAGCAGGAAAAACATACCAACTTCTTGGCGGTTAATCTATTGGACAATAGCAATGCTACTTATAGACTTAAGAGGACCCATGTCTTAGATGTTCACTTACGATTTGTTTGATTGTCATATATTTTGTGTGCGTGTTTTTTAATCATTTGCGTTGTATAACGCAACCTTTACGTTAAATTCATTTAAAAATTAATTTTAACTCATGTTTTGTACCATTCCGCAAATTTGCTAATTTTTTGAACGGATTGTAATCTAAATAAAGTTAAAAAAACTTTACGTTTATGAAGAATGAAAATGTAAACAATACAAATCAAAACATCTGTTTATACCCGTTTGACAGTTGTTGATTGAAGATTGTGGTGAACAATATGTGAATAGAGGTTTTGCATAAATATTTATTTTATGTATAAATGAAAAAAAACAATTACTAAACAATTTGTACAAACTAAAGAATAAAATAACTGTGCAAAATGAAAGCAGAGAAAAGTATTTCCAAAATCTTTTGTGTTTTGTTAGAAAACGTATTCATTATATTGCTTGAAGCCACTGTAACAAACCAATTAACTAGTGTAAATTAAATTTCTCTTTTGGTTTCCATTCATCATTCCTTTTCTAAAAAAATCAGTTGATCATAGGCTAATAATAACAAATGTATGGATAATTAAATACAGTATAATATTAGCTAAAACAATTGAGGTGGGATAAAAACCCTTAAACGACGGCCTAGAATTTACCAACGCACTAGCTCAGTAACGCTTGGATTCCACGTGATGAATTTTCTGAGGTCGATCTCCGGAGTATGACATTTTTGTTCAGTGTGTATGCTTAATTATTAAGATGTATTAAATTGGTTAATTGGTTAATAAATGTTTTCATTGAGTATTAAATGTGTTTTAATTTTGCTCAAAATTATAGAATTGGTAAACAATTTGTAAAAACTAAAGGGTGAATAAATAACTGTGCGAAATAAAAGCAGAAAGTATTTCCAACATCTTTCGTGTTTTGATAGAAAACATATTCATTGTATTGCTTGAAGCAATTATAACAAACCCATTAATAGGTTTAATTTAAATATCTCTTTTTCTTTTCAATCCTCATTCCATTTCCAACAAAATCAATTGATCTAAGGCTAATAATAACTGTATGGATAATTAAATAAACAGTACTCCATAGGACATTTACATAGGAGACAGTAGACCTACAAGAGGACCTTACTAAACTAACGCAAAGTGAAATTCTACCATTACGTATGTGTTATCAATAGCCGGGCGAGTCACTTCACAACCGATGTGTTTTTGTAAACAAAGAGAAGATGCCGACGGCGAGAGCGGGAGCGAAAGTGGAGGGGGGAGACAGAGAGCGCTGCGGTATACACCACTACACCGCCTGACCGCCAGCGCCGACTGCCGAGTATGGGAGTAGGAGTATTGCAGTCGTGACGTGACGGCAGAGTGTTGCAGCTGTAGTCTGTAGTGGAGTAGTGTGTGACCAGTGGGCATGAGTGTGGGGCGGAGATGACGAGGAAACTGGTCAAGTTCCTTATCCTGTTCGACAACACCAACCTCCTCTACTTCCCCGGACAGTTCCTCACCGGGAGAGTTCTGGTCGAGCTCAAGGATGACACCCCGGCACTTGGTGAGACACCCTACAATGGCGCATGTCATTGTTGACCATTATCACCATTCCTTTTGTTTTGGAAGTATCCTGTTTTTGATTATCACAGAAGCAATTCGAATGGAATTTCAGCAGGGATTATTCACATTCTCAAACGCAGAAAATGAAAAGTAATAAATTATTAAATCAAGGGTTTTAAAACATTACTGTACACACAAAATTGGCAATAGGTTACCTCATGCTCGGTACGTAAAAGGCATACCCTCATGAACCATTCACCTAACCATCACTACCACTACCCTCTATGAGTCCTGCATTATTCATTGTTGGTATTATTGAATTATGCTAGGCATAGACACGTCCTGGTGTTTAAGATGATATATATATATATATCAGCGTCATAAAAGAGAATGGATTCAAATGCAGGATCAATGATAATATAGATATAAATTCTCTACAATTTACTATAAAGGGGAAATATAAACCATTATTATGTACTCCACATTCCAATGGCATGAAATGTATAATGAACTTCCAACTTCATTAATTTAGCACCTGGAACGGATCCTGGAATCGGGAAGTTACGTTGATGTTTCAATAAGAATTTTTGAATTTACCTGGTATAATTATCGTGTTTCAGAAATTCCTTGGTTGATCCTTTCAGAAAAACTTTTTGATGTCTGGTTTCTCATAAACTGAAAACATTCTTTAAGTTTTGAAATATTTTACAAATTAATTAAAATTTAGTATTGAACAGTAATAATTTAATACATGTTTTGAAAAAAAAAGAAATTTTAAATGATTTGAAGCAGCATATATTAATTTCAAACATTGCATTGTTTAAATAACTGATTCGACGTGATAGTAAATATCAAATAAACACAACATAACCATATAAAACTAAATTACGATATAAAACAATAACTTAAGAAGATAAAAAATAAAAGAAAAGAAAAGAAAAAATTAAGAAGATCGCTACTTTCTAAAGAGGAATAAGTTCATTTTTCCTGTAAAATAGGCATTATTTAAAAACAATACGCATTATGAATTAAATGTAACATTGTAGATGTGACTTCTCTTCTCCACTCCCCCATTAATTACTGGAGTATTGAGTGATCACGAGTACATAGATTTCAATAAAAGTAAGTAAGTAAAAATTGAGATGGACTTTATAATACCATAAACGGCTTTTCAATGGTTGGAATTATTTCGCCTTTTAAAGCCGCACGCGCCCACTGGGAGTCCTGGGGCAGTGGCGGTGGTGGCGGCGGTGGGCGGAGGACTGGTCCACATTGTGACGCCAAAGGCGCGGCTTGCTTCTTTGTTGACACAAGTAGACAGTAGACCGTAAAATGCAACTGGCATTAGCCCGAATTACACTTGAATTGGGTTGAGTAGTGTCAGGGGTGCCCAGCTCCCCCAAGGGCAATGACGCATGCCCCCCCCCCAATCCAGGTGTAATTCCCCCCCCCCAAAGTACCCCAATACCCAACCCTTTAGTTTTTAACATTAGTCAGTGTATGACAATAAAATTCACATCTTACATTCTAATCTTCCAAAGGACATTATTTAGCCTACCTTTAGTTTTGTGAGGAATTCTTTCTGTTTTCATTATTGCAAAAAAATATATACCACTGTTTCTTATCTTTTTAGCATAGAAATAAAGTATCGTTTTAATATGATTTTTGACACTAGCAGTGCACCCGTTGACCCGTTCTTTGTACGGGGGGACTAAAAAGTAGTAATCAATTATTTAAGTCTTTAATATTTATATACCAGTATATGTTTATTAAAGTACTTCATTACATCAGGAATAGCTACATGACAAATAATTTAATAGGAGTATATGTTTATTAAAGTACTTCATTACATCAGGAATAGCTACATGACAAATAATTTAATAGGATATTAAAAGGTATAAGTTAAGGTTAAGGTAAAGTATAAGGTTAAGGATATTTAATAGGATATATTAAAAGGTCAGTAAGTGTGGCTTTACCTTTTAAATGTTAAGGTTATTTATAAAAACTTGAATAATAATATCATTGATAATTCTTTATTGCAAAAGAATATTGCATAGCAACTTTGGTAAACAATCATACAATTTTGGAACGTTTATAAAAAGTTAGATTCCAGCCAAAAAACTAAAAGAGGATTCAAAAAGAATTGAAGAACTGAAGGTTAAGGTTATAAAAGTTATCAAAGGTTAAGGCAATAAAATAATAGCACTTCAATGTATATTTCATTTTAAACACTTTTATTTATAAGTAACTATCTAACCCGGCGAACTTCGTAACGCCTAACAGAAAACACATGTTAACTTTAAGATTGGCCATTTTGTGAAGTCAAATAGCATTGCGGCTTCGTTGTGAAAGCTTTAATTATTCAACAGCTGATTATTATAATAAACCTAATATGTATAAACATTGTGATTATTTTATTTGGCAAACATATAAACACGTTACTTTTAATCATACAGAAAATAAAAAAATATATATACAGTACATAATTCCCAAAAACCGTAAACTATTAACGTGGCGAATAATGCTATTTATTTTGTACAGCACATAAATTTACTTCATAGTTTTACATTAATGAATGATTCATATGGCATTGGATAGTAAAGCATATTGCTAACGGAGAGTAAACCAACAGCTGTTTTAAGAAATCAAACATTTCGATTTTAGAAAATTTGTAAACAAACTTATTCCCCATATGGTTAACATTAGAAATTTTAAAACGCTTTAAATGGAAACTAATTGAATTTATGGAAACTGAATATGTCTAAAGCATGACCGGAGCAGAGACGAATTTACAACACTATTTGGATTATAACATGTTGTACTATTTGGATTGTATTGTATGATCAGCTGTAAATTGTATCTCATTGTTTTCATGACAGCTACATACTAGTGACTATAATTGCTACTGGATCTGCAGTATAATCTAAATATTTAAAACAAAGTCGTGTTAGTTACACACATTATAACTCGAGAACGGCTGGACCGATTTTAGTCACGTCAGTCGTCGTCTCGACGGCTACAACCAGGGCAAATTTGAAAAGCTTTGACGGTACACTACTCAACCAACCCTTGGATGTCATTATCACATCAATCGTCGTCTCGACGGCTACAACCAGGGTATATTACAATAATACGACAATAATATCTTTATTACACTATAAACTCAAATTTAAACTTGCAAATTTAAACATGCTCTGCATTACCTATATTGTCGACTCCAATAAAGTGTATGATTATTATTGCTGTTTCGAATCACTTTGTCTCACATCTTTTTTCAGGAATAATGTAATGTATTTGCAATTGCAAATGTATTTAAATACAGAACATGTGAGAATTAGCTTGCCTCTTCTCCTAGAAACAAACTACTAGCTACAAATTACATAATTTTAATTGAGACGATTATCGTGTAGGCTCAAGGTCTACCGCGGCCGCGCAGACAACATGCCGAGGCGCTCCACAGCTGAGGAGTGAGGATGGCCTACTTGGGAGTGAGTGTCTTACGCAACTGACTACTAGGAGTAGGAGCGAATCGGTTTACAAGGAATTTATAGAATTTACTTCGGAACTAGAGTCAAAACTAGAGTTTCCATGGAATGGCTGTAAATCCAATAAGGGAGAGATTTCAAATGTTTCAGAAACAGCTGATGCGAAAGGAAAACCGAAAAAATATAAGTTGCAACTTTTACAGGATGAAATTATAAAAGACCTACATAAAAGAAGATTGGATCAAAAACTAATAGAATTCAGATTTGACAGCCCAGAAGAAATATACAACCATATAAAGCAATGCATACATCAAGCAGCATTGGAGGCATTGGGAGAAGAAAATGTAGGTCAAATGAAGTATAAGCACAACTTGAATGAGGTAACAAAGCAAGAAATATATAATAAGAAAGTCCTTTATGAGAGATAGTTGAACACAAAAAAAGTTGAGGACTTGCATAGATATAAAGAGAATACCCCCGTCGCAGCAGACCTGCGTACTCAGCGAATTTCCAAATCAATAGTATAATAATATATGACAAGTTTTATAAAAATCTGTACATAAACATGAGAATTATTTGTATATTCTCCATAAGATTAACATGGGATAGAGTGCAGGTTTGCTGCTGTGAGGAACACTGAAAGTAGGCATTTCTATCATGAAAAATTTTTATTTTTAACATTTATACCAACTTTTATCAACATTTGTCCATAAATAAAGGAGTTTGCCTATTCCCTATATGATTAATATGGGAAAAGAGTATGCAGGTTTGCTGCCATGATAAACACATAAACTAAGATTTTTAAGCATAAACGGGTGGGTATCAACCCGGTAAAAACCCGAAAGTAAATGCCAAGTTTAATCCAAAAATATTGATTGATATGGGAAATATTAATTTTTCCTTATCCTCTATAAGAATTGGAGCTCCAAAATACAACGTACTGTGTTTAGATTTTTTGATATCTCGGTAACCCTTCGAGATAGAGAAAAACTTTAAGATACTTAATTTTGCAGTTTTTTAAGATGATTCTAATGGTGAAAGATATACCCCCGTCGCAGAAGACCTGCATACTCAGCGAATTTCAAAATCAATAACATAATAATAATAATATATGACTAGTTTGATCATTATCTGTCAATAAATATGAGCATTATTTGCCTACTCTCCATAGATTAACATGGGAAAGAGTATGCAGATTTGCTGCTGTGAGGAATGCTGAAAGTAGGTGTTTCTAGCGTAAACAATTAATTTTTTGAGCATTTATATCAACTTTCATCAACATCTGTCCATAAATAAAGGAGTTTGCCTATTCACTATATGATTAATATGGGAAAAGAGTATACAGGTTTGCTACTATGATAAACCCATAAACTATGATTTTTAAGCATAAATGGATAGACCTCAACCACATGAAGATAAATATCAAGTTTTATTCAAAAATATTGATTCCTTATCCTCCATAAGATTAACATTGGAGCCCCACAATACAACATACTGTGTTTAAATTTTTTAATATCTCGATAACCGTTGGAGCTAGAGAAAAACTATTATAAACTTAACTGTGCAGATTTTTAAGCTGATTCTAATGGTGAAAGATAAAATATAAAAATTGTTAAAACTACATATGAAAAACGCAAAAAAGCATTTTTTTGAGTACAAACCCCCCCCCAAATAACCCGTTCCCATTAACCGATATGTTTGGTTTACGAACTCGTCCGAGCAAATGTAGGAATATACAACTCTACCAAATTTGGTCTCGATCGGACCATTTTTACGGGAGTTATTGTGTTCACAGACACACACACACACACACACACACACACACACACACACATATATATATTATATATATATATTAGGTAGAGTTGTATATTCCTACATTTGCTCGGACGAGTTTGTAAACCAAACATATCGGTTAATGGGAACGGGTTATTTGGGGGGGGCTTTGTACTCAAAAATTTGCTTTTTTGCGTTTTTCATATATATATATATATATATATATATATATATATATATATATTGTTTTTGGACTCTGGGCACCTAAAGAAGAAAAAATAACATGGTCCCGGGCTTAAGTCTCGCCATGAGACCTACGGTAATAGCTTCTTCCCTACGGGAAATTCGCTAAAAATAGAGAGGTTAAGAGGTTGGTAGTGCAAGAAATGAACAATCAATGGGAAAGACGATGTTCACTGATAGATCAGTATATTGGAGGTGCAAGAAGCTCAGAATCCTGGAGAATATTGAAAACCTTACGAACCAACAGGAGGGAAAAAATTTCTGTAACCAAAATCAAGCCTGAAGAATGGGAGAGGTATTACAAAAACTTGCTCACAGAATCAAGAAGAGAGTTTCTTGGTAATAGTGTAATCCCAGAAAGGCAGGAACAGCAAGAGATTCTAGTATTGCAGGAGGAAGTGGGAAAAGGTATTCAAACTTTGAAAAACAATAAATCTGCTGGACCAGGGGGCATCAATCCTGAACTGATCAAGTGTGGATCTATGAAGTTGTTTAGAATCTTGACAGTGCTATTCCAGAGAGTTATAAATGGGGAGGAGGCACCAGAAGAATGGAAGACAGCACATATGACTTCTATATTTAAGAAAGGCAACAGGTATAGGAATAGCATAGGTGTGAAATAGAATAGGAAACAGGAATAGAATAGGTGTGAAAACTATAGAGGTATTGCCTTTCTTCCTGCAATGGCCAGAGTGTATGGAAAAATTCTGAAAATAAAGCTGGAGAAAGAAATAGAAGGAAAGATTGGGCATGAACAGGCAGGGTTTAAGGTAGGTAAATCATGTATAGATCATATATATACTCTGCAACATGTCATACAAAAAAATTCGCAAAAAACAGGTCAGTGCATCTTGCTTTTGTGGACCTTAGGAAAGCCTATGATACAGTGCCCCGAAAAGGACTTTGGAAAGCAATGGAAACCCTTCACATACCTCAATATCTCATCAATGCCACAATGAAGCTATATGAAGGGAACAGGATTGGTAAAAATTTAACACATCCATTTATTTGAAACATCTAAAGGCTTGTTACAGGGGTGCAGCACATCTCCAACTCTGTTCAAGATCTTCTTAGAAGATAACTTACGGACATGGAAGAGGAAGTGTCAAGGAATGGGAATACCAATCAGAGAAGAAAACCTTTTCACCCTCTGTTTTGCAGATGACCAGGTAATGATTGCCCAGGATGAGGAAGACCTAAGCTTCATGATGAGGAAGCTGATAGATAAGACAGAGTATTTGCAGACAAATGGCAATTTAACACAAAATTTAAAAATCGATGACAATACTGAGATAAAAGGAGCAAATAAATTTAAATACCTAGGGTTCACTATCACGCAAACTGGCAGTACAGAGGAAGAAATAAAAGTCAGATTGGCACAGACAAGAAGTTGCATAAGGCAGTTGCATCCCATCTTATGGAGTAGAAATATCCATAACAAAACTAAGCACAGGATATTCAATACCATTGTAAGGAGTATAATGACTTATGGTGCAGAAGTATGGGACAAACAAGAAAACAAAAAGTAAAATAAAAGCTGTCGAAATGGAGTTTTGGAGAAGATGCTGTGCGTTGACAAGAATGGATAAAGTGAGGAATGAGGTGATCAGGGACAGGATGAAGGTGGAGTCGGATGTAATGAAATTCATAGAGGATAAAAGGTTGATATGGTATGGTCATGTCAGGAGAGCTAGTGCCAGTAAGTGGATTGGAATAGTGACGGATTGGAGCCCTCTGGGGCGGAGGAGAAGAGGGAGGCCGAGAAGGTCTTGGCGGGATGAAGTGGATGAGGCTATGGTAATGAGGAATTTGAGAGATGGCGAATGGGATGACAGACAAGGATGGAGGACTCGACTAAGAGAAGGAAGGCAGTAAAGTACTGTACTGTAAAATCCTAATAAAAAAACTTCGGAACTCATAATTTAGAAGTGTATATCATCCTGTTTATTGGTAAAACTTTTACAGTAATTTAAAACAAAATTAATTTTAAACATGCACGCTAAAAATTACAATTATTACGAATGCATGCACCTGACCGTCCAATATACGATCGTTTCGGGCTATTTCCGGTTTTACTATTTTCGTTTTCGTACGTCCGGATCCTCGACCGATCAGGTGACCTCTCGGTGCATTTGTCGCGGGCTCGTGCATTTTATCTAATTCATCTCTCTCGATTTCTCTCCATCTCCCACCCTTCCCATCTTTTAGTCCCTCCCCCAGTGTTACCAGTCGATCCAGTTTTCAACATGCTCGTTTTATTCCACAGATTAAATGGTAAACGCACTGCCCTTTCGTACAGATAGTTTTAGATCAAGGTTATTAAGGAATTCAGGTTTCTAAAGAGTTAACAATTTGTTCAAATGTCATCTTTCTTTGCTGATTTCTTGCGTATATGCTTGCGTATGTACTTATCCAATACTATAATACAAGCAAGGTTTGTATATATATTTGCACACGGATCTTGAAAAGGCTTTAACGATTTTCTTTAAATTTTGTAAAAACTAATTTCTGAGTAGAAAATAAGTTCTAGATAGGTCTAATGTCCAGGAAAATTCTGGGTTTCTTGTAATATTAAGTTTTAAAATCTAAAAAATTAACATCACGCTTATAGAGAATCAAAATGTAAACAATACAAATTAAAAACATCTGTTTATAACCGTTTGACAGTTGTTGATTGAAGATGTTGATGAACAATATGTGAATTTACTTTTTTTACACGTATTTACTTTTCCCGTTCTTGTCCGAATCCGTACACAAGGATTAACGTGTGATTCCCTCATTACCATTTTGTTTTCCCATTGTTAATAGTGACTATGCATTGTTTGGTTTTCCGATTGTTTCTTACTGTGAGCCATAACATTTTCATAAAATCATCATTATTTGTTTATCAACGCCATTCTCTAGTTCATATATTCGGGTGTTTTCCAAGTCACTGTAATTTGGTGTTTAGTAATATGAAAGCTAGTTCTCTATTAGAATCCAAGGTCATTAAATCAAACACAAGAGTTCTGGTTGGTTGTATAAACCTTCCTTACCCAGAGTGACATTTCAGTATAGGACAATAATGGTGGCAGATTTTCCAGTGGGTGGTTCGGTAGTGACCACGCCCACATAAGTCGTCACAAGAGCGGCCTTCCGTCCTAGACAATGGTGTTGGAGGGCGTAGCCCCCTTCTGTCAAATCTGTCACCTGGTAATCATATGAAACTGCTACCCACAAAATGTTCCCTGAGAGTAACAGTTCCCTCGATAACAGGATAACATTTCCTTCTTTAACCTAATTGAGAATTTAGGAAGGAATGTTAAAAATAAATCTAGTTCAAGTCCGTCACAAATTGGAGTACATATAAGTTCGGCGCATATTATAGCACACTCAGGTCCAGCGTACAATGAAACACATTCAGACCAGGGCACACATTGGAGTACGTTCAGATCGGACAAATAATTAAACACATCCAGACCAGGGCACACATTGGAGTACGTTCAGATCGGGCGCATAATGAAAAACATTCAGACCAGAACACACATTGGATTACATTCAGATCGGACAAATAATGAAACACATTCAGACTAGGGCACACATTGGACTACATTCAGATCGGGCGCACAATGAAACACATTCAGACCAGGGCACACATTGGAGTACATTCAGATCGGGCGCACAATGAAACACATTCAGACCAGGGCACACATTGGAGTACATTCAGATCGGGCGCACAATGAAACACATTCAGACCAGGGCGTATATTGGAGTACATTCAGGTTGGGCGCACTATGAAACACATCGGCTGGAACACATTGAAGCACATTGATGTCAGAAAAATATTGGATCACACTTAGTAGCCTACATTGAAATATATTCAGGTCCGGAAAAGCTAGGAGAACCCAGGCGAGAAAAGGATTTATTTTGGCTGTAGTATCATTTTATAAATTACAATTTTGAAAACATTTTTAGTTTTTATAATAAGCTACGTTTTAAACGTAAATAAAATAATAAATATTTGCTTCATATTTGGGTGCTCACATGCATTAAGTTTGAAGGTTTAGCTAGAATGTGTAGATGTTGTAGGCTATAATATACAACATGACGAACTTAACCAATCAATAGCTCTCAATTATAAATTGATTTGATATTTAGTTCATCTATTGAATAGTTAAAAGCAATACTATTTTTGTAAAAACCTTAATTATAGTGACATACATGGCAGCGAAGAATGTTTACTTTCGCGCTGGAAGTAGAGCGGCACGAGCGAGTTTGGTGAAGCTGTCCCTGATAGCAGTCCAGTGTCCAGTATGGTAACTTCTACCACGATGGTGTAATATCCGACAACCGCCATGGCAACTGAGGGACAGGGATACTGGGAACCCCAGAAATAACTGGAGTTTGGTGCAAGCTGTCCCTGATAGCAGTCCTGTGTCCAGTATGGTAACTTCTACCACGATGGTGTAATATCCGACAACCGCCATGGCAACTGAGGGACAGGGATACTGGGAACCCCAGAAATAACTGGAGTTTGGTGCAAGCTGTCCCTGATAGCAGACCAGTCCAGTGTCCAGTATGGTAACTTCTACCACGATGGTGTAATATCCGACAACCGCCATGGCAACTGAGGGACAGGGATATTGGGAACCCCAGAAATAACTGGAGTTATTGTTTTAAATAGGCATAGTTAGCCATATGAAATGAAATGAAATGAAAAAAGTCTTTATTCAAGAGGCGAAGTTAGGACTTGCAAGTCCTCTCTACCACTTAACCTCTAACAAATAGAAATAAATACTCAAATAAAAATGCTAAAATAAAATAAATATTTATATATCTATATTTATAAATGGGATGAATTGAAGAAATGTTCTACAGGCAAACAAAATGTAGATAAAAGTAGTACTGTATATGATTTTACAATCCCACTTTTAAGACCTGTTTGACTGTAGTAATCTTTACTCTGCTTCTACGAAGTCATTCTGCGTTGTCCAGCTGAACCAAAATACAGCTCAACTAGGTGGACCTAAGCCATGTAGCCTCTCCCTCCCAAACGTCAACCGAGCTAAAAAAAATCCTAGAATGTGACTTGATAGAGTTAGTTAAAAGTGAGTGGTTTTGCCGCCTAGTTATAAACGTCGATTATATTATAACACCATCATCTGGGGAACGATCGGTCCTGGGTTATGATACAGCGTGCCGTCTCACTCGCGGCGACCCTGGGCATTCGACTAGCGCTTCATATCAGTTGTGCTGCAACCCTTCTAAGATTCGAGGTTAGGGAAGTGCTTGACGTCAGGGCTTATAGAATGTATTCTTCGACTATGTGACCATGTCACTACGAGCAGGTATTGTTGCGGCGAAGGCCGAGCGAGATATAGATTACTCGTATCTAACACATGTTCGGCCACCTGCCGCGGCTCCTCTATTGTCACATAATGTGCGGAACACTGGACGAAGGACGACGACACGTCTGGTGCAACTGACCGAAACAGACTTACAGTTAGATGGGGCTGGACGGAATGAGGTGCAGAACTGTTATATTTCAGACTCGGGCGATTTTCAATCCACAAATAACTTTGACAAATAATTTATTATCAAGTAATTTTAATAATACTTATTGCTTATTTTGTTTCGTGATAAGATGTGTATGATTTTACGGACAGTTCAGTTATCCCTAGTGTTATCCTATTATCTTTTTGCGATGGAACGATTTTTGTTTTTATCTTTAATAAAATTCTTAAGTCTCTTTTTTAATACATATATGCCAATGAAAGTGTTAAAAATATAGTTAAAAAATTGTAACTTGGATCTTAACAATATATTACATATGTGCTGTTAATTAAGAGGCTAGTCACCAGACTGACATCCAGAATAGAAATATTTAATGTTAAATATAATTGTATAGTGCCGAAGTCTACAAGCTCCAACACGAGTTTTTCCAATACCAATTATTGTTCGGTTATTGAAACGAACAATTTTTGCTCCATTAAAGAATCGAAACATAATCCGTCGAGGTTCAGAGTGGAAAGAGGTAGGAGCAATGGTCGATTGTACAGTCACTTCGTCACAGACAATGAACCGACCATGAATATACAATAATTGCATCACCGCCAACAAATGCTCCAAGGCTCCGGCAGGAGAGGCGTCTATGTAGCGATATGTAGGTTTGCTGTACGAATAGGTCTGTGTCTGTTATAAGCCCTATACTGTAATACACTTAGGGCTTCAGTATAAAATAAAAATTGATACATTTAAGAGTTCATTCTTGAATTTGTGTTTATAAAATTTATATTAATTATTTTAAAAGAATCGCTATTTTTTATCGCCATTATAGTAAAATCTATAATTTAATCAATTGATGAATTGTAATGACCTATCAAATTGTGATTTATATTGTCGCTACATAACTCACCCCTCAATATCCATTCCTACATCCCTCGGCTCATGAGCTGGGCCATGTGGCAGAATGACCCGGAGGCCAAACGTAACGGTGCCAAGGTCCCAGACCGACCTCTCGTGAGAACCCGTGCCCACTTGCTGCATATCACATTTCTCAGTATCCACTCCTACATCCCTCACCTCATGAGCTGGTTCATGTGGCAGAATGACCCGGAGGCTGACGTAGCGGTGCCCAGGTTCCAGGTACCTCTCGTGTGAACCTGCGCCCACTTGCTGTATATCACATTTCTCAGTATCCAC
This sequence comes from Nephotettix cincticeps, assembly GCA_023375725.1. Taxonomy (NCBI): domain Eukaryota; kingdom Metazoa; phylum Arthropoda; class Insecta; order Hemiptera; family Cicadellidae; genus Nephotettix; species Nephotettix cincticeps. Next base: position 80,761,669 of record CM041786.1, on the reverse strand, counting down.
TCCTACATCCCTCGGCTCATGAGCTGGACCATGTGGCAGAATGACCCGGAGGGCAGACGTAGCGGTGTCCAGGTTCCAGGTACCTCTCGTGTGAACCTGCGCCCACTTGCTGTATATCACATTTCTCAATATCCATTCCTACATCCCTCGGCTCATGAGCTGGACCATGTGGCAGAATGACCCGGAGGGAAGACGTAGCCGTGCCCAGGTCCATTACTACATTCCATTATTACCTACTATCCATTCCTACGTCTCTCCACACAGGGTCAGCTAGTCAATCATAATTAATTTATAAAAACAATGTAGTGGTATTCAGATTCAGATTAAAATTGCTTTATTTTGACAGTTTTGACAAGAACTGCATTATAGTGTCAATAAATTACTAAGTAGTCATAATAACTATGTATAATAATGAACTAAGAAAATAACTAGGATTCGTCTTTATAAACAACTAGCTGACCCGGCGAACTTCGTAACGCCTGACAGTAAATACATGTTAACTTTAAGTTTGGCCATGTTCTGAAGTCGAATAGCAATACGGTTTCATTGTGAAAGGTTATAAATCCTGGGTCGCGGCATAGAGAATAACAATACTGAAACGATAAGACATATTAATAACATTCCTATAAAACAAATAAATCTGAGTGGATTAATTCACAATTTTCAAATCGAATCCAAACCCAAACCAAACCTAACTGTAATACGGCTTTTATAGGAAAGATATAGAACAGCTGATTATAATAAAACATAATAATATAAACATTTTAATTATCATATAAACACGTGATTTTAATCAGGCAGAAAATGAAAATATAAATACATAATCCCCAAAACCGTAAACTCTTAACGTGGTGAATAAAGCTATTCATTTTTTACAGTACACATTCACTTCATAGTTTTACATTAATGAATGATTCAGATGGCATTGGAAAGTAAAGCATGTTGCTAATGGAAAGTAAACCAATCAGCTGTAGCTAAGAAATGAAATGTTTTCATTGTAGACAATTTGTAAACAAACTTACTCTCCATAAGGTTAACATTAGAAATTTAAAACGCCATAAAATGGAAACTTATGGGGTTTTCGAAAATATTTTTTCACTAAAACCTTCCCGGACACATGTTGAGCAACTTCCTAAAATTTCATGGCGATCGGATGAGTAGTTTGGCAACGCATAAAGGACATACATACAGACATACAGACAGACATACATACATTCAATTTTATATATATAGATGAAGTCCTTAACATTATAAAAACATTTTTCAATTAAAAATTTCTTAACCATATTTTCAAAAATTTTGGGGCACCTTGCCTTTGCCTTTATGGAGTTTGGAAGAGCATTAAAAAGTGAAACTCCATTGTAAGAAAAATTATTTTGAAAAAAACTGGTTTTACGTTTAGGTACTCTTGCATTAAAAGTTTTTCTTAAATTATAATTTGAATTTTGGTATTCATATTGTTTTTGACTTGGATATGTCTTAGCTCTGGGGGGGGGGTGGTGTTGGCTATTTTTTAAGATGGAAAACATGTAACAGGTTTCCATAGAAACTATCAGAACTAAATGATCTAGCCTATTTCCCACAGGGAAGTAAATACAAAATTTTTTTACATTATTTTGGCTTTCTTTTTATTGTTACGTTTTACAGTTGAGCTGTAGGCCTACTCTCTACGGTATGTAGGTAGGCTTCGTGTGACGCGGCCGTCACACGGGCTTGGAACCGGTTTGCGCTCATCTCTTAAAGGTTTATTTATTTATACTTGTTATTAGCTGGTCTATTAAAATATGTTTTTGTTTACAAAAATGTAATACATGACTCGGGCAATAATAACGGCAATAGAGCATGAGAAGGATTCCTGGACAATCAATTTTGAAACAAAACGGCTATATGGCAGCGGCCGGGCTCCACCCAGCGCCTGCCTACTCATCCCTGTGACGTAACAAGATGGTGGCCTTGCGGGTGAAAGCTCAAGCTCACAGACCGACCGCAAGTCCGGCTAGTCCGCAAACCACGATCAACACGAACAAATCGGATGATACGGGCCCGGCCGCTGAACTTAGTAGGGCAAACTCTGAAACTGTCACAGTGCAAAGAAGTTGTTGTTTCAGAATCGGATTCCTTCAGGAAACCACCGAACCAGTTTCTGGGTTCTCAAATTTGACATTTATAATCTCTCTATATAAAAAATGAATGTGTGTCTGTATGTCCTTTGTGTAATGCAAACTACCCATCTGATCGCCATGAAAATATAATAGTTGCTGTATATGTGTTCAGGAATATTGATCAAAATCGTTACAGCCGTTTTTGAGAGATTTTGGATTTTACACGTTTTTTAAGATTTTTTTGGGGGGGTGAATTACCCTTAAATATAAAAATTCAAAACAATGAAAATACTACTGGAGATAAGGTGAATATATACCTAAATGCCAAATTTCATTTCCACAAAATGCTTACTTTACTCTCCATGGTAGATGTTGTATGTTATTTGAAGGTGCCCAATGTTTATTCGTATGGAAAATATAAAAAACCCCCTCCTTTTCTTCCTTATTTCTCAAGTGTTTTTCATAAAACTTCATATACAGCGTATAGTCACTTCACCTACCAAAACCCACTCAAAAATGTATTGTTATCACCTGTGGAGGTGGTGTGGGGGGTTTAAGCCCTAGAAAGTTCTAACAATTAATTATTTTAACTTGTTTACTCTTGTTGTTAATTTAGGAAATTGGATGATTAATTTTTTTAAATAATGTATTTATAAAAGATATTTAAATTAAGAACAAAGCATATGTAGTTTTATTAAATGTTGTATTTTTTTATTTGACTTAAGGGGAGAAAGTATGTGTCGGATTGTTTGTAATTATTATGTTGTTTGCGTAAACAAACTGACTTTTAGTTCACTAAATGGAATTCTTTATCTAAAGATTTTGTTTATTAAAAAAAAACATTTACTAGACTTGAATACAAAATAATTTAATAAATTATTTAACAATGTACATTGACTTCCACACGAGGCTCAAGATGGCTGACTCAAGATTGTACATGCTCACATTGATGATATTTTAACAGCAGAAGACTGTTGATATCATAAGAATTACCGTAATTTAAAAAAATCTTTAGTTAATTTTATTTCTAATTTTTGATATTATTATATAGTTATTATTCATAATAATTTGTCACTTGTGTAATAATTATAATTGTTTCAAATATTAATATTATATAGAAATAATTGTTTCCATAGATATTATGTTTTAATAACAAAAAAGAAATATTGAAAGAGATTTATCAATATTTCATTTTCGTTTGCCTGATGCTTCTCTATTTGCTTATTTCCCTTTTAAATATAAAAAGTGAATGCCGACTTATTTTCACAAGACTTCACAAGACCTTGGCTAAGGACTGCACTCATGGGACAGTGTCGCTACAAACCTTGGCGGGGGGCTACATAGAGGATGATGTACAACACACTCAAGAGCCATGTGAGAATCCATATATATAGGTTCAGATGGATAAATGTGTCCTTCTCCTGCAGGCACATTTTCCAGGGTGCTGACCGTTGGGGGATGTGATGATAGAACCAAAAGCAGTTAGATCTCAAAAGGATGACTGGAAAGTGGCTAAATCAGTCATCTCACCAGGAAGGTTAGAATGGACCATCAACTCTTTCGAGCCCTTCAAGTCACCTGGAATAGATAGCATTCTTCTGGCACTACTCCAAGAGGGAAAGAGGGAGATATTGCCCTATCTCTTAAGAGTGATGAAATGTAGTTTAGCAACAGGGTATATACCCTGGAAATGAAGAAGGGCTAGGGTAGCCTTCATTCCAAAAGTAGGCAAAAAGGACAATAGTCAACTTAAGTCCTATAAGTCTAACCCGTTTTCTGTTAAAAACAATGGAAATGATGGTGGACAACCATATAAGGTCAGAAGTGCTGAGCCTCTACACCCTCTACATCATCAACAGCATGCATATTGGGCAGGAAGATCAACAAATACTGCCCCATATGAGTTGACAAACGTGATCAGACGAGCACTGGATGCGAAAGGGACTGTTTTATGTGCCTTCCTGGACATAACAGGAGCTTTAGATAACACCTTTCATTTATCAATAGAGGGGGTATTGGACGGTATAGGGGTTGACAAGACCACAACCCGATGGATTAGCAATATGCTGTCCTCAAGAACGGTGGAAACACACGTAGGAAATAGAATTATTCAAATGGGTACAGTCCTATTGGGTACAGTTCAATTGGGTGTCCTCAGGGCGGGGTACTATTCCCCTCCGTTGGAATCTGGTAGTCTTGGTAGCCTGGGGAAACCAGGAAGGGCTTGCGATGTATCGGATATGCAGATGATGTAGTCATAATCGCAAGAGGGAGGATTGAAAATATTCACTGTGATCTAATTCAGGGAGGCTTGACTGCACAAAGGTTTGGTGTGAATCTGTTGGGCTGTCAGTTAACCATAACAAGACATCACTTGTGCCTTTCACAAGAAAGAGGAGACTTGAACATCTGAGGACCATCAGGCTTGAGGGGGAGGAGCTTGAATGGAAATCAGATGTGAAATTTCTAGGGTTAATACTAGATAAGAAACTTATGTGGAATAGACACATAGAGGAGGTGACAAACAGGGCTAGTAATAACCTGATGATATGCAGAAGATATGCGGGGAAGATGTGGGACTGTAACCCATATATACTAAGAAGTATGTACACCCTGTTGATGAAACCTATCATCACATATGGGTGTGTAGTCTGGGTAGGTAGAACCAAGGTTGAAGTAACAAGGAAAGCCCTGGAGAAAGCACATAGGCTAGCACGCATCGTCATCACAGGAGCCATGAGATCCTGTTCAACTGCTGCCCTAGAGGTGATCCTGAATCTGACACCCCTACACATTGTGGAAGAGAGAACAGCTAGGGAGACTTTGCTTTGAATGGAGAAGACATTTTCATTGGTTTTTTGGCTTTGACATTTTCTCCACAATATGCAGTGAGTTATTTCCGCCAGGTCTAAGGGATCTGATGAAACAACCAAGGGATTCCATGGTGAGAAAGTACAACTTTGAAAAGAAACTCCATGTGGAGCTAGGAAATAAACTTGGCTGGGACGGGAAAACCCTAAATTCCCTCGGGAATCAGGTCATTAGGTGGTACACTGATGACTCCAAGACCGAGGAGGGGACTGGTGTAGGGGTATTTGGTCCAAGGATCAAATACCATGAATCACTGGGGCTTTCCCTCAGCATATTTCAAGCTGAGGTCAAAGACCTAGAAAGGTGTGCACACTTCAACCTAATTAGATACATGAAAAGGGAGATTGTTATCCTGTCAGATAGCCAGGCTGCCATTGGAGCCTTGAGCTCAGCAGCCTTCAGATCTAAGATGGTCTGGACCTGTCAGAAAAGTCTGGACCAGTTGGGGAAGAACAACAAGTTATATCTACTTTGGGTACCTGGGCACCAAGGTTTTCAGGGGAATGAAGTAGCAGACAAACTGGCAAGGGCAGGGGCAGCCACCCCCTTTGTAGGGTCGGAGCCCTAGGAGGAAGAAAATGAAGCCAGAGGGAAAGCCTGGACTGATCTTCCGGGATGCCGACAGGCTAAGAAAATGCTTGGAGGGCATAATATAAGAAGGTCTGATACTATGATCAGGCTTAAGAAAAACCATTTAAGGATATTGACAGGGTTTTCTAACAAGGCATTGTATGCTCAGGGTTCATCTGAGTAAGATGGGTATTGTTCAAGAGGGTAAATGTCTCTTCTGTCAATCTGGGGAGGAAACACCTTGACACCTATTGGCCGAGTGTGAGGCAATAGGTCAGAAGAGAGCCAGAAGCTTGGGAACACACCAGGTGGCAGTGGGGGATTTTCCAAAGCTAGAACCCCACATAATACTGAACTTCATTAAGGCATTAGGACTAGAGAGGGCTCTCTAGGCAAGAACTGGAGACTAGTCTGGGGGGTACAATAGATCTCATAGGTCGCAGTGAAATCTTTCCCCTAGGTTTTATCAGTATCAGTATGCCGACTTATTTTAACCCTAGAAGTGGTAAAGTCATAATTCAAGATACATTTACAAATTCAATAAGAAGTGGCAGGTGGAGGCATCTGTCGTCAATTTAGTAAACTTATCACCTTCGTGACCATGCTGCCCTCTGGGGCAAGCAACCGAACATGCTCACGAAGTGGCCTAGACTGCCACTGGGCACATCTTAAAACCAAGTAAGCGCTTTCTACTCCTATGCACTGGTGGCTGAACTGGCTAGAGCGCTGCGCTGACGAAGGTAACGTTCTAGCCATTCGGAAGTGCTAGTTTCGAATCCCGACCATGAGCAATCCCAATTTAGCTTGCAATTTTGTGGTATAGCGGGGTGGGAGCCCACCTTAAATAAACAGTAGACAGCTTGGTTGGAAGTTTACGGCATTTGTAGGCTTAATTGGGATTGCAGTGGACACCTGATTTGCTTTTGTGGTTAATGGTTATAAAGGGCGGGGCATGTTTTATGCTTTTTTATACTTAATATTTCAAAAAGATATTAGTAATTATATTTATGTTACAGTTAAAAGTAAAAAGCTACCTGTACAGTTTGTCAGGTCTCATCTGAGCCCTGAAATCCACGAGATTTCACATATTTTATTATTTAAATATGTTTATATTTAGATTTAAGTTAGATTTATTTTATTTCTTTGTCAGCTGGTAAGTAAACAACACTTCAGCTGTTCCTCTCCACCACCATATTTGTGCCGTAGTTTAATGTGTATCATAAACTCAGGGCTCAGATAAAACCTGACAAACTGTACTATCACTGCATTTAAAGTCTATGTAGAGAACTACAAATCTTCCTCTGCTTGAGGACCATGCAAAACCATCGGCTAACTAAGAGTATCAGGTTGTCTGTGTTGCAGGCCCAATATTTTATATCCTCATATTGATGATACTTTAACAGCAGTCTGTGTAGGTCTCCACTTCCATGTGGTTGGTGAGGGTGTTGTCAGACTACACAGTCAAAGGCAAGAGAGGGTCTACGACAGGGAGAACTACATTGACTTCCGCATGAGGCTTCTTGGTGAACCTGGTAAGTGATGTATTATATACCTCTACTTTCATCCATATATTGTACATGAATTTATTCCAAAATGTTTATTCATAATCTGAAATTTAATGTTTATTGAACGAATAAAATAATAAGTTCCAACATATAGAGAAAGAATAAGATGTTGAAGTTGAATATGAGGTTGAAGTTGAGAAGTTGAAGTTGTTGGGTTTATAAAGGAAATACACCTAAACAAGAAAAGCATTCACTTATGAAATAAAAATATCAGACCATGAGATAAAAATATTTATACAACATTAGCTTGCAAAGACTCTCAAAATTGTAATCAGAATAATTTTTATTTTCATCAGCTAATCAGTCCTCATAAATGAAGTACAACATTTCCAAACTCAAAGTCAAACTAATAAAGTAGTTTTTGATGCTAATTGAGGTGCTCATTGTTCCTTGTACATAAATATCTTTGAAATGAAAAACAGCAAAAGCTGATGGCATTTGATTATAATTTTCATTTTATACCCTTGATTTTGGCTATTTCATTTAGCTTATGGCCAACATATTTTTATCATTATGAGTAATCATGATAAACAAGCTTGTTAACAAAGCTACATAGCACATAACAATAATATATATATATATATATATATATATATATATATATATATATATATATATACATATTATTGATCATTCAACAAACCCCTCCCAGAACATACTCCTTCTTTGTTGTTACACACAGCTGTTGTTTATTGATGTCCTTCACCAACCTTTCTCTTTGCTCTACCACTATTCAATATTGAATTGTATAGTTTAAGTATCATAGGAATATGAGGTGCTGCACCTGTTATAATAAGCGTATTGGCAATACTAAGTGTATTGGCGTATTGGCAATTCACGCGACCAAAATTTGAGAGTGACATCATTTGGTTAGTTACGTCGTCGAAGTTTGGTTATAATAACAGCTTTTAAGATGAACTGAAAACATTTTCATTTGAACATATCTAAGATCTAACTTATTTCCTACAGGGAAGTAAAATACAAACTCTTTTATATACATTTGTCACAATGAATCCAATACTATAATACGAGCAAGGTTTGTATGTATATATATATATATATATATATATATATTCATTTATTTATTTGCACATGGATCTCGAAAACGACACTAAGGATTTTCTTTAAAATTTGGAAATAATTAAATAACCTTCATGTTGTTAAAAGTTTCAATTTTATGAGTAAACCAATGTACAATAGGAAATTGTTAACATTTGCAACTTAAACATTTTTTTTTTTTTTTTGCCTCCTGGATTGAAAATGAACATTAAATAATATAGGTTTAATATAGGTGTCGTGGTCTTATGCATCGCCGGATGTGTACTCAAAGTTCGTTCGTGGCCGGCCAACGTTTTAATGTTTCGTGTGTTTTAAATGTATAAGTGTAAATGTATTTTTTAACATCAAGATTGACGAAGACGATGTGTCTTGAAGCAACTATATTTGACGAATTGTAAGCTTGAAAATGGGAGTATAACCTCCCGAAACTAGTAGCTTCTATACTACATATTTGGATTGAAGATGAAAGGTATTTAAACCTATATTATTTAAATTTGCAACTTACTATAGAAATATTTCAGATTTTTTACTGTAAATTTATCAAATTTAAAAAGAGCTTCAAGTATTCCTCCTTAGTCAATCATATTATATTTTTATCAGTAAACAATATGATAGGAGGTAAGAATTAATTACATAAATAAAAGAGAGAAAAAACATTTTCTTAATTCATTTTTCAAAACCTAGCAGTAGAGTGGAAATTTGATGACAGGTCAAGGTCCTGTGCTGTTATCACCTGGGATTCACAGTTTCCCATTCAAACTCGGACTCCCTCTTGGTCTTCCTTCCACCTTCCTCGGGAAACATGGCTGGGTACAGTACTTCTGCAAGGCTGCTCTTCGGGAACCTAACGGGCTCACGCATAAGAACCAGCAGGTCTTCATTGTCATGAATCCCATTGATCTCAACCTAGAGCCCAGTATCTTGTCTGTGAGTACACTAAATTTACTCCTCTCATTTGCCAGGGAAACTGCTAACTGTTCCAGTGCTAAATGCATGTTAAAAAATTGATGATTCCTGTAGTTATTAGCGAATTTCCCATAGGGAAGAAGCTATTACCGTAGGTCTCATAGTAAGACTTAACCCAGAGACCAAAGACAATAGTCGTTAAAATTGATATATACGATGGTCCGATCAAGGCCAAATTTGCTAAGGACGTGTATTCCAGTATTTGCTTGGACGAGTTCGTAAACCAGGCATATCGGACAATCGGAACGAGTAGTTTAGAGGGGCTTTAAACCACAAAATGGGTTTTTTGCATTTTTTCATGTAATTTTTTAAAATTTCAAGTTTTATCTTTCATTATTAGAATTACCTTAAAAAACTACACAATTTAGTTCCTCAAAGTTTTTTTCTATCTCCAACGGTTATCGAGATATTAAAAAATCTACACACAGTACGTAGTATTTTGGGGCTCCAATAATAATCTTATGGAGGATAAGGAAAAATTAATGTTTCACTTATTATCAAATATTGTTTGGTGAAACTTGATATTTAGCTTCATCTGGTTGAGATCCATACATTTATGCTTAAAAATCATAGTTTATTTGTTTATCATGGCAGCTAACCTGCATACTCTTTTCCCATGTTAATCTTATAGAGATTAGGTAAACTCCTTTATTTGTGGACAGATGTTGATGAATCTTGATATAAATTGTTTACGTTAGAAACATCTACTTTCAGCGTTCCTCATTGCAGCAAACCTGCATACTCTTTCCCATGTTAATCTTATGGAGATTGGCAAATAACACTCATATTTATAGACAGATAATGATGAAACTTGTCGTATATTATTATTATGTTATTGATTTGGAAATTCGCTGAGTACGCAGGTCTGCTGTGACGGGGGTATTTTAATTTTTTTGCTGCTTTCATATGTATGTTAATGTTCCATATGTATACATGTTCCATGTATGTATGTTCCATATATGTATATATATGTGTGTGTGTGTGTGTCTTTGAACGCGATAACTCTCGTAAATATGGTCCGATCGGGACCAAATTTGGTAGAGTTGTATATTCCTACATTTGCTCGGACGAGTTCGTAAACCAAACATATCGGTTAATGGGAACGGGTTATTTGGGGGGGGGGGTTTGTACTCAAAAATTTGCTTTTTTGCGTTTTTCATGTGTAGTTTTAAAAATTTTTATATTTTATCTTTCACCATTAGAATCAGCTTAAAAACTGCACAATTAAGTTTCTAATAGTTTTTCTCTAGCTCCAATGGTTATCGAGATATTAAAAAATCTAAACACATTACGTTGTATTTTGAGGCTCCAATGTTAATCTAATGGAGGATAAGGAAAAATTAATATTTCACTTATTAACCAATATTTTTGGATAAAACTTTAATTTAGCTTCATGTGGTTGAGGTTCATCCATTTATGCATAAAAATCATAGTTTATGTGTTTATAATGGCAGCAAACCTGCATTCTCTTTTCCCATGTTAATTATATGAAGAATAGGCAACAAAACTCAAAAAACTTTTCGTACACTTCTACTTTTCGAACAATTAATTTATCTTTGTCTCTCTTGTTTTATTTTCAGAAATGGGATGATTATTTTTGAAACAATGAACTATTAAATGATATTTAGATAAACTTTGAAGAACATGTTAGTTTTATTACAGATTGTCTTTTTTAAATTTACTTAAGGGAGAAAGTATGTGTCAGTCCACTGATATAGTTTATTTTATCTGTATTTATTACTCATCTTAGCCTTATTTTGAGGATTAACTTGGTAATAACAGAAAGCCATAGAAAACCTACACATTAGTGGAACCTAAGAATTTCCTTGAACATTAAAATGTTAAAATGGTCATACTAAATTACTTGTAGGCTTCGGCATTGAACTAACATAATAAACGTCGCCCATACATTGTTTTATATATATATATATATATATATATACATCTGTTGAGAGAATTATACCTAGACTGGATGGCTTCGGCTGACTTGCCCTTGGGTGTTCGCATTTGATAGGATCGCTGGTGGAGTGAATGTTGAGTGAATGTGTTTGATAAAATATGGCAATATTATTTATTTACAATATTTATTTTCTGTTTAATCATTTCCCACATTAGATTAAGTGTAATGTAATATTTATTTAATGATATTGTCAGGTTAAGTGTAAGAAAGGGCCAAGTGGCCCTAACTTTGCCTGGTAAAATAAAGAATTTTTCATTTCATTTCATTTTTTTTGTTTCGCAGCAACCCTTTCGCTGTGAAATAGAGCACAAGCTGGGAGTGAGTTGTGTCAACTCTGGGCCCGTAGTTTGTCGTGTGTCTCTTGACCGAGGAGGTTATGTACCAGGAGAGACCATCGGAATATCCGCTACTGTGGAGAACCACAGCAAAGTTACCATTAAATTCACCAAGGCATCTCTCACTGAGGTACGTACCATAGCATGCTGAGGCAGTGATATTGAATACACACTGATAATAAAAAACTCTGTCTGTGGCCAACGGACCATGGATATCTAAAGACATTTTTCACAGTCAAAACGTTAATTTTAATTTATATGTGATAATAATTAATAATTTTAATATATACAGGGTGTTCATTAAAGTCGGGGACAAACTTCGAGGGGTGATAGTACTCATCAAAATAAACAAAAAATTTTCTATAAACATATGTCGAGAAATCCTTTGTTTCACTGCTAGCCGCCATTTTGTATTATATACAAAAAACGTTACATATCAAGAACTATTTAAGATACTAAAACCAAACTGTGCACACATATTTATGGGCCAAGGAGAATAAGTTTCTCAAAGTATCATGTACTTTGCTTTTATATTTTCAAAATGGCGGCGGTTCAAAATCTTTTAATTTAAATAACAAAAACCCCTTTAACTTTATACAATTTTTACAAGACATAAAAAGATTGCAATTTTAATTTTAAATCGAACGGTACTTTGGTGAACGAATTAAATTAATTGGTGGCAAAGAATTAATTGTTGTGCCAGCCGCAGCGGCGCATGGGCTCTGTAAGCTAACTTTAAAAGTGCATTTTCTCGCTTATCCTGGACGGATTTCGTTCACTAAAAAATTGTTCGGTTTGAAATTAAAATTGCAATCTCTTTTATATTTTGTCAAAATTTTATAAAGTTAATGGTTTTTTGTTATTTCAATTAAAAGATTTTTAACCGCCGCCATTTTGAAAATATATTAGCAAACTAAATGATACTTTAAGAATATTTTCCTCTTTGGCCAATAAATATTTTTGGAAAGTTTGGTTTCTGCATCTTAAATAGTTCTTGATATGTAATGATTTTTGTATAAAATACAAAAAGGTGGCTAGCGGCTAAATAAAGGATTTTTTGACATATGTTTATGGGAATTTTTTTGTTTATTTTGATGAGTACTATCACCCGTTGAAGTTTGTCCCCGACTTTAATGAACACCCTGTATATATATTTTTACAAATTTTTTGGTATATTAAATGAAAGTGTGTAAGTGTTGTTGGTATTAGCTGTTAACTTTTAGAACTATTTTATCTTTATAAATACAACTCCTAATAAAATATTTGATCTTTATAAAAGTAGAGAAGCTTTAAAATGAATCTGGTAACCAGTATTTTTGATTGTTGTGTTATATTTAGTAACACTGTCTTGTCTTTTAATCGATTCACAATTAATTGATTAATTGATTAAGCTCTCTCCAATAGACTATCCAGTATAAGGCAAGAGGCAAGGTGCTTCAGTCAGAGACCAGGGAATTAGCTTCTCTCTCCAGAGGCAAGATCCGGCCAGGCGAAAGCGACGAGTGGAACAATGAACAGCTGTACGTTCCTCCCCTTCCTCCTACCAACCTGCGCGGCTGTCACCTTATCAAGATACAGTACGATGTCTATGTAAGTACTAAACCTATTCACATGATTTAAAAGTATAGAGATATGGGGTGGTTTAGGACACTTTGCAGCAAGGAAAATTGGTATGCAGGAACCAAGGTCTTTAAATTTAGATACCTATATATATAAAGAATAAAAAATTAATACCAATAAGTGTCTTTCTGATTCTTACATATTCAGTTATACGGTAAAAGAAAAACAAGGTTCAATAACAATGTCAGAATGGAGTTAAGAGGCCCCAGCAAAGCTGGTCAGACACTGTAACCAGTGATCCTCTGAAGTAGACACCAATGTGTCCTGGAGTGGATCCATCCAATACTGGAACTCAGACTTATTTATCAGACAATGATAAAGAAACCACATATTCCAAAAAAGGCAGAAAACCATTGAAGACGTTTTGTTTTTACGTAAGTCTCTGAGTTGTACCAGGTCAAAACCTTGATTTTGAGTTCCGGAGTTAGACGAAAAACTGTAGTATATGCATGGTGCAAAATATGAATATCGATCTGCCATGAGATCTACGGTAATATTTTCTTCCCTATGTGAAATTCGCTAAAACCATTCTATTTCTGAAACTAACAACAAGAGAAAACAAATTAATCAATAAACATTTTTGGGGGGACACAACCCTCTCCCCCCTTACTTATTGCCAAACCTTTTGAGTGAATTTTGTTGGGTGATGTGACTTTACACTGCATACCAAAGTTTTGTGGAAAACGGTTGCAAAATAAGGAAGAAATTGATTTTTTAATATTCTTCATATGAATAACATTGGGCTCTCTCAGACAATGTACTACATTTACTATGGAAAGTAAATTTAAATTTTTCTCTGGAACCGTTAGTTGTGGATGAATAATTCAAAATACTCATTTGTTTATTTTTTGAAGCTGGTTTTTATTGGTTGTAGTCAAATTATACTTTACCTTTATTGTTTTTGTGGCAAACTTAAAAAATGAATTGTTTTCCATTTAAAACCCCATAACTATTAAAACCCTGTTTTACAGACATGTGGGTGGTGTCATTTTATTTAGTATTCTGTGCAATATAATCTACTAAATTAAAAAAAATGGCCTATGAGGACTGACTGAAAATATTTCGTCAGTAGAGTTACTGCCAAAAAGACCTCAATTATGATGGATTGTACGTACCTAGTATCGCAAAAACCCCGTGGACAAAAACTTGCCAGCTAGAAAATAATAAGGCTAATATTCATCAGTGTTAAATCTAATGTACACATGTTTAAGTTATATATAAGAATAAGATTTAGTGAGAGTTTGTTGTTTTCATTAATCTGATTTGTACAATCAAGATTTTTTTCCAGTTTATAATTGATCCGAAGAGTTTTGAGAAGGAGGTTAAGCTTCAACTGCCCATAATGATGGCAACATATCCTCTGAGGAGTACTGATGGAACATTGAGAAGAAAGCAGGGGACTCACTACCCCTCCACTCTCCCAATCTTTCGTCCTTGGCTCGACGAGAAAACTTTCCAGTAATTAATTGATTAACTATTCCACTTTCATTTTTTTAACATTTTTGTAATCTTAAGATCAAAATTTGAAACTCAAACTTAGGTGACCTGAAATATTATAAATACTATTACTTATTTACTAATAATGGGGTAGGTCACGCTAGCAGGTACAAAATTGAGACATATCTTTGTCATAAGAAATTCCGTTATTTTTTTTAATTCATAAACTTTACGTTTAAAGTCATATTATTTACATGGATGAAACTTCTAAAAGTTATTTTAAATTTTACAGAAATAATAACACATTTTTGTGTTGAGTCCCCCTATTTCCATGACTACAAACTATTTAAAAAAATGTTTCATTTTGTGATAGTAGAAATATTTTACATTTTATATGATGTTATAACATAAATTTATTTCTCTTGTTTTTCTCTCTTTTTTTCCTTGTTTAAATTTCCTTTTAATAAACAAGATTTTAGATCTACAGGAAGATTAAGGTAAATAAATTTTACTTTATACAAAGGTCTCAAAAACTGGATAACATAGAATATTGATTAAATCTAATATTTTCCATATAAGTGACTCGTCTAAATTCTGCTAGGATTTGGATGATTCTACAATGAAAATTGTTAGATGAATCACAGTTTAATCTCATATTTTACTCTATTTTGTTATTAATTTTTTTCTTAACTTAAGCTTTATCTTTTAACTAGTTTAACATAAAATAAATTTACAATAAATATTTTACTTTGATTTGTTTCGTCTATATCTTCTATACCTACTTCATCTACAAAAACTGATCAACAGTTTAAATCCAATGACAATCTCAACAATTTCATACTTTACCCGGTATGTATTAATTTTTTGGCATAATTCTTGGCTGAATAATGTTGAAGCCAGAAGGATATATTATATCCTTATGGCTTTAACATTATTCAGCATTTTTAGGCTGTAGTTATATCCATCCACCTGATATGATTCATTACTGAATCCTTTTGTGAATATTATTTGCATAGTCCATTTATCAAAGTAAACCAAGTGGGATTAATTAAAACTGCATTGGAGTTCTACTATACTTCCAATAGCAGGTCATGAATCATTTTGGGTGTCTGTGCTCTATGGTATTGTGTGGGGGCACCACATTTCAAGAAATTTTGAAACTGAGCAAATTTTTATTATAAAAAATAATTTAATTAGGCTATAGAACAGTTTAGTCCTCCTGTAACACTAAACAAGGTCTGCTTTTTGCACCGGTTCTCCCAGAAAATTCTCCATTATGATGAAACTTAGTTTGATTATCCTATACGATTTGGAATTTTTCATTTACAGTACTTTCAACTGACCCACTACTGAAGTTATGAGCTCTAAAACATCCAGTTTTGAGCAATTTATTTCTGAGTTTTAGCCAAACTTTTTCAAAAGTTTTACTAAACAAGTGAATTTCAGTTTTCATTATTTCAATTTCAAAAATTTCAAATTCAAATTTGAATTTCAATTTTTATTATCGTGATTTCAGAACAAATTAACCATCTGTAAAATTAAAATCAACATTAGTTTGATTATATTGACCATTGAATTTGAAACTATTTTAAAATCATACCATTTTAAAATATTATCGTTATCACCAAATCTTAACCAAATTTTACTAACTATACACATGTACTATAATTTATCTCATTTAAAATTAATAGGCGCTATCAAATAACTGAGCTGAGAATGTTTTTCCTTTTTCCTTTTTTTATGTTTTATTTTTTTACTTATTTTGATTTTAGGTTAATATTTGGACATAATAAGTACTTAGAGGTCACAAATAGTTGATAGGTATGAGCAGTTGTTGGTGGACGGGATATTCTCTTGTGTGCATTAATCTCCGCACTATTGAATTTGAGATGAACGCTCATATTTAAAGACCATCCTCATAATTGGATAAGTTCATAATTCAGAGGCAAAAATAGTTCGGATCCCACTGAGTCAGAAACAAGACTACAAGATTGCACCACAATCATCTTATACTCATTACTCATTCATATGAGTACTTGGCTTAAAATACCTTACCTGGATAGGTGGCCATTTCAAAAGGTAATAATAGTAATAATCTTTCTTCTTAACTCTGAGCCTTGCTTAGTGCTATAACTAATTTGAGCTAGCTAACTCTGCTAGTAGCCTAGAATCAAAAATTAAGATCTTTATTGGCCATAAAATAACAATTGTTACATTCGTTTTCGTCATTAAAACTAAATGTTAAAATTCAACATTAAAAAACAAAAACATACAACGTAAAAAAATCAACATAACACAGCTTAACAAAATTTCACAATAAGTCAGACATATCACAGTTAATAAACTTGTGAATTGAGTAAAACACTTTTTGCTTTAACCATGAAGAAATTTTTGATTCTAATATATCAAGCGTAAATTGTCTAACATCCACTAATAACTTATTAAATAACATCATCTGCTGACCACCAAAACTATTGAGAGTCCTAGTTATCACTCCGGTGCTCGAGCGGAGTGCGGTGGCACTCCAGTTACGTTGCTTTGTTCATAAAATGCAGTTGACAGCACGTGTGACTTTGAGCAGTCATCTACCTTCCCTCTGACACCCCTGGAACCTGTCAGTATAGTGACAGCAACCAACTCGGGCTAAACTAATTTTCTATTGATTTTTTCCTGTGTGTATTCCTAACCAGTTTTTAGAATAATTTTCCTACGCACCAATATTTATTTATTGTATTGTAAAACTTGCAAAATAATTTTGTTTGCCTAAATTTTGTGTTTTATAACATCACTAATCACATCAATTATGTGTTGTATGTGTCTATTTAACATAAAATGCCAATACATCCTCAAGATAATTCATACTAATTAAGAAAAACCACAAAAACAAGTGGAGTGCAGTGGCACTCCACGTGACCGCTCGTGTTTCAGTAAACCGATAAACTGATAGCACTTACCCTAGCCCCGAAATCAAATTCCATTCTGACATTATACCCGTTCAAGTCTACATCTATTGTGGCACGGGGAACTTTACTCTTAACAGACCTAATTTAGTTTTCACTTAAATCTCTATCAGAACTATACTCATCCTCGTCAGTTTGATTAGAAGGATCATCTACCCTCCTTAAATTTCTATCACTACTTCTTACAAAATTATTTCTACTTTTGCACATTCTTGCGAAGTAGCCTTTCTTTGAACATTTCTTGCAAACAGCAGAAAGAGCAGGACATCGGCCTTCATTCTGATCATGTACAAATCCACACCTATTACACCTATTGAAACTACTGGGTTTTTGGACGTATGGGTTCTTATTTTCCTTACTGTAAGGCCTACTCACTTTACAAATCCCGTTCTTACATGACTCCATGGAAATCTCTTCTCTTGCGCGTTCCATGGATTGAGCTAACTCTAGAACTACTGATGACTTAATTTTATCACCTCGGTTATCCACTCCATCGGGCCATCTTTGTCTGATTTCTACTTCAAATTCCGGACAGTTGCCCCCACGGCAAACCTGTCTCTTACTCGCTCGTCTAAACTATTTCCATACTCACAACTTCTAGCCAGGGATTTCAATCTGTTATAAAACAAAATAAATGTCTCACCTTCTTTTCTGATAGCTCTTTCAAACTCAAATCTTGATGCAAAAAGGGTTCTCCTGGGCTTGAATAACCGGTCGGCTGCCTCTTTGACTTCTTTGTAGGTGCACTCCTCCCAGGCCTTTGGATACATCTGGTCCGTCAGTGCCCTGAGGTGTTCCTCTCCAATACTTGCCAAAAGAAGATCTCGCTGAGCCGCTTGTTCTTCCGATTCATCACCACCAAGTCCCTTTACTCTGCAGGTCAATTCAAAACGAGCTATGTAATCCTCCCACACATTTTCACTGTTATATTCTTTAAATGAAAACCTGGTCATTCTGTCTTGTATGCAAGACATATCATTATCATTATTTACATCTTTAAACTGTGACTGATTAGTTTTCCTTGGCATTTCCTCGTCGCCAATATAAAATAATTATAACATTTGAAGTAAAATTACAAAACAAAACATTAACAAAACAATTAACAAAACATTAACATAACATTTATTTACTAGAACAACAACAAGTAAACAAAAACAAAAGCAGATGATTGTAATTTATAAAAACAGCTGATTGTATATTCCTACAGTCATACGAATTGAACTAGCGCTAAGATCTATGGCCGGACAATGCTGGTTTGGTGATAGTTTGAACGACCCCTTCTAGTAACTGGGATGAGATTTCATCTTCTTTACTAAAATTCTGTGCAAAGGAATTAGCTTCACCGCTATCAATCCTCATAAATCTGTCCTTCGAGTCAGGTCATTTTCCCTCAAAATTAAAGTATACCACAATCCATCCTCTTCATAAAAAAGATGATCCTCTCAGTATGTCTAACTATCGACCAATTGCCCTAGTTTCTACTTTCTCAAAGGTTTATGAGAAAATTATGCTTTCTCGTTTAACTGACTACCTATCTGAATTTAATGTAATTAACAATCAGCAACATGGATTTCAAATCGGAAAATTTACCATTAGTGATTTATATGAATTTTCCAACAACTTGTTGAAATCTCTAGATAAGTCACAGAAAGCACTGGGTGTGTTCTGTGACCTGACACGAGCCTTTGATTCGGTAAACTACTCCATTCTTCTAAACAAACTATCACACTACGGGGTAAGGGGAACGGCCCTCAATTGGGTTAAATAATTTTTAACAGGGAGACAGCAAAACGTATTAATAAAAAACTCTTCAGGTTCATTTGCATCTTCCTATCAAACAATCGCCCTAGGTGTTCCTCAAGGCTGCATAATCTCCCCGTTACTTTTCATCTTATATATTAATGACCTTCAGGTTCCAGGAGAGAACAATCATCTTAACTTGTTTGCTGACAATGTATCCGTTTTAGTTTCTGGAAATTATGATAAGATATGGAATAGCAATATGGGGGAGTTCTCATTTGCTAGATAAGCTGCTCAAGGTTCAGAAAAAGATTTTGAGGGTGATTTTTGCTCTTTGTCCCCAGCATCCTTGCAAGAGAATCTTTTAAGAACAAAAGATCATTACAGTATTCTCCCTCTACATCCAGGATGTCCTAATCCTGACATTTAAAAATATTTCATCCTTCAAGAAAATTGGTGATTTTTACTGTTTCAATACTAGGCAAGGTTCAATGTTGAGTTTCCCTCTCTATAGAACCTCAACTTTTGAGAAAGGCCCACTCTATTCTGGGGTGAGGAGCTTTAATAGATTACTAGCAGAGACGAGAGCAATAAAAACCCTATCTGCATTTAAGCGTGTTTTGAGATCATGGCTTAGTGATAAAGCCTTTTACTCGTTGGATGAGTTTTTGATCTTATAACCTGGTTGTTTTTTATGTTTCAATGTGATTTTTAGCTCTTTTTATAGTTTATTTATTTAAATGTATTTTTAAATGACATTCTTTGTAAATGTAAATACAGTGGAACTTGGATAATTCAAACTTCTGTAATTCGAAAACTTCTTTATTTCGAAATTTTGTCTTGGTCCCTAGAATTTTATATAAAAACAATGTTAAAATATCTTGGTTAATTCGAATAATATTTTGGATAGTTCGAAGTTTTTACAGCGGAAATCTACAGTGTGTGTATAAGTGAACAAGTCATTGTGTGCGATTTTCCAGGAAACGACGTTCGGGCTTCCTGTCCTCAGACCATTTTTAGCTAGATCAACAGGCCCATCCCACTCACTAGTCCACTACTGCTCATAAATCACAACATTGACATCTGTGTGTATCATCGGTGGTGGTTTGTTCCGATATTCGTCGTCTGCTTTCATGTTAACACGTCGTGTATATGATGGCTTCGTCAAAGCGAACCTACAAATCTCTGACGTTGCAAGAATAAATAGCGGCGATCAAGGGGGTGAGAAGGGATTTGAAAAAGTTAGTAATAGCTAGTTTCGGGATCCCTCCAAACACATTATTGACATTTAACAAAAATTAGGATTTTTAATCAATAATATCTTTATTAACCTAACTTTCTTAATATACAATGTTAAAACATGATGTTTGATTGTGTATTTCAACCACTTGCATAAACTTTTCTTATTCAAATTTTTGGATAATTCGAATTTTTTTTCTGGTCCCTTGAGGTTCGAATTATCCAAGTTCTACTGTATATGTATGTTAGGTTAGTGACGATTCACGAAATTTGTAACAGTGTTTGTTGACAAATAACATGTGAAAATAAAATATTTGATTTGATAATAGATATAGAATATGTGTTGCATAATAGATTGTACCTGGTGACCGAGCTTTGCTCATATAGAATAAGACATGTATTAGGTATACAAGTTAGTTAGAAAAACTAAAACACATTTATTACTCAACGAAAACATTTATATGGTTTAAATAAAACCGATTTAATACACCATAGTTAATATAGCACTGAACAAAAAGTATTGCCCCTGATGGGGATGGAACTCCCGACCTTTGGTTCATGGGGACAATGTGCTACCGCTGAGCTGTGGCGAAATGAGCGATACCGTTCAAGGTCTTTATGCCAACCTCAATTGTTTTAGCCGATCATTTACTGTTTAATTATCCATACAGTTATTATTAGTCGGTGATCAACTGATTTTGTTATAAACGGAATGAGGATTGAAAAGCAAAAGAGAAATTTAATTTACACCAATTAATGGGTTTGTTACAGTGGCTTCAAGCAATACAATGAATGTCATTTTCTATCAAAACAGGAAGTTTTTTAAGTACATTTTTCTGCTTTTAGTGAATTTCCCATCGGGAAGAAGCTATTACCGTAGGTCTCATGATGAGACTTAAGCCCGGGACCATGTTATTTTTTCTTCTTTAGGTGCCCAGAGTCCAAAAACAATAGTCGTTAAAATTTTATATATATATATATATATATATATATATGTATATATATATATATATATATATATGTGTCTGTTAGCACGATAACTCTCGTAAAAATGGTCCAATCAAGACCAAATTTGGTAGAGACGTGTATTCCTATAAGTGCTCGGACGAGTTCGTTAACCAGACATATCGGTCAATGGGAACGGGTAGTTTGGGGGGGTTTTGTACCCCAAAATGGGGTTTTTTACGTTTTTCACATGTAGTTTTTAAAAATTTCTAATTTTATATTTCACCATTGGAATCAGCTTAAAAAACTACACAATTAAGTTCTTTAAAGTTTTTCTCTATCTCCAACGGTTACCGAGATATTAAAAAAACTAAACACAGTACGTTGTATTGTGGGGCTCCAATGTTAATCTTATGGAGGATAGGGAAAAATTAATATTTCCCATATTAATGAATATTTTTGGATAAAACTTGATATTTAGCTTCATGTGGTTGAGATCTTCCCATTTATGCTTAAAAATCATAGTTTATGTGTTTATCATGGCAGCAAACCTGCATACTCTTTTCCCATAATAATCATATAGGGAATAGGCAAACTCCTTTATTTATGGGCAGATGTTGATGAAAGTTGGTATAAATCTTAAGATAAAAATTATTTACGGTAGAAATGTCTAATTTCAGTGTTCCTCACAGCAGCAAACCTGCACACTCTTTGCCATGTTAATCTTATGGAGAATAGGCAAATAATTCTCATGTTTATGGACAGATTTTTATAAAACTTGTCATATATTATTATTATTATATTATTGATTTGGAAATTCGCTGAGTACGCA
The DNA here is from genome assembly GCA_023375725.1 of Nephotettix cincticeps. Taxonomy (NCBI): domain Eukaryota; kingdom Metazoa; phylum Arthropoda; class Insecta; order Hemiptera; family Cicadellidae; genus Nephotettix; species Nephotettix cincticeps. Next base: position 80,739,468 of record CM041786.1, on the reverse strand, counting down.
GGTCTGCTGCGACGGGGGTATTTCTGCTTTTAGTGAATTTCCCATCGGGAAGAAGCTATTACCGTAGGTCTCATGATGAGACTTAAGCCCGGGACCATGTTATTTTTTCTTCTTTAGGTGCCCAGAGTCCAAAAACAATAGTCGTTAAAATTGTTATATATATATGTATATATATATATATGTATATATATATATATATATATATATATATATATATATATATATATATATGTGTGTGTGTCTGTTAGCACGATAACTCTCGTAAAAATGGTCCGATCGAGACCAAATTTGGTAAAGACGTGTATTCCTACAAATGCTCGGACGAGTTCGTAAACCAGACATATCGGTCAATGGGAACGGGTAGTTTGGGGGGGTTTTGTACCCCAAAATGGGGTTTTTTGCGTTTTTCACATGTAGTTTTTAAAAATTTCTAATTTTAGCGAATTTCCCATAGGGAAGAAGCTATTACCGTAGGTCTCATGGTAAGACTTAAGCCCGGGACCATGTTATTTTTTCTTCTTTAGGTGCCTAGAGACCAAAAACAATAGTCGTTAAAATTTTTATATATATATATATGTATATATATACAATCGTTATACATTATATATACGTTATATACAATAGTTATCGTGTTCACAGACACATGTATATATATATATATATATATGTGTCTGTGAACACGATAACTCTCGTAAAAATGGTCCGATCGAGACCAAATTTGGTAGAGACGTGTATTCCTACAAATGCTCGGACGAGTTCGTTAACCAGACATATCGGTCAATGGGAACGGGTAGTTTGGGGGGGTTTTGTACCCCAAAATGGTGTTTTTTGTGTTTTTTATATGTAATTTACAAATTTTTTAGATTTAATCTTTTACCATTAAAATCAGCTTAAAAAACTACACAATTAAGTTCCTTAAAGTTTTTCTCTATCTCCAACGGTTACCGAGATATAAAAAAATCTAAACACAGTACGTTGTATTTTGAGGCTCCAATGTTATTCTTATGGAGGATAAGAAAAAATTAATATTTCACTTATTGACCAATATTTTTGGATAAAAAATTATATTTAGCTTTATGTGGTTGAGGTTCATCCATTTATGCTTAAAAATCATAGATTATGTGTTTAACATGGCAGCAAACCTGCATACTCTTTTCCCATGTTAATCTTATGGAGAATAGGCAAATAATTCTCATGTTCATCGACAGACTTTGACCACTTCACTTGTCGTATATTATTATTATATTATTGATTTGGAAATTCGCTGAGTACGCAGGTCTGCTGCGACGGGGGTATTATATTTCACCATTGGAATCAGCTTAAAAAACTACACAATTAAGTTCCTTAAAGTTTTTCTCTATCTCCAACGGTTACCGAGATATTAAAAAATCTAAACACAGTACGTTGTATTGTGGGGCTCCAATGTTAATCTTAAGGAGGATAGGGAAAAATTAATATTTCCCATATTAATCAAATTTTTTTATGAAACGTGATATTTAGCTTCATGTGGTTGAGATCTATCCTTTTATGTTAAAAAATCATAGTTTATGTGTTTATCATGGCAGCAAACCTGCATACTCTTTTCCCATATTAATATTAGCCTTAGTCAGTAACAAGACTACAAGATCGCGCCACAATCATCCTACATTCATTACTCATTCATACTTGGCTTAAAATACCTACCTGGGTAGGTCGCCATTTCAGTTAAAAAGTATAAAAAGTATATACTGTATTAATATTAAATCATATAGGGAATAGGCAAACTCCTTTATTTATGGACAGATGTTGATGAAACTTGGTATAATTGGTTAAAATAAAAATTATTTATGGTATAAATGACTACTTTCAGTGTTCCTCACAGCTGCTAACCTGCACACTCTTTCCCATGTTAATCTTATGGAGAATAGGCAAATAATTCTCATGTTTATGAACAGATTTTTATAAAACTTGTCATATTTTAATTATTATTATTGATTTGGAAATTCACTGAGTACGCAGATCTGCTGCGACGGGGGTATTATTTCTCACAGTTATGTTACCCTTAAGTTTTTACAAATTGTTTAATAACCTGATAATTTTGCATTAACTACATACATAAAATAAATATTTATGAAAAACCACTATTCACCTATTGTTCCCCACCAACTTCAATCAAGAACTGTCAAAGGGTTATAAACAGATGTTTTGATTTGTATTGTTTACATTTGATTCTCGATAAGCGTTATGTTAAATTTTTAGATTTTAAACTTAAGTACCTGGTGACCGAGCTGTGCTCGTTTATACATGTATTATAAAAATTAATTAGAAAAATTAAAACACATTTATTACTCAATGAAAACATTTATGTGGTTTAAATAAAACCGATTTAATACACCATAATTAATATAGCACTGTACAAAAAGTATTGCCTCTGATGGGGTTAGAACACGCGACCTTCATATTACGAGGCCAACACACTACCGCTGGACTACGGCGACTGCCAAAAGAGCAACGCCGATTAAGGTCTTTTAGCCAACCTCAATTGTTTTAGCCGATCATTTACTGTTTAGCTGTCCATACAGTTATTATTAGCCTGTGACCAACTGATTTTGATATAAACGGAATGAGGATTGAAAATCAAAGAGAAATATAATTTACACATATTAATTGGTTTGTTACAGTGACTTCAAGCAATACAACAAATACGTTTTCTATCAAAACACGGAAGATTTTGGAAATACTCTTTCCTGCTTTTATTTCACACAGTTATGTTACCCTTAAGTTTTTACAAATTGTTTAGTAACCTGATAATTTTACATTTATTACATACATAAAATAAATATTTATGAAAAACCTCTATTCACATATTGTTCTTTGCCATCTTCAATCAAGAACTGTCAAACGGTTATAAACAGCTGTTTTGGTTTGTATTGTTTACATTTTATTCTCCATAAGTTTAATGTTAAATTTTTAGATTTTAAACTTAATATTACAAGAAAACACGAATTTTCCTGGACATTAGACCTATCTAGAACTTATTTTCTACTCGGAAATTAGTTATTTCGAAAATTTAAAGAAATTCCTCGGTGCCGTTTTCGAGATCCGTGTGCAAATATATATATATATACAAACCTTGCTCGTATTATAGTATTGGATATTGCAAGAACTTATTTTCTACTTTGAAATTATTTATTTTCAAAATTTAAAGAAATACGTTAGAGCCGCTTTCGAGATTCGTGTGCAAATATATATCTTATATATATATATATATAATATATATACAAACCTTGCTCGTATTATAGTATTGGGTAGAATATATTCTATTATAATCAAAAAATTACAATTACATAAGGAGTAAAATTTAAATCTTGATGTAACCTTGATTAAACTATTAATACCTACAAAATAACCTCACTCACATATCGGGTTAAATCATGATAAATATCGAAACTTTGAGTAGCTTAATTTTGTTGGATTACATTAATCCAACACTTTAATACGAGCAAGGTTTGTATATATATCCAATACTATAATACGAGCAAGGTTTGTATATATATACATTTGCACACGGATCTCGAAAACGGCACCGAGGAATTTCTTTAAATTTTCAAAATAACTAATTTCCGAGTAGAAAATAAGTTCTAGATAGGTCTAATGTACAGGAAAATTCGTGTTTCTTGTAATATTAAGTTTAAAATCTAAAAATTTAACATTACGCTTATGGAGAATAAAATGTAAACAATACAAACCAAATAACCGTTTGATAGTTCTTGATAGAAGACGGCAAAGAACAATATGTGAATAGAGGTTTTTCATAGATATTTATTTTATGTATGTAATAAATGTAAAATTATCAGGTTACTAAACAATTTGTAAAAGCTTAAGGGTAAATAACTGTGCGAAATAAAAGCAGGAAAGAGTATTTCCAAAATCTTCCGTGTTTTGATAGAAAACTTATTCGTTGTATTGCTTGAAGCCACTGTAACAAACCAACTAATTGGTGTAAATTAAATTTCTCTTTTGCTTTTCAATCCTCCGTTTCTAACAAAATCAGTTGATCACAGGCTGATAATAATAACTGTATGGATAATTAAACAGTAAATGATCTGCTAAAACAATTGAGGTTGGCTCAAAGACGTTAAACGGCGGTACTCATTTGCCAGACGCCGTAGCCGAGTGGTAGCGTGTCGGTTTCAAGAACCAAAGGTTGCGAGTTCCACCCCCACCACTAGGCGCGATACATTTTGCTCAGTGCTATATAAATTATGGTGTATTAGATCGATTTTGTCTTATTCTATACGAGCAAAGCTCGGTCACCAGGTACTGTTATATTAAGAGTCTGCATCAGTGGTAGCCATCTTTGATTTCAGTCAGGAGAACTATTTTAGTTCTCCTAATACTTCTTTGTAAGCTTACATCTTTAGAAAAATTAATTTATTCATTTTTAAAGATTAGAGAATCCTTATTCCTACATATAATAGTTTATACAAGTTATTATTTCTATTAATTAACTTAATCAGACTTTCAGTAACTTACACTTTCCTTTTCCTATTTTTACTATTTTTTTAATGTACATGATGGCAAACAGCAACTGTTATAAATCTTGTAAAAGTTAGACACACATAAGTCAACATTATTTTCATTAAGTACATCATTCAGCAGCCCTAGCCCGTCTAAATGTAGAAGTGAATTTATCTACATTCTTGGAGTTTACAGAACACCTGGTGAAAACCTGACGTCCTGTATAAACATCCTGTCACACATTCTTGACTCCATCCAAGCACACAACAACCAAGTAGTATTAATAGGAAGCATAAATATAGACAGACTGAAAAACTACCCCGATAACCTACTCTTTGATAATGAACTAAGGTGTCATAACATTAGAAGACTGCCACTGCCAGTCACTCGCATCACCTTTGAAACAGCTTCATCAATCGACTGCATCTGCACTAATGCATCTGCAAATGACACAAATGTCATTATTGTCCAGACCGGACTATCTGACCTATCTGCAAAAATCTGTAAGGTATCCAACAACCAAAGGTCGGTTCAGTTACAACTTCTCAAAAAGTATAAAAGAGATAAATGGGTACTAGAAACCTTACCCAATAACAAAATCAATTAAAGGACTGTAACTGGCAGCCTGTCTATTCCGCATTTGACTCTGAAACCACTTACAACAGTTTTCAGGCCTTAGTTGGTGCGGCTCTGAATATAGTATGCCCAATTAAAGACCTCAGAAACAGGAATAATCAGAGACTTAATCTCTGTAATAACCCTGAAGTACGGGTACTAAAGAGCGAATAAATCAGGGCACTCAACAGACTTGAAACAAACGGAAACAATGCTGACAGAGAAACATTGATATCTAAGAAGAAGATATATGACAAGAAACTGAGAGTGATATGCCAAAACTTCAACGCTAGCTGCATTAGTGAAGCAGACAACAAAACAAAAGCTGCCTGGGCTGTGATCAACAGGGAGTGCAAGGCCAAATCCTTCGGAAGAAGTCATTGCAAAATCAAAATAGACAACATTACCATTGACAGCCCACATAAAATAGCAGAAAGCTTTAATACCTTCTTTGCTAGGTAGCAGAAAAAAACCTTGAAGCAAAACGGAATGCTACAAATCACTCAACCAACCCAAACAGACGAACCGAACTAACCCTAACACCGCATTCAGCATTCCGCCACTGACCCCTAGAAGAAGTTCTAGATACAATAAACTCCTTCAAAACTAAAACCTCAAACGGAGTGCATGGCTACAACTCAAAAGCAGTCAAATACTGTACAGAAGGACTGAATCTCCCCTTAGTAGTAAGTCCTTCTATGATGGACTCTTTCCCACAAACTCTCCAAAGTTTATCCGAAACAAAAAAAAGGTTCAACTTCAAATCTTGAAAATTACAGACCGATCTCACTAATATCAATACCCCCGTCGCAGCAGACCTGCGTACTCAGCGAATTTCCAAATCAATAACATAATAATAATATATGACTAGTTTGATCATTATTTGTCAATAAATATGAGTATTATTTGCCTACTCTCTATAGATTAACATGGGAAAAAGTATGCAGGTTTGCTGCTGTGAGGAACGCTGAAAGTAGATGTTTCTAGCGTAACCTTTCTATGATATATATATATATATATATATATATATATTTAAATAACATTAGTAGCCCTGTTTGATGAAATAAACAGTAAAATATATATATATATATATATATATATATATATATATATATATATATATATATATATATATATCATAGAAAGGTATATTATACGCTTATTTTCATTGTTGTAGCAATAAAGAAAGCAAAAAAATATTCTGTAATGATAACAAATAAAAAACTCTCATCTCATTTTGTAACATATTTTTTTCAAAAAATGATCATTCTCAAAATTATTTTATTCTAGTTTTATTTATTAGTTTCAAACATCAATTACTTCATAATTCATTAGTAAACATTAAAAAAGAGATAAAATATGACATATGATCTTGAGTGAATCTAAATAGATTTTTATATTCTTCAACTAAATAATTTTAATATTACAAATTTTGTACACAATCTTTAAAATTCATAACGGCGTTGGTTATTGATTATTCAATATATTTTATTGGACTTTTCCAATGCGTCTGTGTTTTTAACTACACAACGTTTCTGGGTGGAGAAACTCCTCTGTTTTCAAAAGTTTACCTAGTAACCTACATTAAAAATTGACTGTTTAAAGTTGCAGATATTAATTATATCATGTTCTTAATAATAGTAAACTAATATTCTTTGTGTTGTGCATAATAGATAAGTATAGTATTATTGACAACATGCTATAATTAATATCTATCACCACCTCCAGAAACGTTGTGTAGTTAAATCACAGACGTGTTGGAAAAGTCTTATAAAATACATTCAATACAATTTTTTAGTTCGCTCAAATAATATTATTATACTACTGAAATTGCTAAACGCCCGTATACGCGGCGGTAGGCAACGTATGAGCAATAGGCTACTGCTTATAGCCTGAAATTCAAGGCGCAGTATTTTGTCTTGATACTAAATGTGGCTTTTTAAACCTCCCTTCTACACCCTCAAAAAAATATACGTGCTCGTACACTCGCCTTATACATGACTTACCGTAGTCAAGGTCTATAGGTGTGTTAGAAATAGCATAAATATTTCATTACGAATCTTTTAACCCTCAAGTAGGCCTATATTATTAAACTATTTTTATATTCGAGTCTTTATATTCTTTAAAATGTTAATGCAAAATTAAATTAATGAAATTAAATAATTTAATGATAATTAGTTAATTTTTACAGAATACATATAATATTTAAAGCCCTTTAAATAAACCTGTTTATGTTAGGTTTATTACTTATCATAGTTATACTACAATTGCTGTGTATTCAGTCTGTTGTGTCAATTGCATATAAAAACAAAACTTAACTAAAATTTAACACCAAGTAAAGTAATGATTGAATTAAGTAGTATCAGCACTCAATATATAATCGAAAATATAAAATACAACACATTGAATGAGAAGTGTCTTAAAAGTATTGAAGGTTGGCGGTTGGCCTACCTAATTACGAGAAATGACAACGAATATTTCCTTGTTTATGTTACTTATTTTCGCTTTAAAAATATTAACGTCAAATTGGCCATTCACCAAATAGGGCCTATAGGCCTAGCAGGGGCGACCGGGCTGGGCCAACAGCCCGCTTTATTCATGACCACGGCCAGTACTCCTGTAGCTCCAGCACGTGTGAGTGTTGCTGTTGCCCTAGACCTAGCAGGGGCGACCAGGCTGGGCCAACAGCCCGCTTTATTCATGACCACGGCCAGTACTCCTGTAACTCCAGCACGTGTGAGTGTTGCTGTTGCCCAAGGCCTAGCAGGGGCGACCGGGCTGGGCCAACAGCCCGCTTTATTCATGACCACGGTCTGTACTCCTGTAGCTCCAGCTCGTGTGACAGTTGCTGTTGCCCAAGGCCTAGCAGGGGCGACCGGGCTGGGCCAACAGCCCGCTTTATTCATGACCACGGTCTGTACTCCTGTAGCTCCAGCTCGTGTGACAGTTGCTGTTGCCCTAGACCTAGCGGGGGCGACCGGGCTGGGCCAACAGCCCACTTTATTCATGACCACGGCCTGTACTCCTGTAACTCCAGCACGGGTGAGTGTTGCTGTTGCCCAAGGCCTAGCAGGGGCGACCAGGCTGGGCCAACAGCCCGCTTTATTCATGACCACGGCCTGTACTCCTGTAGCTCCAGCTCGTGTGACAGTTGCTGTTGCCCAAGGCCTAGCAGGGGCGACCGGGCTGGGCCAACAGCCCGCTTTATTCATGACCACGGCCAGTACTCCTGTAGCTCCAGCACGTGTGAGTATTGCTGTTGCCCAAGGCCTAGCAGGGGCGACCGGGCTGGGCCAACAGCCCGCTTTATTCATGACCACGGCCTGTACTCCTGTAGCTCCAGCGTGTGACAGTGTTGCTGTTGCCCAACCTAGCAGGGGCGACCGGGCTGGGCCAACAGCCCGCTTTATTCATGACCACGGCCTGTACTCCTGTAGCTCCAGCACGTGTGAGTGTTGCTGTTGCCCAAGGCCTAGCAGGGGCGACCGGGCTGGGCCAACAGCCCGCTTTATTCATGACCACGGCCTGTACTCCTGTAGCTCCAGCAAGTGTGAGTGTTGCTGTTGCCCAAGGCCTAGCAGGGGCGACCGGGCTGGGCCAACAGCCCGCTTTATTCATGACCACGGCATGTACTCCTGTAGCTCCAGCACGTGTGAGTGTTGCTGTTGCCCAAGGCCTAGCAGGGGCGACCGGGCTGGGCCAACAGCCCGCTTTATTCATGACCACGGCCTGTACTCCTGTAGCTCCAGCATGTGTGACTGTTGCTGTTGCCCAAGGCCTAGCAGGGGCGACCGGGCTGGGCCAACAGCCCGCTTTATTCATGACCACGGCCTGTACTCCTGTAGCTCCAGCACGTGTGAGTGTTGCTGTTGCCCAAGGCCTAGCAGGGGCGACCGGGCTGGGCCAACAGCCCGCTTTATTCATGACCACGGCCTGTACTCCTGTAGCTCCAGCTCGTGTGACAGTTGCTGTTGCCCAAGGCCTAGCAGGGGCGACCGGGCTGGGCCAACAGCCCGCTTTATTCATGACCACGGCATGTACTCCTGTAGCTCCAGCACGTGTGAGTGTTGCTGTTGCCCAAGGCCTAGCAGGGGCGACCGGACTGGGCCAACAGCCCGCTTTATTCATGACCACGGCATGTACTCCTGTAGCTCCAGCTCGTGTGACAGTTGCTGTTGCCCAAGGCCTAGCAGGGGCGACCGGGCTGGGCCAACAGCCCGCTTTATTCATGACCACGGCATGTACTCCTGTAGCTCCAGCACGTGTGAGTGTTGCTGTTGCCCAAGGCCTAGCAGGGGCGACCGGACTGGGCCAACAGCCCGCTTTATTCATAACCACGGCCTGTACTCCTGTAGCTCCAGCACGTGTGAGTGTTGCTGTTGCCCAAGGCCTAGCAGGGGCGACCGGGCTGGGCCAACAGCCCGCTTTATTCATGACCACGGCCTGTACTCCTGTAGCTCCAGCACGTGTGAGTGTTGCTGTTGCCCAAGGCTCAGCTGTGGTGACCTGGCTGGGCAACAGCCCGCTTTATTCATAACCACGGCCTGTACTCCTGTAGCTCCAGCTCGTGTGAGTGTTGCTGTTGCCCAAGGCCTAGCAGGGGCGACCGGGCTAGGCCAACAGCCCGCTTTATTCATAACCACGGCATGTACTCCTTTAGCTCCAGCACGTGTGAGTGTTGCTGTTGCCCAAGGCTCAGCTGTGGTGACCTGGCTGGGCAACAGCCCGCTTTATTCATAACCACGGCCTGTACTCCTGTAGCTCCAGCTCGTGTGAGTGTTGCTGTTGCCCAAGGCCTAGCAGGGGTGACCGGACTGGGCCAACAGCCCGCTTTATTCATGACCACGGCCTGTACTCCTGTAGCTCCAGCTCGTGTGAATGTTGCTTTTGCCCAAGGCCTAGCAGGGGCGACCGGGCTGGGCCAACAGCCCGCTTTATTCATGACCACGGCCTGTACTCCTGTAGCTCCAGCTCGTGTGAGTGTTGCTGTTGCCCAAGGCCTAGCAGGGGCGACCGGGCTGGGCCAACAGCCCGCTTTATTCATGACCACGGCCTGTACTCCTGTAGCTCCAGCACGTGTGAGTGTTGCTGTTGCCCAAGGCCTAGCAGGGGCGACCGGGCTGGGCTAACAGTCCGCTTTATTCATGACCACGGCCTGTACTCCTGTAGCTCCAGCTCGTGTGAGTGTTGCTGTTGCCCAAGGCCTAGCAGGGGCGACCGGGCTGGCCTAACAGTCCGCTTTATTCATGACCACGGCATGTACTCCTGTAGCTCCAGCACGTGTGAGTGTTGCTGTTGCCCAAGGCCTAGCAGGGGCGACCGGGCTGGGCCAACAGCCCGCTTTATTCATGACCACGGCCTGTACTCCTGTAGCTCCAGCACGTGTGAGTGTTGCTGTTGCCCAAGGCCTAGCAGGGGCGACCGGGCTGGGCCAACAGCCCGCTTTATTCATGACCACGGCATGTACTCCTGTAGCTCCAGCTCGTGTGACAGTTGCTGTTGCCCAAGGCCTAGCAGGGGCGACCGGGCTGGGCCAACAGCCCGCTTTATTCATGACCACGGTCTGTACTCCTGTAGCTCCAGCACGTGTGAGTGTTGCTGTTGCCCAAGGCCTAGCAGGGGCGACCGGGCTGGGCCAACAGCCCGCTTTATTCATGACCACGGCCTGTACTCCTGTAGCTCCAGCTCGTGTGACAGTTGCTGTTGCCCAAGGCCTAGCAGGGGCGACCGGGCTGGGCCAACAGCCCGCTTTATTCATGACCACGGCCTGTACTCCTGTAGCTCCAGCACGTGTGAGTGTTGCTGTTGCCCAAGGCCTAGCAGGGGCGACCGGACTGGGCCAACAGCCCGCTTTATTCATGACCACGGCCTGTACTCCTGTAGCTCCAGCACGTGTGAGTGTTGCTGTTGCCCAAGGCCTAGCAGGGGCGACCGGGCTGGGCCAACAGCCCGCTTTATTCATGACCACGGCCTGTACTCCTGTAGCTCCAGCACGTGTGAGTGTTGCTGTTGCCCAAGGCCTAGCAGGGGCGACCGGGCTGGGCCAACAGCCCGCTTTATTCATGACCACGGCCAGTACTCCTGTAGCTTTAGCACGTGTGAGTGTTGCTGTTGCCCAAGGCCTAGCAGGGGCGACCGGACTGGGCCAACAGCCCGCTTTATTCATGACCACGGCCTGTACTCCTGTAGCTCCAGCACGTGTGAGTGTTGCTGTTGCCCAAGGCCTAGCAGGGGCGACCGGACTGGGCCAACAGCCCGCTTTATTCATGACCACGGCCTGTACTCCTGTAGCTCCAGCACGTGTGAGTGTTGCTGTTGCCCAAGGCCTAGCAGGGGCGACCGGGCTGGGCCAACAGCCCGCTTTATTCATGACCACGGCATGTACTCCTGTAGCTCCAGCTCGTGTGAGTGTTGCTGTTGCCCAAGGCCTAGCAGGGGCGACCGGACTGGGCCAACAGCCCGCTTTATTCATGACCACGGCATGTACTCCTGTAGCTCCAGCACGTGTGAGTGTTGCTGTTGCCCAAGGCCTAGCAGGGGCGACCGGGCTGGCCTAACAGTCCGCTTTATTCATGACCACGGCATGAACTCCTGTAGCTCCAGCATGTGTGACTGTTGCTGTTGCCCAAGGGCTAGCAGGGGCGACCGGGCTGGGCCAACAGCCCGCTTTATTCATGACGACGGCCTGTACTCCCTGTAGCTCCAGCTCGTGTGAGAGTTGCTGTTTGCCCATGGCATAGGCAGGGCGACCGGACCGGGCCAACTGGGCTCAAATGTTTTTTTTTTTTTTTTCATGAACACGGCCTGTACTCCTGTAACTCCTCAGCACCTGTAGTATGTGTGCTGTTGCCTGTTGCCCAAGGCCCTAGCAGGGGGGCGACCGACTGGGCCAAACAGCCCCGCCTTTATTCATGACCACGGCCTTGCCCAGTCTAGTTTAGAGTACGAAGGGTGACCCCTGTCCCGCTGTTATTCATGACACCATGCGTTTTTCTTAGGGACTTTTAATACCCAAGCTGACAACAACAGTTTATGTATTCCTGTACTCAACTCCTGTAGCTCCTTTTAGCAGTTGCTGTGCCCAGGCCTAGCGGCGACCAACTGGCCAAATAATATTTATTGTAACATGTCCACGTTATGGTTGTTTGTTTCCCAAGCAAATCCCTGGGCCAACAGCCGCTTTATTAATTACCTGTGATTATCATTACTGTTGCTGTTCACAAGTCAGCGCATTGGCCAACAGCCCGCTTTATTCATGACCATACCTGTAGCCGTCTGAATGTGAGGTGTATTTTTGATATGTGAAATAAGGCGGGGTGGGCCAACAGCCCGCTTTATTCATGACCACGGCCGCACGGTAGTGAGTGTTTTTGCCCCCTGCCGCCACAGGGGGCCACTGCCTCCCTCTTATACCACGGGCCGACTTGCCCAAACAACTAGCTAAGCTGTGCGCCGTTTTCATTTCGGCCTGTTTTAATCAGCTCGGGTGTGTGTTGCCCGGCCTAGCAGACGACATGCTCCCACCAACCAACTACCCCTACTGACAGTGTTTAGTCATAAACTAATGTGACCATCACCTTTTGCTCCCTCACCGGCTGCACAGCCGACTGAGTTATACATTAAACTAGCAAATATAGGAACAACAGCCCGCTATTCATACTACTCCTGTAACTCCAGCATGTGAGCATCCCAACACAGTACTCTTTCAGTATTCTCCATGTTTGCCCAAGGCCTAGCAGGGGCGACCACTGGGCCAAATTCATAACCAGCCTGTATTCAGCTATCATGCCAAGCGATAACAATCTAACCTACATGTTTTAGCTGTTGCCCAAGCTAGTATTTATCAAATTTTAATGACCACTTTCCTCTTGTTTTTTAAATCCAGTTTATTAAACCGCCCAAATACAGAGTAACAGAAAATTAGCATAAAACATAAATAAGAAGCACCATACATTGTATCACATCAAATTGAACATCATCTTTTATGACCACAGTATTGGTATCCTATGCGGGTAACCATGCTCTTACATAGTATGCCACATAACTTTAATAACAAGAACCGTATTTGTTTCAATTTAATGTATGTATAACATGAAATTCGAATTAAGACCAAAATAGCACGTTAGTTAAGATGCAACGCATAAAATATTATTAAACAGAAACCTAACTTTACATGTTAAAATGTTGAAATAATAACAGAACAATACAAATTAGTTGAACTCAAAAATTTTATGAATTAAATGATAAAGTAATTGAGTTCTGTGCTAATAAATTCCACACTATTAAAATATAGTAATTTATTCAGAAACATCTCCAATGTGTTATTGAAATAAGAAATCCAAAATGGTAAACAGGTAAAATAAGTAAATTTGAACATAGTACTAATAAATGTTAAAATTTTAAAGCAATATATATAAAGAACTTATAAAAAATAAAATGCAAGTATAAATAAAAAATAAAAAAATTGATGCATTAGATAGTGTGTTCTATCGAAAATGTGTATCAAATAAAGTTATAATTAAGGAAAAAATATTTTATGAATTTATTTAAAATCAAATTTTTATCTATAATGTAAAAAATTTTAAATAAATTTAAAATGAAAAACTAGTAAAATGAGGTATGTTTAATAGAAAAAATATATAATTATTGATAAATAAATAAATTAAAGAGATTTTTGAGAGTGAAAATTTGTATTGAAATAAAATTTTGTTTCCAAAGTTTTAATAAATCCTATAAACATATTTTAAATATACCACTAATGAAAAGATTACAATAATTTTTTAAAATTTTTATTTATTTTTTATTAAATAGTAATTCCATTCGCTATTTTTAATTGTATCCGTAAAAATATAAGGATTATCTTATATATAAAAATTTAATATGAAGTATATTTTAAATTATGAAACATAAAAAAAGAAATAATTGAAAAACACTATCACAGAAATTTGGATGAGAGAGAGGTTAAACTAGCGTATTTTGCTTATGTACAATCTTTGCTTTCTTTTGGTATCTTAAGTTGGGGAGCGTGCTTTCCCTCAAATATTGAGCCTCTTAATATAGTACAGAAAGCAATTCTGAAAGCAGGGTTCCATAAAGGTCGAAGGTACTCCACTGAAGCCCTGTATCGTGAGAATGGAATGCTGAAAATAAGATATCTTTATCTAAAATTTTAGTTAATCCATATGTTTAAAATTTTTAATTCAATAGTCGTACCAATTACTCACCAACATTTGACCAGATATTCACAAAATATTGGAATTTTTGTCCTGTAACTTTTTCGCACTATATCATTAAATAACTCCTTCTGTGTATCACATTATGTTTAGTACAAACTAGACAACTGTTGTTATTAACGAGCCTCTGTGGGCCTATGTCAGTGGAGAGTGATTATTCTCTGGTGAGCCGATTGTCATGGGCCACGCACCTCGCCTCACCCTAGTTGGCGCACTACACGACACACTTGGCTACACACTACCCTACACGCTACCCACTACACTCACCCTCTCACTCTCACCCAACTTTTCCTTCGACCTCGAGAAAGTTTCGGAACATCCTGGATGTAGGTTACATAATAAACTCGTATAATTTTAACATTATGTTAAAATATTTTATTTAAAGTGATTAAATTTTTACATGAATATGTATTAGCTCTTATGGGGTGTTGGTAATTTATCAGACAAAAAATTGAAATAAGGACATCATTTGGTTCGTCACATGGTTAGTGACGTCATAGTTTGGTTATAAGAACAGCTGTTAAGATGAACTGAAAAAGTTTCCTTTAGATATATCCCTATAGATTAATAGATCCATGATCTAACCTATTTCACACAGGGAAGTAAATAAAACATTTTTACAATAGAAACTGGTTTTACATCCGTTGAAAATTATGTACGTTAACAAAGCTCAATATAAATTAATCACAGGATATAACTAAAGCCGCTTTTACACTATACAACTTGTTGTACAACCAATTATAGTATTGGTTTGAACATGTTTACGAATGCGATGAAATTTATTAAATAAACTGTACATAAGCGTGTTTTTAAACAAAAATCGTGTTTGCAAAAATGTTGCAGGTTTCCCGAGCCGTGTAGGAAATTTGTAATTAATAAACATTTGTTGAAGTTTTACAACATGTTTAATTAATGCAATATTGCACAGCAAAACCTTTACAAACACAAGGTCAAGTTTTAAAAACAAATTTCGTATAAAACATGTTTTACAAGCAAAAGGTTACAAAACAAGATATAAATTGTACATACAGCTTAAGGATAGGGCATAATAAACCCATAATTGTACTTCAAGAGTAGCAGCAAATCAGTTGAAAAATAAACAAATAGGGAAGAAGCTAAAACAATAAAGATATTGACAGGTGTGGATTAGGGGGGCTTAATTTTTTTAACATGTGATATTTAAATGTTACAAGAATATATCTTCCCACCCAGCAATCACATGGCTCTTGCCTGTGGCGCCGTGGACGTGGAGTAAAATGAGAGTAAATGGTACTGGTCTGCCTGTTTGGAAAAGTGTCGATCTGTCTCCTCTATGAATGGTACGTAATCTTTGATTGTTGCTTTGGTTCCTGACACGATGTCATTTTTCAACATCTGAAAAGATTTCATTGCTTTGTCGGATAAATGGAAACGTTTGGTGTATGAAAGGGTTTGTAATCGTATAGTTTATGAAACCAGAGTAGTGTGCAAACATTCTTAACATCCTTTGCAAAGAAGGAACTTCACGAGGACAAGAGCATTTGAAAATAGGTTGAAGACGAACTAAAACAGACCGAACTTCATTGGTCTTACAAACATAGACCAGTAGTCTTGTCTCCTTCTGAGGAACATGCATTTATCCACGTTCATTAACAATTAGTTTTTCTTCCTTGCTTTTTTGCACTTTTTGTTACTCCGAAAACACCTTTACCAATTTATATAATGCTCAGCTTTGTTAATCCTTCCGATTGTTATATCATCCAAATATTGTATTTCATGAGATGCACTCTTCAGACCTACCGCGCTGAAAACTTTGTATGTATTTAGCAATCTTGTTGGTAACATCCTCAACACCTGGGCTCGTCGCGAGGAACAGTTCGGTTCAATTGTGTTTTCCTTCAGTAGTCGTTCCTATTTTGCCTGTTATATGAATAAGTTGTCTTTGACAGATTAATTTCGAGGTTTCACAGCAATAGGTCTATAATCCAAAGTCAAATTTTTAAAACAAGCAAACTGGTGAAAATTTAGCTGCTAAGAGCCCACATAATTTCATAGGAGGTTTGTTGCGACATTTCAACACCAGCATGTTCTTTAAATATGTCATGTCCTAGAATAATATCGGAACATAATCCATCTAGGACTAGTAGTTCGATTTATTTGTAAATATGTCCCTGAATTCTGATGATGACCACACAAAAGCCTGAAGTGATCGGTTGATAAGAAGTTGAGGCCAATGCAACATTCACTTTGGTTATATACACTGATATGCCCTTTCTGTCTACATGAGACTAACTGGTAGATGTTTCTTAAATTACACTGTCAGCTAGCACGTCATTTTTATTTCCATTTTATTATTTTTAATATCAAAGATTATAGTTGACTAGCTGACCCGGCGAACTTCGTAACGCCTAACGGTGAATACGTGTTAACTTGAAGATAGGCCATGATCTGAAGTTAAATAGCATTACGGCTTCGTTATGAAAGATTAGATATTCTGGGCCGTGCGCTAGTTAATAACAATACTGAAAATATAAGACATATTAATAACATTCTCACAAAACAAATAAATCTGAGTGGATTGATTCACAATTTCCTAATCCAAGCTAAACCCAACCTGAACCTAACTGTAATACGGCTTTTATAGGAAATATGTACAACAGCTGATTGATTATTATAATACACGTATTAAGAATAAACTTTTAATTTTTTTTATTCAGCCAACATATAAACATGTGACTTAATCAGACAGAAAATAAAATATATAAAAACATAATCCCCAACCGTCAACTATTAACGTGGTATATTTTGTACAACACATATTTCCTTCATAGATTTACATTAATGTATGAAGCACACATAAAAAAGATATTAATATGTATTGATTCGGGTGATGACATTCATATGCCATTGGATAGTATAGCATATTGCAGATGGAAAGTAAACTAAACAGCTGTAGCTTAAGGAATTAAATATTTTGATTGTAGAAAATTTGTAAACAAACTTATTCCTCATAAGTTTAACATTAGAAATTTAAAACGCCATAAAATGGAAACTTATCGAGTTTACGAATTTTTTTCGTTAAAACATTCCTGGACATACAGAGCAACTTCATAGTATTTGCGATCGGATGAGTAGTTAGGCATAGGTTAGGAGGTATTTGAGATGTGCATGTATCAGTGCACGGAAAGTGGTCTCAGCCGGGTAATCAAGCAACACGCTGAGGTAGTGATATGACAGTACGTACAGTATTGAGAGATAATTCTAGCAGTAGGCACTGGTATACGGAGGCATTTGAGATGTGCATGTATCAGTGCACGGAAAGTGGTCACAGCCGGGTAATCAAGCAACACGCTGAGATAGTGATATGACAGTACGTACAGTATTGAGAGATAATTCTAGCAGTAGGCACTGGTATACGGAGGCATTTGAGATGTGCATGTATCAGTGCACGGAAAGTGGTCACAGCCGGGTAATCAAGCAACACGCTGAGGTAGTGATATGACAGTACGTACAGTATTGAGAGATAATTCTAGCAGTAGGCACTGGTATACGGAGGCATTTGAGATGTGCATGTATCAGTGCACGGAAAGTGGTCTCAGCCGGGTAATCAAGCAACACGCTGAGGTAGTGATATGACAGTACGTACAGTATTGAGAGATAATTCTAGCAGTAGGCACTGGTATACGGAGGCATTTGAGATGTGCATGTATCAGTGCACGGAAAGTGGTCACAGCCGGGTAATCAAGTAGGGCCTGTGACCGGCGCGGCGCGGCACGGAGGCAAGTAGCACACTGCACACTACGCGTTGCTGGCTGCTCCTACGTCGTCCTCGGCCACGGCCACGTGGCTTTCACGCGAACCCTTCCTCCAGTCTATTGCATTTTTATGCAAATCTCGCCTGGAATCGCAACTTTCGTCATCTCTATGTTTATAATGGTTAATTTACCACTTCTATGGGCCTATATTTGAATATTTTATACCAGAACGATTTTTATCACAGTTTTACATAATATGTATTTTCATAATATGTACATGTATATATGTACTCTCTGTTTTAATTGCAACATGAAACAACGAGTAGTTTATATATGACCTTTTCATTTATCACAGAAATTTTGATCTGCTGGTAAATCCGCTGGTGTGACTAGTTGAGAGATCCTAATAATCATTTTCAATTCAGGTTTCTAACAAATGGTTCGCCGTCATACCTCTCAATTAATATGTAATAATTTGCAGGAGTCCTAAAAATATGCTATATCATAAATTCGATACAGTATTATTTTAATGTTATAAGAACCATGAAAGAGGCCAAGAGTTAAGTTTACTGGGTATGGGGGTATCTTATGCCATTGTAGCAGTTAATTTTTGGATTGTGATAGTGGCAATACTGTTTAGAATTAACAGCTGATGTTGTATTCTTCTAACAGGAAACTAGACGTGCTTTCCAAATACTTGTCTCGATTATTAAACAATATCAAGGTAAAAATACAGTACTATTACAGTATATAGTTAATCTAATAATCGATACAAGTTTTCTGGCATAACTTCTACTCTGGATAAGAAGTTTTTCATCTTAAATTCTCAAAACTCTCAATAAACATGACTTCAATTTATGTTTGATCACGCCTTAAAATGTTATAACCTATGACTTGATTCCTTCTTATGTTTTGAGGTTTTTGACATGGATATGTCTTAGCTCTGGATAGCAATTTGCGCCACAAAAATTTGAAACATCATCATTTAATTGATGGACCCAGAGAGTAAATCATAATAAATTTATCGACTGTTTAGCATGAGGATTTTTTATACGACCAATTAGGACAAACGTTTTTGTATGAATTTCATCGGATGATGTTGGGATCGCAGTGAAACATTAGTGATGTAATGGATTCACCTATTTGCTAAGATTTTAATATATGCATGAAATATAGGGGACAATGACTTGAGTTTCAAGAAACTTTCTTTATGGGACCTGGCAGTTGTTTGTTTTTGTCAGTGGCGTTTAATTTCTTTATTTTTACTAAGTTACTATTTATTTTGGCTAATTTTATTTATGTTCCATTGACCAATGAAATTCTTGTTTTTTTACAGTAATAAAGATTATCATCATTAAAAATTAATCAACATATTTGGGGAGATCTGCAATTTACAATTCACGCCTTAAAATGTGAGTGTTTGTACTTTGAGTGTTTGTACACTCAAAGTACAAAGTACCGGGGCCGGTACATACTCGTACGAACAGGTGGGGAAGACAAAGAACACGAGAGCGGCCTTCGACTCGGAGAGGATGGAGTTGACCGGCCAACCGTGGACCGATCGAATCTGTGAGGGCTCTCCATGCCGCCTGCTTCCAAGAAATGCTTTGGTAATAGCCTACACTTCGTTAGTAGTTGAACTACACAGTATTTTCATAAGGTTTACAAATTGTCAAGAAATGCCGATCGAGAATACATCACTAACAGTATTCTAAAGACTTTATGTGCGATATAATATGGAGGAAGCAGTGAAGCACAATAAACTATTTTCTGAGATACAATATCGATCTGAAATGGAAAGTGTTTATACCTAGGAACTAGAGTTAGTTCTAGAGGGTTGAATTAACAGTGTCCCTAATATTTCCTGATATTGACTGGTTCTGCGGTACATTGAAACGCGATTGTAATGCAAGCTTGTTGATGCGTATCGCCGACTGAGTCCAAGGATAGTGATGCAAGTCGGGGTGCATTCAGGGGTGTCTCCTAGGCCCGAGATGTGTTATCCCAACGTTATTCGCAATGTTTAGTTTAGTAGAATTATTTTGGGAGCTATAACTGGATTCGTTTAAATTGAATTCTCAATTTGGAAACAAATATAGGCTTACTTATTAAAATGATTTTTAATTTTAGGTGTGTTTATACGGCTATTCGTTTTGGATAGTCAAAATTTTACAGTGTATTTTTGTTTAAAACTTTGGATTTTAAGAATTTTCTAATTCCACTACGAATTGATTAAAACTGTTATTAATCCTTTTGAATAAGAATGGAAACACCAAAAATAAAACATAATAATAAAGACAACGTTAAGTTCACTATTATTTTATAGAATTACAATTTACTATGAAAAGACTTCATTGTAGCTAGTGAATAAAGTGTCTCGCCTTTATTTATTTTTTTTAAATTTTTTTGTGTATTTCTACGCCAGTGGCATTTTTAACGTTTTGATGGGGAACGGTCCAAACCCCGGTCTTGTTACTACCTAACGTCGACCTGTTGTTAGGAAGCATCATTAATTAGTAGCCCAATGACAAATGGCGACTGGGTCCAGATTCGACCCTTGCGGGATTCGATCCGGCGACCTTCAGTTTTGAAGGCGGGTATTATAACCACTACACCACCCAGCCAGTTTGATATTCTGTAAAAATTTACCTTTACAACCCATTACAATCCCTTACAGAATTGAAGACGATGTAGTCTTGTCCTAGGCCCTATTCCTTCATCATTTTATTGATAAATCCACACAGTAAATCATCATGAATTTAACGACTGTTTAGCATTCTGTTATGGTGTGATTTGCATTTTAAAAACTAAACTCACAATAATTTGTACCAGTTGAGTGTTTTACACATGTAACAATTTTACTCTTGATTAATAAAAAATAGACTCTTGACATCCAATACTTTTATCTAAACAATTCTTGCATTTGAATATTCTTTAATGCCGGTTAAGACTTAATACTTCTTCCTTTTAGCGAACTTCCCATAGGGAAGAAGCTATTACCGTAGGTCTCATGGCAAGAGTTAAGCCCGAGACCATGTTATTTTTTCTTCTTTAGGTGCCCAGAGACAAAAAACAATAGTCGTTAAAATTTATATATATATATATATATATATGTGTGTGTGTGTGTGTGTGTGTGTGTGTGTGTGTGTGTGTGTGTGTGTGAACACGATAACTCTCGTAAAAATGGTCCGATCGAGACCAAATTTGGTAGAGACAAGTATTCCTACAAATGCTCGGACGAGTTCGTAAACCAGACATATCGGTCAATGGGAACGGGTAGTTTGGGGGGGGTTTCGTACCCCAAAATGGGGTTTTTTGAGTTTTTCACATGTAATTTTTAAAAACTTCTAATTTTATATTTCACCATTGGAAGCAGCTTAAAAAACTACACGGTTAAGTTCCTTTTGTTAAGTTTTTTTCCTTAAGTTTTTCTGTATCTTCAACGGTTACCGAGATATAAAAAAATCTAAACACAGTACGTTGTATTTTGAGGCTCCAATCTTAATCTTATGGAGGATTAGGAAAAATTAATTTTTCACTTATTATCTAATATTTTTGGATGAAACTTGATATTTAGCTTCATGTGGTTGAGATCCATACATTTGTGCTAAAAAATCATAGTATATGTGTTTATCATGGCAGCAAACCTGCATACTCTTTTCCCATGTTAATCATATGGAGATTAGGCAAACTCCTTTATTTATGGACAGATGTTGATGAAAGTTGGTGTAAATGTTAAAAATAAAATTTTTGATGGTATAAATGGTTACTCATTGTTCCTCACAGCAGCAAACCTACTCATTCTTTCCCATTTTAATCTTATGTAGAATAGGCAAATAATTCTCATGTTTATCGTCAGATTTTGACCAAACTTGTCATATTATTATTATTATATTTTTTTATTTGGAAATTCGCTGAGTACGCAGGTCTGCTGCGACGGGGGTATTTTCATTACATTTACACAAGCCCTAGAAAAAAACAAGTCAATTAATTATGTATGATTTATATTTATGTAAGTCATTATAATTTAATAATTAATTTATTATTTATTAATTTACATTTATATATTATAATTATATAATTTATAAAGAAAAATACCCTTCAGAAAGAGTTTTACAATAGAACGATAAAATAATAACCACACACCCGAAATTGGGGCACTTTAAAATATATTAACTTTACATTTCTAACAACATTTAACCACTGAGCCTGAACAAAAAGGAGGGGCTCTGCACCTCAAGTTCGGTGGGTCACAGCATTCAGACTGCTTGGACTCTGGGAATTTACCGTCCAATCGTTCTGGGTTTACAATAGTAATTCATTGTACTACCCTACAACAAGTTTGAACCAAACTACTTGGCTGTCTTAACCGGCCTATATAACGCTTATTACAACTCAAATGACAATTTTTTAAATATTTTTTAAAATACGTTACAAATAAACCAAGGAATGGATGGTTAACGTGAATTGTGAATTAATTATATGTAGACTGTACCAGCCCATAAAGAGTTTTGAAACTGATTTCTTCCTGGCTTTATTGTGTATGAAATAAAATTTCCTTGAGGTGGATGTGAGCCATAAATTCAATTTTGTATTAAATTAATTTTGTATTGTATTAAAATATCTTTTGACAAACGCAAATATAGTCGCCCGCTTTATTCATGACCACGGCCTGTACTCCTGCAGTAGTTCTGACGTTGCCGCTGTGCCAACATGGCCGCCGCGTTCTAGTGACTGTTCGGTTTTACAGTGTAGTGTCGTTTTTCGTTCACCGATGAAAATGTATCGGATGAACTTTTACGAGAGCACCTGCCTGCGGTGCGACCAGACAGTTTACCAGGTGGACAGAGTGGGACCGCTGAAGGACTTCACGTTCTTCCACAGCGGATGTTTCAAGTGTGCCGTGTGCGGGACCAAGCTGACCCTCAAGACATACTACAACAACCAGCACCGCCAGGAGGATAAGGAGGTGTACTGCAGCAGTCACGTGCCCAAGATAGGCCCAGGCCACCTGGACGGCTCGGCTGTGGGGATCAGGTCGGCGCTCAACGTTCCCAGGTCCACCAACTTCGTCAACGAACAGATCCGTGGCTCCGGGAAGGGTACCTTCGACGCGGAGGCTTTGAACATCAGACCTCACCTGAACGGGCACAACAACCACCCCAACCACCACTCGCCACACACCCAGACTCAGTATCACCACAATGAAAGCTATCAGTACGGTCGGTTCGACGCAAGTGCCCTCCACATCGCCCACGCCCTTAGGGCCACGGAACTGCAAAAGTCGTATAACAAAGTCAGGGAGAAACCTATAGAATACTACTTGGTAAGTAACGTCTGTGCTGTAGATTGTCATGTAATGTACAGTAGAATATGAGAGTAATGCTAGAAACACCTACTTTCAGTGTTACTCACAGCTGCAAACCTGCATACCCTTTCCCATGTTAATCTTATGGAGAATGGACAAATAACTCACATATTTATCGACAGATATTGATAAAACTTGTCATCTATTATTATTATTATTATGATTATTATTATTACTTATTTTATTATTATTTTTTGCATAATTTTTCATGAAAAAAATGCACAAAAACTTGGTAATTTTGATTGATTAAATAGTAAATATGCGCCTAGTAAATATGAGCCTCAAGAATGGCCTTAATATCTCAATGAAATGTGAACAAAGTGCTCCAGCTCGTGTGTGACAGTGTTGCTGTTGCCCAAGGCCTAGCAGGGGCGACCGGGCTGGGCCATACGATTGTCAGAGGGCTGTGTGCTTCGGTCCGCCCCAGCGTCGCAGTCACCGCGTGACGCCCTCGTTCTACTCGTTACCTTAACACCTTCCATTCAGAAACTGATCACTCAAGTTACTGTAACGTCACTTTGAGTATACATTACAAGTACGATTGTCAGAGGGCTGTGTGCTTCGGTCCGCCCCAGCGTCGCAGTCACCGCGTGACGACCTTTTTCTACTCAATACCCCTCTATTTGAGCACTCAACTTGGTCACTGAAATTAAATCCTACATAAGTTTACATTTGTATAGATAGTGTATGTTAACGGTAATGTATTTTGAAATACAGTAAATAAATATGTAATAAATAATAAATAAATAAAAAACAGCCAAGGAACATTAGAACTTTTGAACAGTTGAAACATATTTTAGTAAATAGCAGTATCTATATACTTTACAAGGTCAATCGTTGAACAACTTTGATATTTACAAACACTGATGTATCGTATGTCTATTCGTTAGAATTATTCGGAGGCTAAGAAAATTGAGTGAATATGGCCCAGAGTAAAAGTGAAGGGGACAGATATAGACAATTGCCGGCGGTCACTGTAGTCGGGCTTTGCATAATCTTGGATGATTTGAGGTTATGTTTTGAGTTGGGGTTCTCACGATTCTCGAGGCCATTATGTGAGGAAATGAGTGTACGCCGTAGTGACCAACGAAGATCATGTTTTTCGGTCAATTCAGTTTATAATATATATATTGTGTGTGTATGTATAAAAAAACTTCCCTGCTGGCAAACTGCATAGTAATCAAATCAAATCAGCAGTTGCGGTTAGAAAATAACTCAGTTGAGCCCGTGTGCTTCCCATTTCACCACATTTTTATATTAGTATGATTTATGGTGACCGGATAATTGATCCGTCTATTTGTATTGTGTAACTTTGTACACAACGAATGAGGACAAATACAAGTGGTAAACGGACATATATTTTCTCTATTAGTAATAAAAAACTGGGGATTTTCTACACAAAAATAACTAAAATCCTACTACGAATAACTAAGGACCAGGGAATTTTCCAGAGAACGAAAATGTTGGGTGTTTGGTCACTCGCGGTTGAGCCATTCATAGCTGTGATCAGTCAAAGCCTCTTCCTTCCAGCCAGCTCGACACGCCTTGTATAAGGTCGCGTATCTTAGGAAATAAATAACATTATTTAGGTTTGTACTAATTGAAATACAATAATTTCAGGTGAAAAACTACAACAAATAGTGTAGTATAAAATGTGAGATGAAAACTAATAACAGTTCGAAGATTCACTAACATTCTTTATTCATGACCACGGCCTGTACTCCTGTGGTTCGTAACCTCTGTAGGTGTTCATGGAACGTTCAGACGTCGACCTGTGACGGTCACGTACATTGATTATAACCTCTGTAGGTGTTCATGGAACGTTCAGACGTCGACGTGTGACGGTCACGTACATTGATTAGACATGACGACTGATAGTTGTGGTTCGTAACCTCTGTAGGTGTTCATGGAACGTTCAGACGTCGACGTGTGACGGTCACGTACATTGATTAGACATGACGACTGATAGTTGTGGTTCGTAACCTCTGTAGGTGTTCATGGAACGTTCAGACGTCGACGTGTGACGGTCACGTACATTGATTAGTATATTTAGTAGATTAATGTATACAGTCTTTTATAAAAAAAAATATTCTTATATTTTTCCGTTTTTAAAATTGAAAGTTTTTTATGAAAAAAAATTATTGACTAATCACTATTAGCCTAATTGCAATAGATAACAAAGTTTTTCTATTATTAATTATAAATTTAGATTTTTAATATTATTTTCTGGAATTAAAAATCTCACCTATGTATGCCCCCTCTATACTTAATTTTAAATAGCTATAAATAAAACAATCAGTATATCGAAAGGTTTAATGATTTTATTTTCATTAATTACTGTATAATTATCTAGCGATAAGAAAATCATTCCCGTTAAACTATACAGTATTAGTCAACACGGATATGGGCTATATGTTTAATTATTACTATTTTTACTGTTTTTTAAAATATCCAGTAAATGTTAACCATCCCCAGTCGAACGTAACCGATGTAGTGTTACAAGAGAAGCCTGTTATGGAAACATATTACAGATTGATATTTAACGTTGCCAAAACCGAGCCGAACCCTTTACCTACATAAGTTAATAAAACTCACGAGGAAACGGGACCCAGGATCCAGTTTGTTATGCGAACACGATTAATATATTCAAAGTATTCTACGTAAGCCAGTCATCCGGAGTGCGGCTGCACAGGACCACAAGCTGAAGAACACATTCGACAAACACGACTCCGATTAATGGGCTAGTTTCGTTGAACGGGTCAGTTAACTTAACATTGCCAGTTTATAGTGTAAGTAAAAAATATTTAAGATTTGTATGTTAACTACGAAAAAATCAATATGTGACGTCCCGGGCCCGGATCTCCTCTATAACAGGTTTGTGACCCCGGTCCGTGAGACAGTCCCACGTTACTCCCCCCTCCCCCACGCCAATATACGGTAATTCCGACCTAATTGTTTACAGGTGTGTCGTGGCATTGATACTTCCAGCTATCAAGTAGGGCCTACTGTAAATCATCGAATAATTAGTCCGCGATGAATTAATTCCATCATGTTGAGCCATTGCCGGCTGTCAAGTGTGTCGTGGCGTTGATACTTCCAGCTATCAAGTAGGGCCTACTGTAAATCATCGAATAATTAGTTCGCGATGAATTAATTCCATCATGGTGAGCCATTGCCGGCTGTCAAGTGTGTCGTGGCGTTGATACTTCCAGCTATCAAGTAGGGCCTACTGTAAATCATCGAATAATTAGTCCGCGATGAAGTAATTCCATCATGTTGAGCCATTGCCGGCTGTCAAGTGTGTCGTGGCGTTGATACTTCCAGCTATCAAGTAGGGCCTACTGTAAATCATCGAATAATTAGTCCGCGATGAATTAATTCCATCATGTTGAGCCATTGCCGGCTGTCAAGTGTGTCGTGGCGTTGATACTTCCAGCTATCAAGTAGAGCCTACTGTAAATCATCGAATAATTAGTCCGCGATGAATTAATTCCATCATGGTGAGCCATTGCCGGCTGTCAAGTGTGTCGTGGCGTTGATACTTCCAGCTATCAAGTAGGGCCTACTGTAAATCATCGAATAATTAGTCCGCGATGAATTAATTCCATCATGTTGAGCCATTGCCGGCTGTCAAGTGTGTCGTGGCGTTGATACTTCCAGCTATCAAGTAGAGCCTACTGTAAATCATCGAATAATTAGTCCGCGATGAATTAATTCCATCATGTTGAGCCATTGCCGGCTGTCAAGTGTGTCGTGGCGTTGATACTTCCAGCTATCAAGTAGGGCCTACTGTAAATCATCGAATAATTAGTCCGCGATGAAGTAATTCCATCATGTTGAGCCATTGCCGGCTGTCAAGTGTGTCGTGGCGTTGATACTTCCAGCTATCAAGTAGGGCCTACTGTAAATCATCGAATAATTAGTCCGCGATGAAGTAATTCCATCATGTTGAGCCATTGCCGGCTGTCAAGTGTGTCGTGGCGTTGATACTTCCAGCTATCAAGTAGGGCCTACTGTAAATCATCGAATAATTAGTCCGCGATGAAGTAATTCCATCATGTTGAGCCATTGCCGGCTGTCAAGTGTGTCGTGGCGTTGATACTTCCAGCTATCAAGTAGAGCCTACTGTAAATCATCGAATAATTAGTCCGCGATGAAGTAATTACATCATGTTGAGCCATTGCTGGCTGTCAAGTGTGTCGTGGCGTTGATACTTCCAGCTATCAAGTAGGGCCTACTGTAAATCATCGAATAATTAGTCCGCGATGAAGTAATTCCATCATGTTGAGCCATTGCTGGCTGTCAAGTGTGTCGTGGCGTTGATACTTCCAGCTATCAAGTAGGGCCTACTGTAAATCATCGAATAATTAGTCCGCGATGATCAAGTTGAGCCATTGCCGGCTGTCAAGTGTGTCGTGACGTTGATACTTCCAGCTATCAAGTAGGGCCTACTGTAAATCATCGAATAATTAGTCCGCGATGAAGTAATTCCATCATGTTGAGCCATTGCCGGCTGTCAAGTGTGTCGTGGCGTTGATACTTCCAGCTATCAAGTAGGGCCTACTGTAAATCATCGAATAATTAGTCCGCGATGAAGTAATTCCATCATGTTGAGCCATTGCCGGCTGTCAAGTGTGTCGTGGCGTTGATACTTCCAGCTATCAAGTAGGGCCTACTGTAAATCATCGAATAATTAGTCCGCGATGAATTAATTCCATCATGTTGAGCCATTGGTCATTGAAATGCGACCTGTTTACGATTTTATAGTTTGAAATTATAGTTCTTCCATAAAATAAATACTGTATATAATAATACTTTTAGTTAGTTTTCCCATACACTTAAACTTACACTGTTGTAACCTTGAACCACCGCTTCAATAAAACTAAAATAAAAATTTAAAAAATCGTTTATTAAGGTAAATTAAGGTAAAAAAGGTAAGGTAAATTAAGGTGGGTAAATTAATTATCTATTTATTTATCTATGTATTTATTTATCTATTTATTTATAGGTAAAATATAATTTTGGATGATTGCAAAACTATTAGGACTGTTTAGATGCAGTATCAGAAAGGAGACATCAAATCCGTAAAAATGTATTCCGCTTTGATGAAGCTTTGGGCAGGAAATCGTTGGTAAGGTCACACATCGTTAGTCAGTCGACTCTGAGAGGGCAATATCTAGATTCCAGACACAGAAAGCAGAACGACGTTAGCCTTAATAATTTAATTCTCCGTAGATTGCTCTACTTTACTGTAGCGAGGCTACTCATTAACCCTACAGTTAACTGTTGTTTTACAGAGTGGCAATCGGTTTTTGATATATTCTTTATAAAATAACTGATACGTATTTAAATTGATTTGTATAAATGATTTCCCTAATACTTCATCACAAGTTATCATCAACACAAATGTACAAATAGAACAATGTTACGAATAAACTGGTCTGCTTGTTATACCACATAAAATTAGATATTTCTCGCTCTCCTCCAATAAACATTAAGTTTTATTATTCCATTACTCTTTTTTTGCTTGCCGTCATGTTCTGTAATTGTTTGGTTGTTGACCCATAACCGATGGGTATAGGGTACTATAGGCAGTATAGTATAGTACAGTTAGTAGAAACTACAGTAATGTAAGGAAACATTACAAAAATAACAAAAACCCATTAACTTTATAAAATTGTTACAAGATACAAAAAAGATTGGAATTTTAATTTCAAATCGAACGCTACTTTGGTGAACGAAATCCGTCCACTGATAACCGAGAAAATGCACTTTTAAAGTTAGAATACAGGGCCCACGCGCCACCGCGGAGCGGCCGTGGCTAAGAAGCCGCGTTGTGCCAGCTAAACTAAAAAACCTGACGTCCTGTATAAACATCCTGTCAATATAAAAGAAAATTAAATGAAACTTTGTAAATAGACTGAAAAACTACCCCGATAACCTACTATCTTAAATATTTCTTGATATATATACATACTAAATAACATAAAAAACATGTACATGTTTTTTGTAAAAAATACAAAATGGCGGCTAGCGGCTAAACGAAGGATTTTTCGACAAATGGTTATAGGTGATTTTTTGTTTATTTTGATGAGTACTATCACCCCTCGAAGTTTGTGCCCGACTTTAATGAACACCCTGTAATATATATATTGTAAAATAATACCATAGTACCCTTGCATTATCATGTGTGCGGTATTTTTGAAATATTACCAAACACCCAGGCATAAAATAAACGTCTTAATTTCATAAGCAAGGCGGATCATTGTAAACTTAAACGTTTCGGTTGTGACATTTTATTAATTCTACGGTTTACGATCTTTTTATTTAACAGCATCAGAGGATGTACTGGTTCTTAGATATTTGTACTATTTTTATTAATTAAATATTTTAAATTTGAAACTTATTCTTATACTCTTAAAATTGTTTTCGTTATTTCTGTATCTTAATAAGAATAAAATGTATAAAAAAATAAAAAACAAAAGGATTTAATTGTGATTACATAAAATGGACAAATTATTCTATTTTTTTTAGATACTATCACCAAGTTTGTGCCCGACTTTTAGAACACCTTTATATATTTAAACAATATACAAACCCTATGTTATCATGTGTTGTATTAAAACAAGGCATAAATAAACGTCTAATTTCATAACGGATCATTGTAACTTAAACGTTCGTAACTTTTAATATATATACTTGGTTAAATCTTAATCTAATAAACAATTTTTGATTAAATGTAAATTATTACAAAATTATAAATAATTTTATATTTTTTTGAAATGTATAATTAAACAATTTTTTAAAAAATTTATACTATTTTTTATTACTTATATTTTTAATGATAAAGAGTACATTACGTAATACTCTATAATACTCAAATACCTCTTCTATTATAAAAGTAAATTTTGAAATTAGTACTTTCAAAGACAAAAATAAACTATTACTGCTCCTCATCTTATTCGCGTTTCCACGAGTATTCAATCCTGGGTTATGCAGATTTTATATGACACAATTTTACATATTTCCAAAAAGGGATGTCTATGTGACAGGAAGTGAGAGAGATTGTCTGTTGTGCCTTCTACTGCACCCACTGCACAAATGTGCATGTTACACGTAGCCAACCGGCCGGTCAACCCTAATTTTTTAACTGGTTTTAACACTTTGTCTTTTAAAATCATAAAATACATTATCAACATATATATTGATTGTATTAAAAACTTGTATGACATATACAAACAATAATAGGAAAATTAATTATTAAGTATCAATTATACCTATAATGGGTTATTTAGATTAAATAATTGTTTTAATTACCAAAATTCATTACTTGTTAAGATAACATTTTAATATAGCATAATTTTAAATAGGTTTAAAATTAATGATCAATGTAAACAAAATTATAATAGTAGATTTAGAAAATGGCCTTTTTTACTTTAAACTAACGCACATTCTATTAAAATGTAGTAATCAGCTCTCAAAACCGCAGTTTTAAGCGCTTTTGGACATGGCTATTCATACTTGGCTTAAAATACCTACCTGGGTAGGTCGCCATTGCAGTTAAAAGTATAAGTATAACTAATCTCTGGGGGGTTGTCAGCAAATTTGTGGAGCGCTAAAAGTACAAGTGTTTAACGGAAGTGCCGTCATATGTTTATAAGAACACCGGTTTAGATGAACCGAAAACATTCCCTTTAGACATATGCAGATTATAACCTATTTCCCATAAGTAAATATAATTATTTTTACATGGCTATTTAGCTATGGTGAGGGGTAGCAATTTTCGCGAGCAAAATTTGAAACAGTGACGTCATAGTTTGGTTATAAGAATAGCCATTTGGATGAATTGAAAACGTTCCTTTTAGCCATATCGATGATCTAAACTAGTGTAAATATAATTATTTTTATTAGACACATTTACCCTAGTTACACTGAACATATGTTCTTTTAAAGATATTTAACGAGAATAAGATCAGCTTTCAAATTAAAATCAATAATAAATGTTTACATCGATCATTGATTTTAACCTATTTCAAAAGGCAGGCAGGAGGATGATGAGTTGTTCAACTCTCTCACGAGTTTCTGTTCTTGAGGAGCATTTACTGAGCACGAAGGGCTCAACATCCTAGTAGAGTGAGTTACCTGTCAATAGTCAGTACCGGTACACTTAATCAGTCGTCAGCAGTCCGTGAAATCAGTCGTACCATATTGAATTAACATTAAAACTTACTATTACTAGATAAAAAGCAAATCCATCCGATACAGAATTTTAGATTTTCTTCTTTTATTTCTTTACGATTTGATGTTAATATTTTGTCATAACAATAAAGCTTCCTAACACTAAATAATACAATCCGTACAAAGAATAGCCTCATTACTTGTACCGTTACATCACTTTAAGATCACATGTTAAGTGAATTTCAGAAAGATAATAAAACTTGTGTCTCGTGAAAAATGTTTATAAATGTGTATAAAACAAGAAATGGGCTATGACAGGTCATTACTTTGTTTTAATGGGGCGTGGGTCACTTTAAAGAATACAAAACCCTTCTCCAAAAGGTATAGCCTATTGAAAACTTAGTTGGTGCGGCTCTGAATATAGTATGCCCAATTAAAGACCTCGGTTTCTCGCGAAGAAGGAAGTACGGGTACTAAAGAGCGAATAAATCAGGGCACTCAACAGATGGAGTGTCATTCGTTCTATTCTGTTGATGCCTATTCAACATTCATTGCGGCTGGCAGTAATTTTACACTAAGCAAAACTAATAAGTAAGTCCATTGAGCAAAAACACTTCCTGCATCTTTTATAAAACAATATTTGGCTTCCAAGAACATTTTTTAACAATAAGGTAAATAATAGTTTATTCCGTCATTTAAAACAAACATTTAACTAGTGATAAACTGATTTTCATATCGTATGTAACAGATTATTTATGATCATACCCTATTGTCAAAGTTCCTGAATATCCTTGAGGAGGAATGCGCCAGTCGGGAGGGAGGCAACTCAAAAGCAGTCAAATACTGTACAGAAGGACTGAATCTCCCCTTAGTAGTAAGTCCTTCTATGATGGACTCTTTCCCACAAACTCTCCAATGGTTATCCGAAACAAAAAAAGGATCAACTTCAAATCTTGAAAATTACAGACCGTAGTAGGAGTAGGTCTACGACCACGTAGTCGTGGGCAGACGTGGAGACGTGGGACTGTGACGTCAAGGCGGTGGGCGGAACCGCTCGGCCATTTAAACCATCTTGGGTCAGCGGCTCGGCTCTCGCTCTACGTCTGTCTTCAGACAGTCCTTGAGTATTATAAGTTTCTTCTTCATTTGCTTTAAGGACTCTGATCAATGAAATATATACTGTACATGGATTTATACATATTAAGTGGAGTCTGCACCTTTTCCCTCCCCAATGGGAGAACGTACATCGCTTTAGATACGCATAACTCAGCAACCGGTTAACTAATTACATTGAAACTATGAATCTAAGATACCTTATGATACATGAGTCATTAGTGAAATAACTAAATATTCAGCACATAACAAGTTTTAAATTAAAAATAATTAATTGTTGCGATATAATTTTTCAGCAGACCTGCGTACTCAGCGAATTTCCAAATCAATAACATAATAATAATATATGACTAGTTTGATCATTATTTGTCATGTAAGTAACCCAAATTATATTGTTTGAAAACACGGACTGAGCTCTACTCAACATTATGTTATAACGTGTCAAAGTTTTATGCAGATATCTCTTTCGGTTTTAATTTTATTCGTTCCTAAGTGAACAAAACCAGCACTTTCGAAAAACTCACCTAAAATGTTATACGTACAATGCCTTACTATTGTGCAGCGCTTACTGTTTATACTTATTTTACAATAAAAACTGTGCTAATTATATATTGAGAGATATATTATTCTAAAGGGCAGGAATGGGATTTGCCTACTCTCCATAGATTAACATGGGAAAGAGTATGCAGGTTTGCTGCTGTGAGGAACACTGAAAGTAGATGTTTCTAGCGTAACCTTTCTATGATATATATATATATATATATATATATATATATATATATATATATATATATTTAAATAACATTAGTAGCCCTGTTTGATGAAATAAACAGTAAAATATATATATATATATATATATATATATCATAGAAAGGCATATCATACGCTTATTTTCATTGTTGTAGCAATAAAGAAAACAAAAAAATATTCCCTACTTATATTTTGTACAAGAGCTTGAAATAAAAAAATATTGCCTTCAATAATGAACTTTTAAAACTGAAACAGCAACCTAACCAGGTAGGTATTTTAAGTCAAGTTTTATGCAGATATCACTTTCGGTTTTAATTTTATGCGTACATAAAAAACTCTCATCTCATTTTGTAACATATTTTTTTCAAAAAATGATCATTCTCAAAATTATTTTATTCTAGTTTTATTTATTAGTTTCAAACATCAATTACTTCATAATTCATTAGTAAACATTAAAAAAGAGATAAAATATGACATATGATCTTGAGTGAATCTAAATAGATTTTTATATTCTTCAACTAAATAATTTTAATATTAAAAATTTTGTACACAATCTTTAAAATTCATAACGGCGTTGGTTATTGATTATTCAATATATTTTATTGGACTTTTCCAATGCGTCTGTGTTTTTAACTACACAACGTTTCTGGGTGGAGAAACTCCTCTGTTTTCAAAAGTTTACCTAGTAACCTACATTAAAAATTGACTGTTTAAAGTTGCAGATATTAATTATATAATTTTCTTAATAATAGTAAACTAATATTCTTTGTGTTGTGCATAATAGATAAGTATAGTATTATTGACAACACGATGGAGCATTTATTATAAATAAGAGTAAGATGATTGTGATGCGATCTTTTAATCGTGTTAATGACTAAGGCTGTTCCTTATACAGGACTGTTAATCAATAACTTAACAGCCAGTGGTATCTAAGAGACCTAAAGTTTATCTTGGGATCCGAATCATTTTTTCCTCCGAGTTTAGAACTGTTCTAATTAATATCTATCACCACCTCCAGAAACGTTGTGTAGTTAAATCATAGACGTGTTGGAAAAGTCTTATAAAATACATTCAATACAATTTTTTAGTTCGCTCAAATAATATTATTATACTACTGAAATTGCTAAACGCCCGTATACGCGGCGGTAGGCAACGTATGAGCAATAGGCTACTGCTTATAGCCTGAAATTCAAGGCGCAGTATTTTGTCTTGATACTAAATGTGGCTTTTTAAACCTCCCTTCTACACCCTCAAAAAAATATACGTGCTCGTACACTCGCCTTATACATGACTTACCGTAGTCAAGGTCTATAGGTGTGTTAGAAATAGCATAAATATTTCATTACGAATCTTCGTAGTATTCGATGTTCTATAACCCTCAAGTAGGCCTATATTATTATGCGGACGCTGAGCGCTATTTAGTATGCGGACGAGCCTGTAGAGGTTACTGTGTTAAGCGCCGTCCTTGCTAAACGTCGCAGCCTCGGGCAGGTCAGCTCGTGTGACAGTGTTGCTGTTGCCCAAGGCCTAGCAGGGGCGACCGGGCTGGGCCACACCAGTAATGCAGGTTAACTAGCAATCATAGTTACTGTGTCTAGCGCCGTCCTTGCTAAACGTCCCAGCCTCGGGCAGGTCAGCTCCAACCTGTGTCACGTGATACCATAGCTCACCAGTAATGCAGGTTAACTAGCAATCATAGTTACTGTGTCTAGCGCCGTCCTTGCTAAACGTCGCAGCCTCGGGCAGGTCAGCTCCAACCTGTGACACGTGAGACCATAGCCCACCAGTAATGCAGGTTAACCAGCCCCCACAGTTACTGTGTCTAGCGTCGTCCTTGCGTCGCAGCTCGGCAGGTCAGTCCAACCCTACACACCATAGCCCACCAGTATGCAGGTTAACCAGTTACTGTGTCTAGCGCCGTCCTTGCTAAACGTCGCAGCCTCGGGCAGGTCAGCTCCAACCTGTGTCACGTGATACCATAGCTCACCAGTAATGCAGGTTAACCAGCCCCCACAGTTACTGTGTCTAGCGCCGTCCTTGCTAAACGTCGCAGCCTCGGGCAGGTCAGCTCCAACCCTTTGACACGTGATACCATAGCCCACCAGTAATGCAGGTTAACCAGCCCCCACAGTTACTGTGTCTAGCGCCGTCCTTGCTAAACGTCGCAGCCTCGGGCAGGTCAGCTCCAACCCTACGACATGTAAGACCATAGCCCACCAGTAATGCAGGTTAACCAGCCCCCACAGTTACTGTGTCTAGCGCCGTCCTTGCTAAACGTCGCAGCCTCGGGCAGGTCAGCTCCAACCCTACGACATGTAAGACCATAGCCCACCAGTAATGCAGGTTAACCAGCCCCCACAGTTACTGTGTCTAGCGCCGTCCTTGCTAAACGTCGCAGCCTCGGGCAGGTCAGCTCCAACCCTGTGACACGTGAGACCATAGCCCACCAGTAATGCAGGTTAACCAGCCCCCACAGTTACTGTGTCTAGCGCCGTCCTTGCTAAACGTCGCAGCCTCGGGCAGGTCAGCTCCAACCCTACGACATGTAAGACCATAGCCCACCAGTAATGCAGGTTAACCAGCCCCCACAGTTACTGTGTCTAGCACCGTCCTTGCTAAACGTCGCAGCCTCGGGCAGGTCAGCTCCAACCCTACGACATGTAAGACCATAGCCCACCAGTAATGCAGGTTAACCAGCCCCCACAGTTACTGTGTCTAGCGCCGTCCTTGCTAAACGTCGCAGCCTCGGGCAGGTCAGCTCCAACCCTACGACATGTAAGACCATAGCCCACCAGTAATGCAGGTTAACCAACCCCCACAGTTACTGTGTCAAGCGCCGTCCTTGCTAAACGTCGCAGCCTCGGGCAGGTCAGCTCCAACCTGTGACACGTGATACCATAGCTCACCAATAATGCAGGTTAACTAGCAATCATAGTTACTGTGTCTAGCGCCGTCCTTGCTAAACGTCGCAGCCTCGGGCAGGTCAGCTCCAACCCTACGACATGTAAGACCATAGCCCACCAGTAATGCAGGTTAACCAACCCCCACAGTTACTGTGTCTAGCGCCGTCCTTGCTAAACGTCGCAGCCTCGGGCAGGTCAGCTCCAACCCTGCGAAATGTAAGACCATAGCTCACCAGTAATGCAGGTTACCTAGCCCCCACAGTTACTGTGTCTAGCGCGATCCTATCTAGACGTCATAGCCTCGGGCAGGTCAGCTCCAACCTGTGACACGTGATACCATAGCTAGCTAGTAATACAGGTTAACCAGCTCCAAAAGTTACTGTGTATGGCGCCGTCCTATCTAGAAGTCTTAACTTCGGTTATGTCAGCTCCAATCCTGCTACACATGAGACTTTATCTCCCCCAGTTATAGAGGTTAACCAGCCCCTAATTATATTAACCAGCAGGCCAATTAGATATTACGTGGCAAAGAATACTATTGAAACTAATTTTTTTATTCGTGGATACAAATCTTTAAAGCGTGTTTAGGCCTTCATGTACATTGTACAGCCTCATGTATTTTCTTGCTAGTTTTCTTTTGCTTTATCATAACATAAGTCACACTTATCATGCTTATCATATCCAAGCTTCCACTTAATAGACAGACAACTAGAATGTAAATGCCGTAATAATGAAACAACGCGCAACAACTGAATGAAAATTACAACTTCCTCTAGTGAAAGAACAGGGGCGAAGTTTAGTTGAATTCCCTCAAAAGCTTTGAAGTTTATGGAAATAATAAATGATGGATGAGACGATTGGTAAAGGCGGTGGAAAGTAGCGACATCCTCCTCGCAAGTGGGACAGCGGTAGTTTATGCAACCCGAGGAATGTCTGAGCTGGTGCTGGGCTTGAACCCGAGGCAGGTGGTGAAAGTGGCAGCGGCACCGCCCCACGACTTGCGTCACTGGAATGTAATTCACCGACTGAGCTCACTGGCTGGCCAAATGTGGTGCATATCTGACCATATGGACCACTGCCGTTGTGTAAGCTCAGAGACAAAGCAGCATAGTATAATTTCCCCTATTTATAATAGAAACAATAGGTAACATAATTCTTATTATATTACAAACACCCTTTGTATGTGAGTTGTCTAAACTAAGGTTTGACTGATAAATTAAATACAATTGCCTGGGATCCTCAGTTTAATGTGTACACCCGAGGTGAACAACAGTGCGCCGCTAGGTTGTAGCTAAGCCAGGGTTGGACCGTCCCCTATCTACACTAAGCTTATTTGAAATACAAAATTAAAGATTAATTAACGACTAAAATTATTGAATTTTAAGTCAAAATGTATCTAAATTTACTAACCAACTGATAATTGTATAAGCCAATTTGGTGATAAATGTATTTGTAATAAGTTTTTATTATAAATGTTAATGAAATAATGGGTTCAACGCTGGTTAAGAAGTGTCGTTGGTGGAAAAAGCGTGAAAGGTAGGCAGTAAGTTTTAGGAGAAGAGGTAAAACCGTGTTAGGTAGGTCTATGGTGTAGATTAGAGCGAAGACATTCACGAGGAATCCATGACTTGATCCGTGGGAATGGCGGGTCTCGGCCGGGCCAGATTCCCGGCGGATCCCCGGGATTCGACACGACCGTTGTCGTTCGTGTCACGTCTCCAGGACAGAGGACATCGTGACCGCCGCAGCTACTCTGGGGAATCCAGGAAAACCCGGCTGAAAACTAGTCTTAAAGGAAAAAGATCTGATCATGTGTGTTTTATTCACAACTAGCTGACCCGGCGAACTTCGTAACGCCTAGCAATAAATACGTATTAACTTTCAGATTGGCCATGTTCTGAAGTCGAATAGCATTACGGCTTCATTGTGAAACATTTGATATTCTGGGTTGCGGCATAGTTAATAACAATACTGAAACGATAAGACATATTAATAACATTACCACAAAATAAATAAATCTCAGTGGATTTATTCACAATT
The DNA here is from genome assembly GCA_023375725.1 of Nephotettix cincticeps. Taxonomy (NCBI): domain Eukaryota; kingdom Metazoa; phylum Arthropoda; class Insecta; order Hemiptera; family Cicadellidae; genus Nephotettix; species Nephotettix cincticeps. The sequence continues at coordinate 80,701,034 of CM041786.1, read as the reverse complement.
TTTCTAATCCAACCTAAAACCTAACTGTAATACGGCTTTTATAGGAAAGCTATACAACAGCTGATTATTATAACAAACGTAATATTTATAGACACCGTAATTATTTTTTATTTGGCCATAATAATTATAAACACGTGACTTTTAATCAGACAGAAAATAAAATATATAAATACATAATCCCCGTAAACTAAAAAACCGTAAACTAAAAAAACCGTAAACTAAAAAACCGTAAACTACCGGGTGTTTCAAAAAGGACGCACACCGAAGTTTGAGGGAATATATTTTCTGTATAGGGAATATTTCGTTCCCCCAAATAACAGTTGGCACTACCGTACTCATTGTTTAACCGGCATGCACCATTTTACATTTACTAGTGCTTGTTAGTATTCATTTGTAATCTGTAGTGTCTGTGTATGTTCAACTATGGTTTTTTCAAAGGTTGAACGTGTGTTTATTATTGAAAGTTATTTCGCATATAAATCTTACGAACGAGTGAAAGACGAATTCAGGTTGAAATTTCCCAATTCTGCAGTACCTAATAACGCCACAATAACGCGTCTGATCGATAAATTTCGTGAGACTGGAAGTGTACGGGATCGGAAAAGCACAGGTCGACCGTCAGTGTTAACAGAACAAGTTCTGGACAATGTGAAACAACGTTTGACTACCTCACCCAAAAAATCACTTAGAAAGTTATCTGTACAGGCTGGATTGTCACTATCTTCCACTTTCAGGGCTACTAAAAAATTGAATCTGCGTCCTTACCGCATCGGAGTCGTTCATGAACAGAAGGATGTTGACCATGGGAAACGTATACAGTATTGTCGTTGGATACGTTCTCTTGTTAATGACAACGGTATTGAAATATTGGATCTTGTTTATTTCAGTGACGAAGCGTGGTTCCACTTAGATAGTTACGTCAACAGCCAAAACTGCCGAATATGGAGCACTGAAAATCCTCACACATTTCAAGAACGACCATTACATGCACGTAAAATTGGTGTTTGGTGTGCAATCTCCCGGCGTCGTATTGTAGGGCCTTTATTTTTTTTTTACAAATCTGTAGATGGTGTTGTGTATCGCAACCTTATTGAACAATTTATAGCGTTGTTAGAATTAGACGATCGATATTGTTGGTTTCAGCAGGATAATGCAATGCCATATACTGCTGAAACGATGAATATGTTACGAGAATTTTTTGACCATCGTGTGATATCAAAAGGATTGTAGCCGCCAAGATCCCCAGATCTTACTCCAGCTGACTTTTTTCTTTGGGGGAATTTAAAAAGTAAGGTTTTTAATAACAATCCTCATACAATTGACGAATTGAAGGCTAATATTGAAAGTGAGATTAATATCATTTCTGAGAAAACACTACGAAAAGTGGCTGCAAATGTTATGAAACGTGTTCGAACCTGCATTACTAGTGGAGGAAGCCATTTTGAACATTTATTGTGAAGTTTTAAAGGTAATTTGAATATAATAAAGGTAATAATTTCATACAGCATAACTTATAATTACTTTAATAACTTAATGTAAAACATTAGCATATTGCTAATGGAAAGTAAAACAACAGCTGTAGCTTAAGAAATCAAATGTTTTTATGGTAGAATATTTGTAAACAGACTTTGTCCCCATAAGGTTAACATTAGAAATTAAAAACGCTATAAAACGGAACTAATTGAATTTATGGAAACTGAATATGCCTAAAGCATGACCGGAGCAGAGGCGAATCCAAAAAATCAAAGATCATTAAAATCGGTCCAGCCGTTCTCGAGTTATAATGCGTGTAACTAACACGACTTTGTTTTATATATTTAGATTGATCCTTTTCATAGCATTGAAAAGAAGCTATTACCGTAGGTCTCAATGTAAGAGCTAAGTTCGGGACCATTTTTCGTCTTTAGGTGCCCAGAGGCCAAACACAATAGTCGAATATATATATATATATCCAATACTATAATACAAGCAAGGTTTGTATATATATATATATATATTTGCATCCAATACTATAAAATAGCAATTTGTATAACAATATATTATTGTATGTTTATATATATATATATATATATTTGCACACGGATCTCGAAAACGGCGCCGAGGATTTTCTTTAAATTTTGGAAATAACTAATTTCCGAGTAGAAAATAAGTTCTAGATAGGTCTAATGTCCAGGAAAATTCGTGTTTTCTTGTAATATTAAGTTTAAAATCTAAAAATTTAACATTACACTTATGGAGAATAAAATGTAAACAATACAAACCAAAACAGCTGTTTATAACCGTTTGACAGTTCTTGATTGAAGACGGCAAAGAACAATATGTGAATAGAGGTTTTTCATAAATATTTATTTTATGTATGTAATAAATGTAAAATTATCAGGTTACTAAACAATTTGTAAAAACTTAAGGATAACATAGCTGTGCGAAATAAAAGCAGAAAAAGTATTTCCAAAATCTTCCGTGTTTTGATAGAAAACGTATCCGTTGTATTGCTTGAAGCCACTGTACTAATTAACTAATTAATTGATGTAAATTGAATTGACACAACTAATTAATTGATGTAAATTAAATCTCTCTTTTGCTTTTCAATCCTCATTCCGTTTATAAAAAAATCAGTTGATCACAGGCTAATAATAACGGTATGGGTAATTAAACAGTAAATGATCGGCTTTGGCTTTTGGAAAAGACGTTAAACGACATCGTCAATTGACTAATCGTAGCCGAGTTGTAGCATTTGGTCAAGAACTATAGACCGCGAGTTCCATCCACATAAATGTTTTCATTGAGTAATAAATGTGTTTTAATTTTTCTAATTAATTTTTATAATAAATGTCTTATTCTAAACGAGCAAAGCTCGGTCACCAGGTACTATATATATATAAAAGGATTGTAGCCACCAAGATCCCCAGATCTTACTCCAGCTGATCTAAGAACATGGCCTTAGACCATGTTCTATTTTCGTCTTTAGTTGCCCAGAGGCCAAAAATAATTGTCGTTAAATATATATATTAACGACTATTATTTTTGGCCTCTGGGCAACTAAAGACGAAAATAGAACATGGTCTAAGGCCATGTTCTTAGATCAGCTGGAGTAAGATCTGGGGATCTTGGCGGCTACAATCCTTTTGATATCACACGATGGTCAAAAAATTCTCGTAACATGTTCATCGTTTCAGCAGAAGTATGGCATTCTTGCAATGAGACCTACGGTAATAGTTTATTCCCTATGGGAAATTAACCAAAAACACTTAAAATTTTAAAATAATGTTTGTATACTAAATAGATTTTGTTGATAACCCTCTCAGTTTTTTATCTACCACAATCATCTTACCCTAAAGGCCCGGGGGAGCAATATATGCCTATCAATTCATGTATACAATACCTACAACCCAATAATACCTATATTGTTTATAATAAACCAAAGCATGCGATAAAACCTTGCCTAATATCGACATATTTTAGTATCCTTTATCAGGTTCTTACGTTCCATATTATTTTATATTTGAGCACTGTTAAAAATATAATATATTATTAAGAATTATCAAATACGTATTAACAACAAAAAAGATATAACAGTCACAAAGTGTAGAGAAAACACTCTTCTCATACCACGTATGTGTATGAAAAAGAGATTTTGAAGATTTGGTACCTCAATGTGCACAATCTAGATGAACGAGTAGTAAAGGCCTTGTATAGAGAGGTCGGAGATACAGAATATAGAAGGCTAGACCATGGAACTCGACCACCTGGCTGCGGTCAGAGGTAGAGATGAGATGTGGTGATTAGCGAATCATTGTACAGTAAGCGATTCACGCCAAAGGGCAGAGAAGGGTGTGTGTGTGTGTGTGTACAGATCCGCTGGTCCGATTTAGATAAAAATTGGTGCATACATAATATACACTGTTGGGTAATTTTCCTTTATTTTTCTCTTTTTCTTATTATTCTTTTTCTTTTGTCTGTAAATAATAACCTTAAAAATTGTTATTGTTAGTTTTGTCAATAAGTACATACTTTTCCTCTTTCACGCGCTAAGAACCATATGATTTTAAACCTATGACAATCATTATTGTTAACTTTGTTTACTTTTGGTAAATCAATTTTTATTTGGTGAAACTTCAGAATGAGTGTTGTTATTTTATCACATTTAGCGGTCCTTCAACATTTGAATAATAATTTAATTTTATTCCCCCACATACACTGTATCTCCAGGGGGTTTTTATATTTTGATTTTTAAGGATAGTTGAACCCTAAAAATCCCTAGTGACTTCAAATGTCTCAAAAGGGATTTGAGATTTTTATTTTAATTTCACAATTTATTGTACTTTGACTCACAGAAGGATTTTAAATATAGAAAAATTCGATTATCTGGCTAAATGGTAAATTTATAAAATAATTTGACTTCAATTTTACAAAATAGTATTTTTAATCATTATGTACGACTAACGATTCAAGAGAAAAATCCTATTTTACTGTCCCTGGTAAATACAGAATTTTTATCTGCGAGCGCTCAATGTTATTTTTAAGGAGGATACTGAAAATTAAGTGATTTCTTATTTCCTAACTATATTCATTGTACTTGGTATGCAGTGTAAGGTGAATCACCCAATAAACCTTACGAACCCTATAAACAATTGTTATTATCTCATAAGGTTCAAGAATTTTATATATTTTTCAACTTTTAGTTGTTAGGTATGAGCTGGTATGAGGGTGTCTGAAATAAATTTGATGACGATTTTTAAATGTTAGATTTCTTATGTTATTTAATTAGCATTAAATTATGCGATAGTTGTAATGAAGGTAAGTATTATTTAGTTTACTTTTAAATGGTTGATATGAGTCAGTTTACTGATGCAATTTTTGTCTTCGAATTATTACGCTTTACAAGATTAGTACACTTGCTCAAAACTAACATTATGAATGGTTATATAACTGTTACAAAATATCGTGTTTTTTAAGTTTATCAAAGCTGTGTTTGATCAAAGAAGTGTTAATTTTACTGGGTTATGATCAGCCACCAATGAGTACACGAACTGTTATATATTTATTCCTAGCCCAGTAGTAAGACAGTCCTTTGTACGGGTTGTATGATTCAATTTAAAGAAAAAAGATTATCATAACAAAATTAAACCTGAAATCCTAATCAGTTCAAAGAAAATAAATCAAAACCCAGCTTTATTATTTTAGCATTTCTTTACAATTAAATACAATATAACATTTAGACTATTATTAAAATTATTTATACGTTAAAACAACTTGTTAATATAGTATGATTTTGAAATGGGTTTAAAATCAATGACTATTATAAAGTAGCTAATATTGACATGACAGCTGTTTGATTTCCTTTCTATTAAATCATTAAAATACAAAGACAACTGATTATTACCAGAAGGTGGTTCATTGATACGGTAATTGAAAGGAGAATTCGACTAATATCGCGTAAAAGTAGGGTTTTAAATTCTCATTATTTACTTTTCAAGGGGCGGCGGTCAATTTCAAGCATTGAATGCATGAAATAAGTTTCATTGTTATCAGTCCTCAAGTTTTTTCCTGAGACGACTTTTTTCCGTAAATGCCTGCTGGAGCGTCACAAACAGACACTAATTGAGATAAGACTTCTTTCGGCTTTTTTAACACACGAAACGTAAAAATAACTTTAAAAACTAATAACTTTGAGTAATGTACAGACAAAATTCTAATTTTATTTATACAGATCATAGGAGGAATAAGCGGAGGAAACCTTTTCATCCAATTTATAGTTTCTCTGGAGAAAACTTTCTGATATTTTATCAGAATAATTTAGGAAGTTATCATACCTTTTGATATCCTGTAGTAACAACCAAACGAAGCGGCAATAGGAACTGCTAGTGGAATATATTCGGTAGTCCTCGCCATGATTTGACCAAGTTCAACAGGAGCACTAGTCCAGGCGGTCCATAGACCATGGTAGTGTGGCAGAGCGGCACCGTTAGAAGGTGAGTGAACCCAGCCAGGGAAAGCCTCGGAGTCGATGGTGAAACTACCAAGGTCGCCTGGTTGCCTGGTCGCTTCCAAGAGTTATCGGCAAGAATGTGTATTACTAAGTCGATGGTTACTATACGAGATTGCGCTGGACGTACCGTAGGAGCGGACATCTGTATGTGGAGCTCACTGTACAGGTATCACACACAGTCGTTCTGTTACAACATTGGTAAAAGAATAACAGACAATAATAATTACGGCGAATAAAACATTTAATTGGTTTCTGAAAAAGACCAGCGAAATAAATTTGAACTTACACAACGGTACAGAATTTTACAAAATTTTGAAAATAAAGAGCGAAGTAGAGCAAAACATAGAACGTACCTGGTACTTGTTCCCACATCGGGCACGGAGAGCCGAGGGAAACCGTAAAACGCAGTGAGATATTGTAATTTGATGCAGATTGGAGTTATCACATAATTATACTAGGTGGGGAAATCCTAGTTCATCCGACATAGATGACAGGATTTCTAACTACTGATTACTTCAGATGAAGATTTCTAACAACGGATTATTTGTTTGTGTCAATTGCAGGTTTACGGTCACGTATTGTGCACCACCATTTGTTGCTATTGAAGAGACGTAGGGGTGTGTTTGTAGATAAGAACATCCTAAAGTGAATAAGAGATTGATTACTTAATCACAGCTTAGTTTTCAGCTTTTCAGTCTAAACATCACATTGTTACGGTGAATGTATTCGTATAAAATACGAGTATATTAAGACATATAGATTATGAAAATTAACTATGGAAACTCATCTACATTTTTAGACCGAAGTACAGTAGCTACAAAGATTCCGTGGCATTGATCGTTTAAAGCTTCTGACATTTTTTAAATAGAAAAACTTTATCCCCCTAGATCAATTAGGCGGTCATTTTAGCGAATTTCCCATAGGGAAGAAGCTATTACCGTAGGTCTCATGGCAAGAGTTAAGCCCGAGCCCATGTTATTTTTTCTTCTTTAGGTGCCCAGAGACCAAAAACAATAGTCGTTAAACTTTTTATATATATATATATATATATATATGTGTGTGTGTGTGTGTGTGTGTGTGTGTGTGTCTGTGAACACGATAACTCTCGTAAAAAAAGGTCCGATCGAGACCAAATTTGGTAGAGACGTGTATTCCTACAAATGCTCGGACGAGTTCGTAAACCAGACATATCGGTCAATGGGAACGGGTAGTTTGGGGGGGTTTTGTACCCCAAAATGGGGTTTTTTGCGTTTTTCACAAGTAGTTTCTACAAATTTCTAATTTTATATTTCACCATTGCATTCAGCTTAAAAAACTACACAATTAAGTTCCTTAAAGTTTTTCTCTATCTTCAACGGTTACCGAGATATAAAAAAATCTAAACTCAGTACGTTGTATTTTTGAGGCTCCAATGTTAATCTTATGGAGGATTAAAAAAAATTTAATTTTTCACTTATTATCTAATATTTTTGGATGAAACTTGATATTTAGCTTCATGTGGTAGAGATCCATACATTTGTGCTAAAAAATCATAGTTTATGTGTTTATCATGGCAGCAAACCTGCATACTCTTTTCCCATGTTAATCATATGGAGATTAGGCAAACTCCTATATTTATGGACAGATGTTGATGAAAGTTGGTATAAATGTTAAAAATAAAATTTTTGATGGTATAAATGGCTACTTTCAGTGTTCCTCACAGCAGCAAACCTACTCACTCTTTCCCATTTTAATCTTATGGAGAATAGGCAAAAATTCTCATGTTTATCGACAGATTTTGACCAAACTTGTCATATATTATTATTATTATATTATTGATTTGGAAATTCGCTGAGTACGCAGGTCTGCTGCGACGGGGTTATTTTAAAATAGCAACCTCACTTGAGTAACCTCTAATTTTGTACTGGAGCTAACCTGCATATTCTTTTTCCATGTTAATCATAATGTAGGGAATAGGCCAAATAGTTTATTTGTGGATAGATGTTGATGAAACTTGTTGTAAATGGTAAAAATAAAATTTATTATGCTAGAAATATCTACTTTTAGTGTTCCTCACAGCAGCAAACCTGCATACTCTTTGTTTTGTCAATCTTATGGAGAATAGGCAAATAACTACCTCTCATACTTATCGACAGATATTTTTAAAATTTGTTATATACTGTTATTTATTATTATATTATTTATTTAGAAATTCGCTGAGTACGCAGGTCTGCTGCGTCGAGGGTATTACATTTCTTCATATAATATGCCTGAGTCAAAAGTTAGATCAGATATCTTAATACTACTTTACTATATTTTCAAATTTACTTTATATATTATTAAGTATTACTTTATCTATTATTAATTTACTACTTTACTATATTTTCAAATTTACTTTATTTTAACTGGTGTTAAAATTTTATTCTAAGATTACGGATCCAGTATTAGCTTTGACAGCGCTATCCCGATATTGTTCAAAATTACAATACTGAATGACTAAAGAGTATTTAATTTCTTGTGCCATTTAAAGCTTTGACTTCCATTCAGTACGGATTGGGGTTTCTTCGATGCTTCGTAAACAAAACACTTCTCTCCCTCCAACTCCTCTCCTTAATATCTTCACCGGGCTCCGATACCATCAGAAACCGCTTGTTCCGAAAGTGAGGAAGAAGCCTGTATAAATACTGTTACAAGGTAACTAGATGACTAGTGGGGGGATATTAATGTGACGGCCATCAGGCAATACGTCGCTGAGGAGGACGGGAGTCCTGCTCCTGCAGTCCTCCAGGCGCATTCCTGGCCAATCGTTGCCCTCATCAGCTGTTCCATGAGCTACTACCACTCCTGAACATATCAGCTATCACTGTATAAATACTGTTACAAGGTAACTAGATGACTAGTGGGGGGATATTAATGTGACGGCCATCAGGCAATACGTCGCTGAGGAGGACGGGAGTCCTGCTCCTGCCGTCCTCCAGGCGCATTCCTGGCCAATCGTTGCCCTCATCAGCTGTTCCATGAGCTACTACCACTCCTGAACATATCAGCTATTTCCTCTTGGTTCTGCCATTACTGAATACGTTCGCCAACACATTAGTTCGTTGAATTTTAATTTTTGTAAACGCTCAACAATCAACTATCTCTACGTTCTTATCAGTAACGTAAACGTTCGTCTACGTATCATACGTTTCCTCTAGTTCCTCCCTTTACTGATTACGTCGCCAACACATTAGTTCGTTAAACTTTCATTTTTGTAAACGCTCAACAATCAACTATATCTACATTCTTATCAGTAACGTAATCGTACGTCTACGTATCATACGTTTCAGATCTACAAATAGACTTATTGGAGATAAATTATTCAAACAACCACCCACGTCAATAGCTAGCAATTTCCCTCTTTCCATATTTTAGCAAATTATCCTATACGTTTTTAATGAAACAAACTTAATCTTAAACTTACTTAAAGCTTCAAACATCAAAGTTAATCTTAAAAGATTTGAAACTCTGAAAAACATTTGTATTACTTTTGCCGATGTGCTTAGTTTGTACGGCTCCGTCTCATTTAGGAAAATGTAGAAGCTATTTCCAAAACAGTGCGGTTCGCACAGTTCACCTAAAGTCTTTGGTTCTTACCAGACGAGAGACCAAAGATTTTAGGTTTTTGTAACAACAGTTAGTTTTCAGTTACAAATTTGAATTATGAATGAACTAATCTAGTGAAATTTTAACAATTATTTTCCTGCATTGAATTCGAAACAATTAAAAAAGAAAAGAGTTTTTTCGTAGATATTACGTGTTTTATGTGTTCTATCTACGTGTTTAAGAGGAAAGTCGAGGTCATACACGTCACCGATGGAAGTGGGAGTGCATGGATAGATGAATCAGCGGCAACCGGTTGCCCCGGTGCCGTGACCCCGACATCAGCCACCACTCTTAACAACCTCTTTATCTAAACAATGCTACAAATAAATGAAAACCAACGGGCTATGGCAGTTTAACCCTCTTATATATTAGATTTGAAGTAAAATACAAGTTCCTACACAATGTTTTCCCGTACGATTAGTCTTGGCGTACCTCTGACTTGCCAGTTTGTGTTTCTGGGCCCTCGACTCGATGTGGCTTCATCTCAGATCAGGAAGTATCCTTTGCGAGAAATGTCACATAATATATTACATTCTATTTCGTTGTCAATCATGAGACGGGTATTGTTGCCGTAACCGCATTGAGGAGAATTAATGTTTTCATTAACAGCTTTTATTAGCAATATATACTGTAGACCTTGGCAATTATTTTTCTAAAAGTAACTTAGATCTGCCAGTTCTTCCTTCCTAATGTGTCTTACACTGAAGTTATAACATAACCGACTTGGGTCTACACCATACTACATTGTACAGTAATCATTGTAGGACATGTAACCATTGTCCCGTCCTACTTCCAAGTGTTCCAATAGTTAGTTATCTACGCTATAACCTCCATACCTACTGCAAGTAGTTCGACCCTCATTTTAGTCTGGAAATATTCGCATTAGCCTAGTCGTGAAGAAAGTTCACTTTTAATGAGTTGCGTAACCATATCGAGTAACGTAGAAAAATTTGCACATACCTTGTTTCAATCGATATTTTTTCCTTTCTCATAATATATATTACTGGTTTCCACAAAAATCGCATCGTCAATCAAAATACAATATGAAATCCACCTTGTAAATTCCAACGGTTAGGTAGTGGTAAGACTGCGTGGTCTGATGACGGATACTTCCATGCAATATTGACGGGCGTAACGAGCTCATCCAGCGATGACTAATTGATGTCCCAAAACTAAACGTCGACGGTCAAATATGTTTTACTTGATAAAACTTTGACCCCTGTAATAAGGTTGTTTTATTCAAACTTGATCTGGGACTCAGTATTTTAAAGACGCTGATCATTTTTGATCTGAACACTTGTCCAACAATTGCAACAATTGCGCCGGTTGCAGTTTTGTAGTGAGGTACTCGATATGATTATGCGACTCATTAAAAGTCAACTTTCTTCACAACTAGGCTAATGCGAATATTTCAAGCCCAACAATCAGTGACCCAATTGCAACGTGCGGTAATCATCTATACTCTAGATCCATATTCATTCCACATCAAAACAAATTGAATATTTACCAACAAAACTGACCTTTACAACCAAACACCATTACGGTTATGGGAGAGGGGACAGGAAGTAGATCTAGTTCCTGTTCCGGTTAACCCGGACACAGAGGACCGATATCACAGGAACCCGCGCATAATAGTGGCTGGGCGCCTTGCTTTGTCGCGTAACCGGTGCAACAAAACGGACCTGGTGAACCAACTGAACCCACAGTGGTGACATTGATACATAGCCCCGAGAACAATGAGTAGAAAGTAGATCGACCTGTTGTGCACAGAGAATTCACCGTTGAAGATTATTTTATAAAATTGCTGTTCATTCTTTATGCATTTTTCTGACCACTCAGTTTTTATTCTATAAAGTTTTTTTTCCTTGAAAGATGTTTAGAAATTAATTTGAAATACTTTAGATCTTATAAAACAGTGGTGTCAAGTATTTTGGGGGTTTCCTCAATGGAGTTTGGTGTTGGTTTAAACTGTTCAATAGTACTGTTAATAGTGTGCAAGCCTGCAGACGTGAACGATAAGTTCTTTTCCAGGGTTCATCCAGGGAGCCAGTCTCTTTATTGGTCTCTTTATGGCTAGAGACCAGAGGGTAGTGAGGACCTGATAGAGAGAGTAGATGGGCAACCCGCTCTCTGATTGGTGCTCGCTCCAGCTCTACTACCGCTTATACTACCTACTCTATTCTCGTCTTTTATTTTATACAAAGGATAATAACTGAAACTTACGAGCTCTGAATATGATGCATGTAAATGGTAGATTTTAAAAGCTGGTTTTATGTACGCATATTATGAACGTCACTGGGTTTTTACGTTTTGATAGGAATTGCACAAAACCTGGTCTCGCTATTACTATTGCACGTTAATATTTTGATATGATAGTTGATTTCTAGCCTACTATTTAAATACTTGCTCAAATAGCGATGGTTTCCAGCCACTTTCTATACGTGAATATGGTTGTAGGATTTTTATTGTTACACAAGACTGACCGAACACAATAATCGAGTCGTAAGGAGAGACCCACGAACATCTGAAAGAGATATAATTTACTAGAAGTGTTTTTATATGATTAATGTACCGTATCTTACAACGGTGCCATGTATCTTACAACGTAATAGATCTATAATTAAAAAATATTATAAAACTTAGAGGGGTTTTATGAGCTCGTATACTCCACCCCACTAGGAGTGCTGCCACGGGAACGTGTGCGTCCACATAAATAAAAACAGATATCGCCTACTGATCTTTCTGAAATATAAATTATGTTTACTGTGTTGTATTATACAAAACTATTAAGTTATTATGAATGATATAAATGAATGAAACGAAAACTGCGCTTTATTATTAGATAAATAATATTTGTTGACACTTTTGATCAATAATTGTATTACTACAAAGTCATACTAACCAAACAATATCTCTCCACAGTACTTAGTAAGACTAATCACTAAGACCGTGGTTTGGTTGACACAAATGGTAACACTGTGAAACATGAACAAATAACTACATAGATATTTCTTAACTATCAATAAACCAATAATTAACCAATTGCCAATAAATAAATTACAAGAACTACATTCAAATTATACTTGTACGTAAAATTAAAAAGAAAATATAGAAATATTGCAAATTTAATTGCAACTACAGTACTTTCATTAGGTACTAATTAATATAATTTAAATTTAAGTTTGGAATAAGTTACATCATAATTTTTGACTGGCAAAATTTAATGATTAAATTTCCTAATAAAACAATGCCAATATGCTTGGATATATTGGCATTATTCCAAACTTAAATTTCCTCTTTCATATAATTTCCGAAGCTTCTCCAATTCTTCCCGTTTATAAATTCTGTTTCCACATATCCTTTTCTAATACTAGTGAAAATAGGACATATTGACACGAAATTAAACACATCTTATCTTACGTTTAAATTACACAGTGAACAATTATAATTTTTACCAATTATCCAAGGTTTAAAATTTAGATCGACCAATCCTGCTCTTGCTTTTATTGCCCTAATAGCTAAATCATGATTATCGTTGGAAAATACTCTCTTATCTTCAAGATTAAGTTCCAACGTCAAATAATGCTGGTGGTATTGTGAGGTACTCGCCCGCCCTTCGACCTCGCCCCACCACGTAATACGTGCCATCTCAATGACCGCGATCAGCTGTTGCGCCAAACCCTTCCCTCCCCTCATGTTCCAGTCTATATTGACACCGGCTTTCCTCGCTAATAACTCCCAGTCTCTGTACCACCCACTTTCTTGAGCTCAATTTCCTCTCTCAAAATCCGCGGAATCCGAGCAGGTGTGTAGTGATGCAACCGAGGCAAGCATCACTGTAACTAACGGATAACTAATTGATAAATAGTATTTTTCAAGACTTAACTCTATAATCACTCCATACCTAGATGTTATTTTTGGCAACACGTATCACGTATCCCATTGTTCTTCCAACACGGTGCCGGTACTGGTAGGATAATGCACAGCGGCGTGGCACGGTCGGACCAGGAAACATAAACAACTGCGTCTACCGAACGGTTGAATAAGTAATTAAAGAGTGGGAATAAAACAACAGGACAATGTACCGTACAAAAAACCTTTCTAGATCAACTACATGTTCCCTTCTTTCACTGTAATCGCACCTTTCACCGATAGATTAAGACACCGACATCGCCTGACACCGTTGATCGTAGGAATCGTAAGATTGAGGTATCAACTGGAGAGAGTTCTTCCATCTCGTCTCTGACACCGTTGATCGTAGAAATCGTAAGATTGAGGTATCAACTGGAGAGAGATCTTCCATCTCGTCCTTGACGCAGTTGATCGCAGGAATCGTAAGATTGAGGTATCAACTGGAGAGAGATCTTCCATCTCGTCTTTGACGCAGTTGATCGCAGGAATCGTAAGATTGAGGTATCAACTGGACAGAGATCTTCCATCTCGTCCTTGACGAAGTTGATCGCGGGAATAGTAAGATTGAGGTATCAACGGGAGAGAGATCTTCCATCTCGTCCTTGACGCAGTTGATCGCAGGAATCGTAAGATTGAGGTATCAACTGGAGAGAGATCTTCCATCTCGTCCTTGACGCAGTTGATCGCAGGAATCGTAAGATTGAGGTATCAACTGGAGAGAGATCTTCCATCTCGTCCTTGACGCAGTTGATCGCAGGAATCGTAAGATTGAGGTATCAACTGGAGAGAGATCTTCCATTTCGTCCTTGACGCAGTTGATCGCAGGAATCGTAAGATTGAGGTATCAACTGGAGAGAGATCTTCCATTTCGTCCTTGACGCAGTTGATCGCAGGAATCGTGAGGTATCAACTGGAGAGAGATCTTCCATTTTGTCCTTGACGCAGTTGATCGCAGTAATCGTAAGATTGAGGTATCAACTGGAAAAAGATCTTCCATCTCGTCCTTGACGCAGTTGATCGCAGGAATCGTAAGATTGAGGTATCAACTGGAGAGAGATCTTCCATCTCGTCCTTGACGCAGTTGATCGCAGGAATCGTAAGATTGAGGTATCAACTGGAGAGAGATCTTCCATCTCGTCCTTGACGCAGTTGATCGCAGGAATCGTAAGATTGAGGTATCAACTGGAGAGAGATCTTCCATCTCGTCCTTGACGCAGTTGATCGCAGGAATCGTAAGCTTGAGGTATCAACTGGAGGGAGATCTTCCATCTCGTCCTTGACGCAGTTGATCGCAGTAATCGTAAGATTGAGGTATCAACTGGAAAAAGATCTTCCATCTCGTCCTTGACGCAGTTGATCGCAGGAATCGTAAGATTGAGGTATCAACTGGAGAGAGATCTTCCATTTTATCCCTGATGCAGTTGTTCGTAGGTATATTGTACGTACCATAAGATTGATATATTTTTTAAATTTTAATACGCACAGTGGGGTGGTGGGTAAGCGTGCGCATGATGGAAATTTGTGGTTGTATGAAAGAGAGATGGCACGACTGATTAATACATTAATAAACAGAAGGACCAGTATCCTTCAACTTTGCAACTTTACAACTTTGTGTGTTGTATCCGTATACAACAATTCATCAAATAAGTAAATAAGTAAATCAATTCATTCTTCCAGATTTTATGAGGTATATTCTGTTTTCTACTAGAATGTAGTAAAATTGATGTATACAAAAAATTGATTTTAAGTAATATTTATGTTTGAATATTCATTAGAGTACCTTTAAAAGTCCTTAATTACCATGTAATTAATTAATTATTAATTGCCTTGCTTTCTTACAGATCACAGCACTTATTGTATTTCGAAATAGTGTAATCTAGAGTAAATGTTCGTACACGATCATAGGGTAAGATTTGCATAAAACCCTTGTCCCTATGTGCTATTCTTACTCCATTGTTGGATTATATTTATATGTACTTACATACTTATGGATAGACATGTAATCAACATTGAAAATATCATTTTCTGAAATACGTTACATTACATCAACCTATCAGAAATTCTCATAAGCTCTTCATTCAAACACAGTTGTTTAAGAAATAAAATGACAGATCAGAAGCTGAAGACGAACGTTTAAGGAAACAATTGACAAAATTATTACTTATGTGTTTTCAGCTGGTGAAGATTTTGCTTTGAAAAAACCTCTTTCTTAAAAGGAGAAATTACAAGATTCTCCCAAAATAAACCCGAATCTAAAGAGAAAACTGAAGAAAATGTTCAAAATCCATAGAAAAAATTGACCCACTCAAACAAAATAATAAGTCCAGTAGGCTAGGATGACTACAAGGACCATCCAGACAAAGACTGGATTCAGTGTTAACGTGCATTGGCATAAAACATGCTCCAGTTGCGAAGGAAGGGGAAATTGTATACGTGATTAATGTAAACTGTCATTTTGTATTAATAATGAAAAACATTATTTGTGAAATAAATCACACGAAATATTATTCTTTGAAAATAAAGTTTAAATGCACTTTGTAAACTTCTAACCCACACCATTCGACCTTTTATACATGTAAAATCATAATTATTTTCAAAGTTTCTGTGAAAGGTTCAACTAGAATTGTATCGTTACATGAAATGTCCAGTAGTAGTTCTGAAAAAGTTAAAAAGATGACATGTTTCACGTACAAGATGGCTCGGCGGTTTCCTCACCCGCGCCACGTCCACCGCGCCTCGACCACAACGCGCCACGGACCATGACCGACTCGCCTTCATATTGATTTCTTTGTACAGTATTACATTAGCGTGGTTTGGGCGGACCCTGTACGTGTTATAATGCCGTACAGAACCTCCCTCACGTAGTATCGGTGAAAGCGAGCGCGGATTCGTCGCTCAGATATTCATTAGTCTGCTATAATTGGAGAGACCTCTCACTGCTGTGTCTACATTCGCCTGGGTACTTGTGTAGAGTGTAAAGCCTTGGCAAGTTTATTTTGGTCCTTACTTAAAATTACAACTGAATGTTTGAGCCTAATATTGTTTGTAATAGGCTCCAATCTATTATAAGTAAGTTGATTAAATGATCTCAATTAACTAAATTACGTTTTCAGTCTAGCCCTGCGAGTATAAAATATCTCAATGATGTATACTTCTGACAATATGATATTGTTGTATGTCGAAAATAACAGAATAAATCGATTTCTAGATCGATTTGGCTTCCTAATTTCAAGCCTCAATCTCGAATAAAATAATTCTGTTCTCTTTGTGCTCAAACTAAGCATCCTCGATTTATAAATTATGTACTGGGAGATTGATCTTCCGATCTTTTAGCGAATTTCCCGTAGGGAAGAAGCTATTACCGTAGGTCTCATGGCAAGAGTTAAGCCCGAGACCATGTTATTTTGTCTTCTTTAGGTGCCCAGAGACCAAAAACAATAGTCGTTAAAATTTTAGCGAATTTCCCATAGGGAAGAAGCTATTACCGTAGGTCTCATGGTAAGACTTAAGCCCGGGACCATGTTATTTTTTCTTCTTTAGGTGCCTAAAGACCAAAAACAATAGTCGTTAAAATTTATATATATATATATATATATATATATATATATATATATATATATATATATGTATATATATATGTGTCTGTGAACACGATAACTCTCGTAAAAATGGTCCGATCGAGACAAAATTTGGTAGAGACGTGTATTCCTACAAATGCTCGGACGAGTTCGTAAACCAGACATATCGGTCAATGGGAACGGGTAGTTTGGGGGGGTTTTGTACCCCAAAATGGGGTTTTTTGCGTTTTTCACATGTAATTTTTAAAAATTTCTAATTTTATATTTCACCATTGGAATCAGCTTAAAAAACTACACAGTTAAGTTCCGTAAAGCTTTTCTCTATCTCCAACGGTTACCGAGATATTAAAAAATCTAAACACAGTACGTTGTATTGTGGGGCTCCAATGTTAATCTTATGGAGGATAGGGAAAAATTTATATTTACCATATTAATGAATATTTTTGGATAAAACTTGATATTTAGCTTCATGTAGTTGGGACCCATAAGTTTATGCTTAAAAATCATAGTTTATATGTTTATATGTTTATCATGGCAGCAAACCTGCATACTCTTTTCCCATATTAATCATATCGGGAATAGGCAAACTCCTTTATTTATAGACAGATGTTGATGAAAGTTGGTATAAATGTTAAAATAAAAATTATTTATGGTAGAAATGTCTACTTTCAGTGTTCCTCACAGCAGCTAACCTGCACACTCTTTCCCATGATAATCTAATGGAGAATAGGCAAATAATTCTCATGTTTATGGACAAATTTTTATAAAGCTTGTCATATATTATTATTATTATTTTATTGATTTGGAAATTCGCTGAGTACGCAGGTCTGCTGCGACGGGGGTATTTATATATATATGTATATATATGTATATATATATATATATATATATATGTATATATATGTGTGTGTGTCTGTGAAAACGATAACTCTCGTAAAAATGGTCCGATCGAGACCAAATTTGGTAGAGACGTGTATTCCTACAAATGCTCGGACGAGTTCGTAAACCAGACATATCGGTCAATGGGAACGGGTAGTTTGGGGGGGTTTTGTACCCCAAAATGGGGTTTCTTGCGTTTTTCACATGTAATTTTTAAAAATTTCTAATTTTATATTTCACCATTGGAATAAGCTTAAAAACTACAAAATTAAGTTCCTTAAAGTTTTTCTCTATCTTCAATGGTTACCGAGATATAAAAAAATCTAAACACAGTACGTTGTATTTTGAGGCTCCAATGTTAATCTTATGGAGGATTAGGAAAAATTAATTGTTCACTTATTATCTAATATTTTTGGATGAAACTTGATATTTAGCTTCATGTGGATGAGATCCATACATTTGTGCTAAAAAATCATAGTTTATGTGTTTATCATGGCAGCAAACCTGCATACTCTTTTCCCATGTTAATCATATGGAGATTAGGCAAACTCCTTTATTTATGGACAGATGTTGATGAAAGTTGGTATAATTGTTAAAAAAAATTTTAATGGTATAAATGGCTACTTCCAGTGTTCCTCAATGCAGCAAACCTACTCACTCTTTCCCATTTTAATCTTATGGAGAATAGGCAAATAATTCTCACGTTTATCGACAGATTTTTACCAAACTTGTCATATATTATTATTATATTATTGATTTGGAAATTCGCTGAGTACGCAGGTCTGCTGCGACGGGGGTATTTTGTAATATTAAGTTAAAAGTCTACCAAATTAACATTGAGATTATGGAGAATCAAATGTAAACAATACAAACCAAAACAGCTGTTTATAACCGTTTGACAGTTGTTGATTGAAGATGGTGGTGAACAATATGTGAATAGAGGTTTTTCATAAATATTTATTTATTTACGTAATAAATCAAAATTATCAGGTTACTAAACAATTTGTAAAATCTTAAGGGTAACATAACTGTGCGAAATAAAATCAGAAAAAGTATTTCCAAAATCTTCGTATTTTGATAGAAAACGTATTCATTGTATTGCTTGAAGCCACTGTAACAAACCAATTAATAGGTGTAAATTGAATTTCTCTTTTTTTCAATCCTCGTTCCTTTTCTAACAAAATCAGTTGATCACAGGCTAATAATAACTGTATGGATAATTAAACAGTAAACGATCGGCTAAAACAATTGAGGTTGGCTAAAATACCTTAAACGGCTTTTTTCATTTGGCAGACGCCGTAGTCCAGCGGTAGCGCGTTGGTCCCGTAAAACGTAGGTCGCGAGTTCCATCCCCGTTAGAGGTACTACGTTTTGTTCAATGCTATATTAATTATAGTGTATTAAATCGGTTTTATTTAACCCACATAAATGTTTTCATTGAGTAATAAATGTGCTTTAATTTTTCTAATTAATTTTTATAATACATGTTTTATTTCATCCGAGCAAAGCTCGGTCACCAGGTACCATATACATATATATATATATATATATATATATATATATATATGTATATTTGCACACGGATCTCGAAAACGGCTCTAACGATTTCCTTTTTAATTTTGGAAATAACTAATTTTTGATTAGAAAATAAGTTTTAGATAAATCTAATGTCAGGGAAAATTCCGGGTTTCTTGTAATATTAAGTAAAAAATCTAAAAAAAAAAATAACATAACGCTTATGGAGAATCAAAATGTAAACAATACAAATCAAAACATCTTTTTATAACCGTTTGACAGTTGTTGATTAAAGATGGTGGTGAACAATATGTGAATAGAGATTATGCATAAATAATAATTTTATGTATGAATGAAAAATTATCAAATTACTAAACAATTTGTAAAAACTAAAGGGTAAAATAACTGTGTGAAATAAAAACAGAGAAAGGTATTTCCAAAATGATTCGTGTTTTGATAGAAACCCTATTCATTATATTGCTTAAAGCCATTGTAACAAACCAATTAACTGGTGAATATTAAATATCTCTTTTGCTTTTCAATACTCATTCTGTTTCAAACAAAATCAGTTGACCAAAGGCTAATAATAACTGTATGGATAATTAAATTCAGTACACGATCAGCTAAAACAATTGAGGTTGGAAAAAAATCCTTAAACGACAGCCCGAATTTGGCCGACGCCGTAGCACAGTGGCTAGCGCTCAGGTTTCAAGAGTAGGAGAATATGAGTTCGATTCCCACTCGGGGTCTACACTATATTTTTGTTCAGTGTTTATGCTATATTAATTAAGGTGTATGAAATCGGTTTTATTTAAACCACACAAATGTTTTCATTGAGGAATAAATTTGTTTTAATTTTGCTAACCAACTTGTATAATACATAATATCCAATACTATAATACGAGCAAGGTTTGTATATATATATATATATTTGCACACGGATCTCGAAAACGGCTCCATTTTCACAATTTTGGATAATAATTTTAGAAGAAAATAAGTTTTTCTAATGTCAGGAAAATTCTTTTTTCTGTAATATTAGTATTCTAAAATTTAACATAGCTTATGGAGAATAGTAAATACAAATCACATATTTTCAAATTTTTCTAATTGGTGTTTCTAGATATTATGTAGATTTCTTGTAATATTTTTAAAATCTAAAAATACATTGATGGAGAATCATGTAAACAATAACCAAAACATTTTTATCGTTTGACGTTCGCCACCGATGCGCTCATTAATAGAGGTTTTTCATAAATATAATGTATAATAAAAAAATATCAGGTTACTCAATTTGTAAAAACTTGGCATCTGTGCGAAATAAACATGATATTCCAAAAATTCGTGTTTTTGATAGAGTATTCCTTGTATTGCTTGAAGCCACTGTAACAAACAATTAATTGTGTAAATTAATTCTCTTTTGCTCAATCCTCATTTGTTTAAACATCAGTTGACCGGAATAATAACTGTATGGATAATTAAACAGTAAATATCGCTTTTTGGAAAAATTCGACATCGTATTGGCCCCGTACAGTTGTAGCGTCGCCTCAATTATAGTGCCGCGATTTCCATCCAATAAATTTTTTCATTGAGTAATAGATGTGTTTTTAATTTTTCTAATTAATTTTATAATAAATCTTATTCTCCAGCAAACTTAATACTCTTATTCTATCCGAGCAAAGCTCAGTCACCAGGTACTATTTATTTTATGTATTTAATAAATCAGCTCCGATCAGTGGCCAAATACCCCATATTACACAAAAAATCAAAAATCCTAGAACAGGAAACAAGTTTTGCCTGGACAGTGCTTGTCTTGTAGTATAAGATTCCGAATTAGTATCTCATAGGTGGATTGCACGGGTCGTCAGCGTACTACATAGTTCAACCCACGTCTATGATTTGGCTAAACTTTCTTAATTATGATTCGATACCGTTTGAATGTTCTGTATTTTTTATAGCAGTGTCCAGAACGGGCGAGCGATCATGATCTTAAACCTGCGAGATTCGTCGACCGTTCGCCACCGACCCGCGCTCATTAAAGGGATCCTTTCTTTACCGACCACTATAACTATAAGTCAACCCACGAGCCCCCTCAACACTTCCCCTTGTCAGTTACCTGCGTACTATCTTGGCGTGGGCATGTCGTAGGCTGCCGATGATATTTTCCAAAACCGTCATGTAAATGAGAGTGCCATAGCCAGCCAAGCCACACAGAGTGTCGCCAGCGAACAGAACGTCATCGGAGGCGTTCCCTGCTACGCCCGGTCTGTCGCAACAGCTCCCGGTGACCGGAAATGATTAGACTCTGTCAGTGAGGTAATCCGGTCCATTTCCGGTGTTCAATTGTCCATTGGTTCACACGTCCAAGGTTGTAGCGTCTTGTAGCCCCGAGATTTGTAGTGCCGACGGTCTGACAATGCAAGACCAGATCGCAATTCTTCTTCGTTTGCTCAGGGTGAGTCACGATCTTGCCTGTTTCCAGGTCGAATTTCACTTGCACCTCATTTTGGGACTCTCTCTCGTTCAAATTATGTCACTAAAGTAACCACTGACGTACAATAAGCAAATTTGTAAAATACAACTATATACACATACAAATAAATTAATGTGTAAAATAAATCGATACAATTTGTGAGTTTGCATGAAAAAGCGAGTGTGTGTTAGAACAAATACTAGTCACAATATCAAAACTAATTCAGAATAGTACAAACTATGAACCCATTATTATATTTCGATGACTACTTAAAATTTTAGTCGATCCATTCGTACAGTTTTTGTATATGTTATTAGCCCTAAAAGGACAAATGCGACAGATATGTACATATCAACTTAATTACTGATGTAATATTTCTTTTTGTCGGCTGTTACTTATAAAAATACATCTTTCTTCTATTCTTCTTTCTTCTTCAATTCTAAAATTTCATCCCATTAGACTAGTGGTTCACTGGAGTCATTGTTCTTCGTTTCGTAAGGTGAATTTTTAAAACCGGCACTTTATATTATCCCCGAATAACCCGCGACTACTCTTAGCCTAATCACAACCTGTTCACCATCGCATGTCTCCTCTCAATTCTCTCTTCATAAGTGTACATTTTAACGGTTCACCGGTCAAAAAATCTGACTGAAAGTGGAAATTATTCTAAAGATGCCGCTCCCGGAAACGTCTACAGTTATCACGTCATCCCTCATTATCACGGCGCCTCCAACACCATCCCTTCATCGGTGTTGTCCTCATCCATTGCATGTGATGCTCCCCGCGACGTCTACAGTTATCACGTCATCCCTCATTATCACGCCGCCTCCAACACCACCCCCTCATCGGTGTTGTCCTCATACACTCCATGTGATGCTCCCGCGACGTCTATAGTTATCACGTCATCCCTCATTATCACGCCGCCTCCAACACCATCCCCTCATCGGTGTTGTCCTCATCCACTGCATGTGATGCTCCCCGCGACGTCTACAGTTATCACGTCATCCCTCATTATCACGCCGCCTCCAACACCATCCCTTCATCGGTGTTGTTCTCATCCATTGCATGTGATGCTCCCAGCAACGTCTACAGTTATCACGTCATACCTCATTATCACGCCGCCTCCAACACCATCCCCTCATCTGTGTTGTCCTCATCCATTGCATGTGATGCTCCCCGCGACATCTACAGTTATCACGTCATCCCTCATTATCACGCCGCCTCCAACACCATCCCCTCATCGTTGTTGTCCTCATCCACTGCATGTGATGCTCCCCGCAACGTCTGTCACCTCATTATCACGCCGCCTCCAACACCATCCCCTCATCGGTGTTGTCCTCATCCACTGCATGTGATGCTCCCCGCGACGTCTACAGTTATCACGTCATCCCTCATTATCACGCCGCCTCCAACACCATCCCCTCATCGTTGTTGTCCTCATCCACTGCATGTGATGCTCCCCGCAACGTCTGTCACCTCATTATCACGCCGCCTCCAACACCATCCCCTCATCTGTGTTGTCCTCATCCACTGCATGTGATGCTCCCCGCGACGTCTACAGTTATCACGTCATCCCTCATTATCACGCCGCCTCCAACACCATCCCCTCATCTGTGTTGTCCTCATCCACTGCATGTGATGCTCCCCGCAACGTCTACAGTTATCACGTCATCCCTCATTATCACGCCACCTCCAACACCATCCCCTCATTGTTGTTGTCCTTATCCACTGCATGTGATGCTCCCCGCAACGTCTGTCACCTCATTATCACGCTACCTCCAACACCATCCTCTCATCGTTGTTGTCTTCATCCACTGCATGTGATGCTCCCCGCAACGTCTGTCACCTCATTATCACGCCGCCTCCAACACCATCCCCTCATCGTTGTTGTCTTCATCCACTGCATGTGATGCTCCCCGAAACGTCTGTCACCTCATTATCACGCTACCTCCAACACCATCCCCTCATTGTTGTTGTCTTCATCCACTGCATGTGATGCTCCCCGCAACGTCTGTCACCTCATTATCACGCTACCTCCAACACCATCCCCTCATCGTTGTTGTCCTCATCCACTGCATGTGATGCTCCCCGCGACGTCTACAGTTATCACGTCATCCCTCATTATCACGCTACCTCCAACACCATCCCCTCATCGTTGTTGTCCTCATCCACTGCATGTGATGCTCCCCGCGACGTCTACAGTTATCACGTCATCCCTCATTATCACGCCGCCTCCAACACCATCCCCTCATCTGTGTTGTCCTCATCCACTGCATGTGATGCTCCCCGCGACGTCTACAGTTATCACGTCATTCCTTCATCACGTATCACGCCTCCGCCTCCAACACCATCCCCTCATCGTTTTTGTCCTCATCCACTGCATGTGATGCTCCCCGCAACGTCTACAGTTATCACGTCATCCCTCATTATCACGCCGCCTCCAACACCATCCCCTCATCGTTGTTGTCCTCATCCACTGCATGTGATGCTCCCCGCAACGTCTGTCACCTCATTATCACGCTACCTCCAACACCATCCCCTCATCGTTGTTGTCTTCATCCACTGCATGTGATGCTCCCCGCAACGTCTGTCACCTCATTATCACGCCGCCTCCAACACCATCCCCTCATCGTTGTTGTCTTCATCCACTGCATGTGATGCTCCCCGAAACGTCTGTCACCTCATTATCACGCTACCTCCAACACCATCCCCTCATTGTTGTTGTCTTCATCCACTGCATGTGATGCTCCCCGCAACGTCTGTCACCTCATTATCACTCTAATACACCAACCATTATGTTGTTGTCCTTAATCCACTGCATTGTGATGCTCCCGCGCCAACGCTACCTCCAACACCATCCCCTCATCGTTGTTGTCTTCATCCACTGCATGTGATGCTCCCCGCGACGTCTACAGTTATCACGTCCTCCCTCATTATCACACCGCCTCCAACACCATCCCCTCATCTGTGTTGTCCTCATCCACTGCATGTGATGCTCCCCGCGACGTCTACAGTTATCACGTCATCCCTCATTATCACGCCGCCTCCAACACCATCCCCTCATCTGTGTTGTCCTCATCCACTGCATGTGATGCTCCCCGCGACGTCTACAGTTATCACGTCATCCCTCATTATCACGCCGCCTCCAACACCATCCCCTCATCGTTGTTGTCCTCATCCACTGCATGTGATGCTCCCCGCAACGTCTGTCACCTCATTATCACGCTACCTCCAACACCATCCCCTCATCGTTGTTGTCTTCATCCACTGCATGTGATGCTCCCCGCAACGTCTGTCACCTCATTATCACGCTACCTCCAACACCATCCCCTCATCGTTGTTGTCTTCATCCACTGCATGTGATGCTCCCGCAACGTCTGTCACCTCATTATCACGCTATCTCAACACCATCCCCTCTTCGTTTTTGTCTTCATCCACTTGCATGTGATGCTCCGCTAACGTCTGTCACTCATTATCACACCCGTAGACTCTCCAACACCATCCCTCATCGTTGTTGTCTTCATCCACTGCATGTGTTGCTCCCCGCAACGTCTGTCACATACCATTATCACGCTTACCTCACACCATCCCCTCATGGTGTTGTCTTTATCCACTGCATGTGGATGATGCTCCCCGCAATACGTCGGTCACCTCATTATAACGCCGCCTCCAACACCATCCTATTCGTTGTTGTCTTCACTCCACTGAATGTGATGCTCCCCGAACGTCTGTCACCTTCATTATCACGCTACTACAACACCATCCCCTCATTGTTGTTGTCTTCATCCACTGCATGTGATGCTCCCCGCAACGTCTGTCACCTCATTATCACGCTACCTCCAACACCATCCCCTCATCGTTGTTGTCCTCATCCACTGCACGTGATGCTCCCCGCAACGTCTGTCACCTCATTATCACGCCGCCTCCAACACCATCCCCTCATCGTTGTTGTCTTCATCCACTGCATGTGATGCTCCCCGCAACGTCTGTCACCTCATTATCACGCTACCTCCAACACCATCCCCTCATCGTTGTTGTCTTCATCCACTGCATGTGATGCTCCCCGCAACGTCTGTCACCTCATTATCACGCTACCTCCAACACCATCCCCTCATCGTTTTTGTCCTCATCCACTGCATGTGATGCTCCCCGCAACGTCTGTCACCTCATTATCACGCCGCCTCCAACACCATCCCCTCATCGTTGTTGTCTTCATCCACTGCATGTGATGCTCCCCGCAACGTCTGTCACCTCATTATCACGCTACCTCCAACACCATCCCCTCATCGTTGTTGTCTTCATCCACTGCATGTGATGCTCCCCGCAACGTCTGTCACCTCATTATCACGCTACCTCCAACACCATCCCCTCATCGTTTTTGTCCTCATCCACTG
Organism: Nephotettix cincticeps; assembly: GCA_023375725.1. Classification (NCBI taxonomy): domain Eukaryota; kingdom Metazoa; phylum Arthropoda; class Insecta; order Hemiptera; family Cicadellidae; genus Nephotettix; species Nephotettix cincticeps. The sequence goes on along the minus strand of CM041786.1, from coordinate 80,674,673 downwards.
CATGTGATGCTCCCCGCAACGTCTGTCACCTCATTATCACGCTACCTCCAACACCATCCCCTCATCGTTTTTGTCCTCATCCACTGCATGTGATGCTCCCCGCAACGTCTGTCACCTCATTATCAAGCCGCCTCCAACACCACCCCCTCATCGTTGTTGTCCTCATCCACTGCATGTGATGCTCCCCGCAACGTCTGTCACCTCATTATCACGCTACCTCCAACACCATCCCCTCATCGTTTTTGTCCTCATCCACTGCATGTGATGCTCCCCGCAACGTCTGTCACCTCATTATCAAGCCGCCTCCAACACCACCCCCTCATCGTTGTTGTCCTCATCCACTGCATGTGATGCTCCCCGCAACGTCTGTCACCTCATTATCACGCTACCTCCAACACCACATCCTCCTCCGTGTTGTCCGCATCCACCCCACTGATGATCTCCATGTACACTTCTTGTGATGGCCTCAACTGATATTGCACCGTTCCTCTGTCTTTTTTACCCTGGTTTTTGCGACGTGTGGCTGTTGTTATCAGCTTAGAAATGCTGGTAGACTGTATAAACACACCTAATATGAACCCGATGTCGAATTTTACCAATCTAGTATGATGGGGAGGATTTTACAAGTTATAGATTTTTACGTTGCAGAAAAATCTGAAACGAACCAATTATCAATTATTTTTATCTTTTTCACAATACCTAACAATCCGTTATAGATGTCTTTAGGAAAGTCTACCTTTAGAAAACATTAAAAAAATAACTATACGTGATAACTTGTTTCTATTTTTAATTGTGTATAACTTCCTGCACATTTCAACACAATAGTTTTCAATTTAACTTTTTTAATTGTTTTATAATGTTGGGATATGCAAAAGTAACGCTAAACTTTATAACGTGAACTTATTGTTGGAATTTATTGTTGTTTATTGTTGTTAACGTGAATTTTAGATTGGAATAACAAAATTGTAAATTAAGAAGATTTTTAGTCTGTATAACTTAAAAAAAGATTGTTGGTTTATCATTATAGTTTTTGACATAATGTACATTTTATAACAGAAAAAAACTTTTCGTTATCTAAATACCCATTTCAATCAGAACAAGTAACTAAACTTACTTTAATACAAATAGGACGTGTACTAACCAACAAGAAACATTGAAGTTTAGCTGATCTCTTTTCCACAGTGAAATAAGTACTGAATATAATAATGTTTTATCAGCGTTGCAACTGACACAGAAAAACGATGTACATTACTTTACAGAAAATGTTTGTATTTACTTCCCAGTGGGAAATAGGTTAGATCATGGATATGTCTAAAGGGAATGTTTTCAGTTCATCTAAACAGCTGTTCTTATAATCAAACTATGATGTCACTGACCAAATGACGTCACGGTTTCAAATTTTGGTGCCGCAAATTGCCAACATCCCCAGAGCTAAGACATATCCATGTCAATGAGCTATGAAAAATAATCACTCGAAAGTTTTGATCAAATATGTCTTAAATTGACGACCATCAAATGCAAAATATTTTGAAAACACGAAAAGTCTTTTTTTATCATCTGACCACCCGACCCCACTTTACTGACCAACCTAATAAAGGTTTTTCGGATCAAACTGTTTCTTTCTCAAGTCACTCATACTGTCTCATTTTCCATTGTTAAATGCAATAAATAACAATGCAAAAGTGTTTGGTTACAGTGTTTATTGTAGATCAGAGCCTACCCTTGATCACGTGGCTGGATGACGTCACCGGGAAACATCTTCGACCGTTGAAGTCCCGTGATTCTCATGTCCGTGAAAACATTGACCTTGTCACAGAGCTCTACAGTCTACAGGGGCGTTGAGGGGCCCGTGGGATTCTGACTATAGAGGCCTTAGTTCTGAAGTGTCTTAGAGATCTTAAAAATATCTTAATAAAACTAATATTTTTATTGAAGCCGCTGTGTGGGTTTAAGTGGAAATATGTGTTTGAATACCTTCGAAAAAGGGCCTTAAAGTAAACAAACTATTATGATTCATTTTGTACTTATATAATAATGACTTACGTCTCACAGTTCATATGATTTTTGGCCATTCAATCTTGTGTCAGGACGGCATTTTCAAGGACGTTCTACCCGTTAAGAATTCGTCATAAATTAAAACACAAAATACAACATACGCTGACACATAAAGTTCGAATACGATCAAAACAGTTCTACCTGTAGGCCTAATTTTAATTTAAATTAATAAATCTCAAAACTAATAGCCAAATAGCCAGGTTAATAAGGTTCCCTATCTCAGATACCGATTACGACAGAGAATTAAACATTACCAAACTGATCAAACCTAATATAGTTAATAGATTAGTTTAGAGATTTATCTATAAAAATAAAGAGATACATCCCCAAGCAATGTACCGAACCATCCGAGAAAAAGTACGTTTGCATAGGATACACTGGCCCAAAATGGATTGAGTAAAGTTTAAGAATCATAAAATTCATTTAACTTATCGAACCAAGAACAAAACTAAAAACTTTATCCCAGAAAAATAAGAAGTTATTAATACCAAAAATTTGATATTTGTAAAATAGAATATGCAGATTGTCACGATTTTTATACTTGGCAAACTGGCAGAGGTTTCACACAACGATAAAACCCCCGTTGCAATAGACCTGTGTACGCAGCGAATTTCCAAGGGAATAATATAATAATAATAATATATGACAAGTTTTATCAATATCTGTCGATAAATAAGATAATTATTTGCCTATTCTCCATAAGATTAACATGGGAAAGAGTGTGCAGGTTTGCTGCTGTGAGGAACACATGACCTATATTTTTTTTAGTATGATAATATGGCCTAACCACATTAAGCTAAATATCAAGTTTCATCCAAAAATATAGAATGATAAGTGAAATATTAATTTGTCCTTATCCTCCATAAGATTAACATTGGAGCCCCAAAATACAACGTACAGTGTTTAGATTTTTTAATATCTCAGTAACCGTTGGAAATAGAGAAAAACTTTAAGGAGCTTAACTGTGTAGTTTTTAAGCTGATTCTAAAGGTGAAATATAAAATTTGAAATTTAAAAAAATTGCATGTGAAAAACACAAAAAAACCCATTTTGGGGTACAAACCCCCTCCAAACTACCCGTCCCCATTGACCGATATGTCTGGTTTACGAACTCGTCCGAGCATTTGTAGGAATACACGTCTCTACCAAATTTGGTCTCGATCGGACCATTTTTACGAAATTTATCGTGTTCACAGACACACACACACACACACACACATATATATATATATATATATATATATATATATATATATAGAGCTTATCGAGATTGTAAAATAATATTGGAGGTTTTCGAAGCTACCACTCGACAGAAACCATGATTTGAATAATCATAGCTCAGCCATCTCATATATTATGTATCAACCATTTTAATATATATTATAGTTCACATTTTTATAAACAGTATAAACGAGGTTGTGTTCAAATGAGACTGAAGAGGCAAGAGCGTAGTGGGGCTGCACAAGGAGCTGGACCAAACCTGTAGGTCAGGATTCCAACGGGGTCGAGAGTCGAGACTGCTGGAATCCCACAGTAATTGTCTCATTGACAACTATGTAAGGGACATCACCCGGAGAAAGGTTGAGTGCGGCGTGTAGGTAGCGTACTTACTGGACCAGGTGAGCGTCGCTAGTATCAAACAGTGAGTGATCGATGGCCGAAAACATGTAGTCAATCCACTAGGATTGTAGGCAGCGTACTTACTGGACCAGGTGAGCGTCGCTAGTATCAAACAGTGAGTGATCGATGGCCGAAAACATGTAGTCAATCCACTAGGATCGTAGGCAGCGTACTTACTGGACCAGGTGAGCGTCGCTAGTATCAAACAGTGAGTGATCGATGGCCGAAAACATGTAGTCAATCCACTAGGATCGTAGGCAGCGTACTTACTGGACCAGGTGAGCGTCGCTAGTATCAAACAGTGAGTGATCGATGGCCGAAAACATGTAGTCAATCCACTAGGATCGTAGGCAGCGTACTTACTGGACCAGGTGACGTCGCTAGTATCAAACAGTGAGTGATCGATGGCCAAAACCCTGTAGCCAATCCACTATCGACGTAGGCAGCGTACTTACCGGACCATTTGATCGGCGCTAGTATCACATAGTGAGTGATTGATGTGCGATAACCTGTGGCCAATCCACCACCATCGTAGAAAGCGTACTTACCAGACTAAGTGATTATCGCTAGTATCACTTAGTGGGTAAGTGATGGCCGATAACCTGTAACCAATATACTAGCATCGTAGGAGGCGTACTAACTGGACCAAAGGAGTGTCGCTAGTATCACAGAATGACCATGTGATGGCCGATAATCGGTAGCCAATCCACCAGCATCGTAGGAAGCGTATTTACCGAAACAAGTGAGTGTCGCTTTTATCACAGAGTTAGTGAGTGATGGCCAATAACCTGTAGCCATCCACACGCATCGTAGGAAGCGTACTAATTGGATCAAGGGAGTGTCGCTAGTATCACAGAATGACCGAGTGATGGCCGATAACTTATATTCAATCTTTTAGCATCGTAGGGAGCGTACTTACCGGACCAAGTGATCGTTGCTATTATCACTTAGTGAGTGAGTGATGGCCGATAACCTGTAGCCAATCAACAATCATCGTAGGACGCGTAGTAACCGAACTATGTGATCGTCGCCAATATTAGAATGAGTGAGTGATGAAGTGAAGGTTTATAGTAGTTTTAGGTTATAACATTCAAATTAAATATGAATAATAATATGTTTTTATGGCTTAAATGAGTAAATATACATGCTTATTAAAATTTTATTTAATTCCTATGTTATTACCTATTTATTTATGACAGAGTAAGAATGTGAAAAATATATCATCCTCAACTTAAAAAGGTTGCTTGGCTACCTAGAAGGTTACTTCAAAATATTGTGATATGTAAGCGACTATTGATGACTAATTTCCAGCGTCAAGTCAAAAGCTCTTTCTAAGCGTTATTCGATAAATGAGGAGTAAAGGACGGTCGCCGCAAGGTCGACCACTCGGAGTGTGGTGTAACCCGGGTTACATAACATACTATCCTACGCTACAGTATACTGCCACTGGCCACCATCTGCATCTGCACATACTTATTATTTAAACCTATCGGTTCTAAATTAAATTGAAACAATCAAAACTCAAAATTACATAGATTTTAATGTAAGTCTAAACAGCGTACGTAAAGCATTAAGTGTGTTTGAAATTTTATTGTATACGTCCTCTTACACCTGCGTCACATGAGCCTGATTCTCACAATTGGTTACTTCGTCTTCCACCTGCGTTACATGAGCCTGATCCTCACAATTGGTTACTTCGTCTTCCACCTGCGTTACATGAGCCTGATCCTCACAATTGGTTACGTCGTCTTACACCTGCGTCACAATAGCCTGATTCTCACAAATGGCTACGTCGTCTTACACCTGCGTTACACGAGCCTGATGCTCACAATTGGTTACGTCGTCTTACATGCGTTACACGAGCCTGATTTTCACAATTGGTTACGTCGTCTTACACCTGCGTTACACGAGCCTGATCCTCACAATTGGTTACGTCGTCTTACATCAGCGTTACACGAGCCTGATCCTCACAATTGGTTACGTCGTCTTACACCTGCGTCACATGAGCCTGATTCTCACAATTGGTTACGTCGTCTTACACCGGCGTTACATGAGCCTGATAGCCACAATTGGTTACGTCGTCTTACACCTGCGTCACATGAGCCTGATCCCTACAATTGGTTACGTCGTTTTACACCTGCGTTACACGAGCCTGATGCTCACAATTAGTCACGTCGTCTTACACCTGCGTCACATGAGCCTGATGCTCACAATTGGTTACGTCGTTTTACACCTGCGTTACACGAGCCTGATGCTCACAATTAGTCACGTCGTCTTACACCTGCGTCACATGAGCCTGATCCCCACAATTGGTTACGTCGTCTTACACCTGCATCACATGAGCCTGATCCCTACAATTGGTTACGTCGTCTTACACCTGCGTCACATGAGCCTGATCCCTACAATTGGTTACGTCGTTTTACACCTGCGTTACACGAGCCTGATGCTCACAATTAGTCACGTCGTCACCTACACCTGCGTCACATGAGCCTGATTCTCACAATTGGATACTTCGTCTTCCACCTGCGTTACATGAGCCTGATCCTCACAATTGGTTACTTCGTCTTCCACCTGCGTTACACGAGCCTGATGCTCGTCGTCACCTACACCTGCGTCACTTGGGTCACTGTGATCCTTGCGATTGGTGATCCTTTATTAGGCTGGAAAATTTTAAACTGGACATTGAAAATATCACACATTATACTCAATCGTAGTGTTTTGTCGTAAATACAACATATTGAGTAACTACATTGTCTAAGGAGTGGAAGGTAGGAGTGGCAAAGGCCTTCGGTACTACCTACAAAACGTGTCTCCTTTATCTGTAGTGTTGTCCTCAACACAATCGTTTAATCGTATATACACTATAAATACAACACATATTGAGTTACTGGTTATTTAATGTCATAATGCTTGATAGGACATGTCGTTATCTGTTATAGGACTATTAGGCTAATTCCAATTCTAGTTAATTACGAAGTTAAAATAGTAAGCACGTGGTTCACAAACACCACCTTTAACAGTAAAACCTGATAAGTTTAAAGAAAGCAAACAAACGTCTTTGATTGTTCACCTTTACCATCGCGAGAATACAATACAAAACAGTTGTAAATATTTATGATGGTCTAATAACATAAAAGTAAATAACTCACCGACACGACGTGATCTGTAGCTGCGCAGCGCGGTTACGTTTAATAAAACCATCACACCAGTAAAGTAGATAACTCACCGACACGACGTGATCTGTAGCTGTGCAGCGCGGTTACGTTTAATAAAACCATCACACCAGTAAAGTAGATAACTCACCGACACGACGTGATCTGTAGCTGTGCAGCGCGGTCACGTTATAAAAACCATCACACCGGTAAAGTAAATAAATCACCGACACGACGTGATCTGTAGCTGCGCAGCGCGGTCACGTTTAATAAAACCGTCACACCGGTAAAGTAAATAACTCACCGACACGACGTGATCTGTAGCTGCGCAGCGCGGTCACGTTATAATAAAACCGTCAAACCGGTAAAGTAAATAACTCACCGACACGACGTGATCTGTAGCTACGCAGCGCGGTCACGTTATAAAAACCGTCACACCGGTAAAGTAAATAAATCACCGACACGACGTGATCTGTAGCTGCACAGCGTGGTCACGTTTAATAAAACCGTCACACCAGTAAAGTAGATAACTCACCGACACGACGTGATCTGTAGCTGCACAGCGCGGTCACGTTATAAAAACCGTCACACCGGTAAAGTAGATAACTCACCGACACGATGTGATCTGTAGCTACGCAGCGCGGTCACGTTATAAAAACCGTCACACCGGTAAAGTAAATAAATCACCGACACGACGTGATCTGTAGCTGCACAGCGCGGTCACGTTTAATAAAACCGTCACACCAGTAAAGTAAATAAATCACCGACACGACGTGATCTGTAGCTGCACAGCGTGGTCACGTTTAATAAAACCGTCACACCAGTAAAGTAGATAACTCACCGACACGACGTGATCTGTAGCTGCACAGCGCGGTCACGTTATAAAAACCGTCACACCGGTAAAGTAAATAATTCACCGACACGACGTGATCTGTAGCCGCGCGGCGCGATCACGTTATAAAAACCGTCACACCGGTAAAGTAAATAAATCACCGACACGACGTGATCTGTAGCTGCACAGCGCGGTCACGTTATAAACACCGTCACACCGGTAAAGTAAATAACTCACCGACACGACGTGATCTGTAGCTGCGCAGCGCGGTCACGTTATAAAAACCGTCACACCGGTAAAGTAAATAACTCACCGACACGACGTGATCTGTAGCTGCGCAGCGCGGTCACGTTATAAAAACTGTCACACCGGTAAAGTAAATAACTCACCGACACGACGTGATCTGTAGCTGCGCAGCGCGGTCACGTTATAAAAACCGTCACACCGGTAAAGTAAATAACTCACCGACACGACGTGATCTGTAGCTGCGCAGCGCGGACACGTTATAAAAACCGCGTCACCGGTAAAGTAAATAAATCACCGACACGACGTTATCTGTAGCTGCGCGTCGCTGTCACGTTTAATAAAATCGTCACACCAGTAAAGTAAATAACTCACCGACACAACGTGATCTGTAGTTTCGCGGCGCGGTCACGTTTAATAAAACCGTCACACCGGTAAAGTAAATAACTCACCGACACGACGTGATCTGTAGTTTCGCGGCGCGGTCACGTTTAATAAAACCGTCACACCGGTAAAGTAAATAACTCACCGACACGACGTGATCTGTAGCTGCGCAGCGAGGTCATGTTTAATAAAACCGTCACACCGGTAAAGTAAATAACTCACCGACACGACGTGATCTGTAGCTGCGCATCGCGGTGACGTTTAATAAAACCATCACACCGGTAAAGTAATTAACTCACTGACACGTCGTGATCTAATGAAATAATGATTTATTCCTCCATTATCAGTTATAATATAAAGTACAAATTTCTTAGTTTAGGAAGATACTGATCCTAGGAAGATACTGTTTAGGAAGATCTTAGTTAGGTTAGGAAGCCACTGTTACAAGTAGTGTGGCTAGTTTGAATAAAACAAAAAACAGGTTAAAAACTAGAAACTTATGAGTCCAGTCCTTCAAGTAAAAACAGAACTGAAGATAAGTTGCTCCTCGCAGCGTTCTCATTGGAGATGAATAAAATAAATGCACAACTTACTGATGTTATGAGGCCTGTAAAATTATTTAGATTCAGGTAATAAAAATTAAAGATTAAATTTAGTTTATAGTTTTAATAAGAAATAAGAATCTACATATTTATTATAGGAAATTGCATCACAGTGCTCTCTGGGCTGCATATCACCAACATTTTGACAGCCTTCCATCAGGACAACGGCTTCCTTGAATTGATACTCATAAACAAACCGGACAAACCTTATTTTCATAGCACTTTATATGTAAATAATCTTAAAATTATATATTTATATTTTCAATCTTCGGTTTATTAGAACAAAATACAGGTTATTACACGTTTATCTATTTACATTGACATAAACTAACTAAAAATTTACTCGTAAAACTCATAATAATAATAATCAAAACTCAAATAAATAATAAAAAATGTTACTCAATATAGTATTTAATGACATTATTGACACTTTTTGCTTGAAAAAACGAGAGGCAGCGTTCAATACGGCAACAGCGCGGTCGCGTCCGTGTCCTATTGGCTAGAGCTCAACGGACTTCTCTCCTGGCGCTTACTGTAGCCCTATTGTTGTATTGTTTTCATGGATGATAAGACAAATAACCATTCAAGGCCTAATGGCTGTAACCGAATACATCTTCACAAGTAGCCTTGTGCCTTGTGACTTTTTTTATTTATAGCTCAGCTTAAGAATATGTGCCAACATATTTTTTGTGCACCTCTATAATTTATCTGATAAGCGATGGGAAGTCGTTTATCTTCATGCAGGTTTGGCCTAATACAAATGAATAAACCGTTTTGGTAATTTTTATCAATATGACCTCCATTACTTTTTTAAGTAGGTAATTAATGTATAAAAATAGCCTTAAATAAAAGTGGGTCCAACAGCCGTAGAATGAACAGCTCCCTCGAGTCACACCTCGATTTTTTAAGAGCATTTGATATTCCCCTCTTAACTTTGTGACCTGCGTTGTATTAGCCAATTACTCTAATAATTTTACCCAATACATCACTCTCGCTCCGTTATAGGCAATTGATTTTTGCCAATAGCAACTTGTGGTTTATCGAGTCAAAAGCCTGAGAGCATCAATCAGCTCACTGAAATGGTTTACCAGGGCAGTGCAAGAACTACGATTATTTCTGAACAGATTGTGTCTTTAGTAGAATACTGTTTGATGTAATGTGCTCTTTTATTTGGCAGACCACAATTTTTTCAAGAATTTGGAAAGCGCTGCTAATACTGTGATGGTCTTAGGTCATAGACTCCTTTGGGGAAGGTTTTTTTCGGGAGTGGATGTAAGATATTTTTTTTCCATTGGTTTGTAAACACCCCATTTATGAGTGGCAGATTAACAAGATGAGTTATAGCCCCTATGGCATTCGGGCTCACAGCCTTAATCATTTGTATAGAGATGTTATCACTTCCAACCGCGCATACTAAATCATGCGTGGTTGGAAGTTAAGAGTAGTGACCAGTAGAAGTTAGGTTTTGGAAATAGATCAGTGACACAAATTGAACTTCGTTGAGTCACTGGTCTAAAATTCAGATTGCTTTCAAAATCTCTCAGGCGGTTGGTGTTGAAATAATTTATTGTACCATCACTTGCATCGCAACCTTTTTCCATGCCTAATTCCTCAAGGATATTTCTTGTATTTTTCCTGTATCAACACTTTCTGTTCATTTCTCACGCTTTTATAATGATTCCAATCGTCACTGTCATCAGTGTTTATATAATTGTTTTTCCAAGGTACCTTTTTCCTTGTAACTCTCTTACGGTACTTACGATTGGGACTTGCTTGTTATAAACCTTCGTTATGCTTGATGAGTACTCTGCGACGGCTTGTTCTCATCTCCATCCCTCCGTCTAACAATGTGGCCGGACTCTCGTTAGTCGAGTAATGACTCTTGGATCGCGTTAAAGAGTCGGTGTAGGCACTTGGCCTTATTACTAGATAAAATACGGTGTTTGTTTACTGTATTTTATTTGTCCACTAGTTTGTTCACAAACAACACGATCGCCTTCGCCCTATCCTGCGGCCTATTTTGTAACTCATTTAGCACTGCTTCAGACTTATAGTCACCGTTTTTAATTTTAAGACGCATCCATATGGGGATACATATTCTTATATTAAACATATCATTTCGTTTTCAGGATAAAGATGAACAGACGAGGTTGGAAATGAAACATCGAAAGGAGGAGGACGACTTGTACAGGAAGTTCGCGAGGCAACGCGAGGAGGAAGATAAGAGGATGAAAGAAGAGTTTAGGGTGAGTTACTGGGTTTTGTGAGGAATCTTATCGTAAAACTTATCAATAGCTACTTGATAAATTCCAACATAAAGTAATAAATTTCATTCAGAGAGGTCCAGGAAGAACTCACAGTATCTTAAACAATTGTGTTATGTTTTAATGTATATACTAACCAAGTGGCCCAACCAATTTACCAACTTATATATTATTGGAGATGGACAAATTTCCTTCGAGTTATGTCTACATGTGTAAATGAGGAGCATTACGTATTTGGATTAATAACACATCAAACACGTAAAACCGCATTCACTGTATAAAACCCCATTTTAGGAAGTGTTTCCCCCACTATCACCCATTACTTGATCGTAAAAGAATAGGCTTTTGGTACAAAATTGTGGTGTGTAACGCTTAGCCTCAATAATATATTCAAATTCCGAATAGGGATTGAGTTTAATACTAATAATAGCTAGGTTAGGTAACGTAACGTAGTGCTATAACGTTCCATAGATAGAGGGGAGGGAGGGAACTTTGGGACAACCGGTATGTGTTTATTTTGTTTGAATTTGTTATTTTTGTATACATTTATCAATACTGTACAGTAATGCAAATTGTTTGTAACAAGTAATCCGGAGTTCTCTGGAAATTGGTCAAATTCCTCTTCGGTGAAAAGTAGAGTAAGCATTTAGATTTTGGTAACGTAGTGAAAGAGCTCAATTAATTGCAAAGTAATACAAAAAGTAAATACATTACGTTATTTGATGAGTAATTGTATATGATGATAAGAAATTCGTTCATGATATATGAGATAACATTGTTACTATCTTTTCTTTCATCAAAATTTATGTAAATTTAAAGCAATCTACAATGGTAGGAAGATGTAAATAAATAAATAAATTTAATTATCTTCAATTAACTAACACTATTCTGATTGAACAATTTCTGGGAATAGTTTTTTCCATTCACAGGAAGTAAAAAATTTTGTCTTTATAAACAAGCATTTGAAGGTTTTTGTAAGGTAAAATTAAAGACATGTGTTATTAAGAGTAATTTTCTGTCGATTTGAAGTTGTCTTTAATACGAGTAGTTGGACGTTCTCTAAGTACTGACAGTTAATTTCGAAGCAACAGGTGCGTCCTGATTGGGCGAAGTTTCAAAAAATATTCATTAATTACAGGACGAGTGGGAGAAAGAACTGGAACGGCTAACGAGTCGGTTCGAGCGAGAGTTGCAGACCAAAAGGAAGAGGCCGGAGGACCAAAAGGTGCTGACGTTGAGGTTGCAGCAGGAGAGGGAGGACCTGGAGAAGAACATGACCATTCGGAGAGATAAGAAGAAGGAGTCGCTGACGAGAAAACTGCTGGAGCACGAGAGGTGAGGAGGCGAGAAGGGGCGTGTAATGCAGCACCTAGTGCAGTGCTCCTAGTAAAATATAGGTCTATAGCTATCATATACCAGCCTCTCTTGGTATAAAGGTTAAGGAACTGTTATATAAAGTTATCAATTTAGATCTCAGGAATTAGTATAGTTAGTAATTTATACCATCACTATAATATTAAAAAGAAGAGGTGGTTTCTGTATGTTTGTTTGTGGGTTTGTGGGTTTGTTGTGGCAAGTTTATGCGAAAAATACTGAACCGACCGGTTTGAAATTTTACACAAAGGTAGATCTTAAACTCATGCAACACATAGGCATACTCATTTTCTTAAAATCCTCTCGGGCTATGCCCTGTAAACGTCCTAAATTTCAATGTTTACATTTTTAGAGATTGAAAACATAAAATTACTTGAATGTCAACAGCTGTGAATACTAAAATTTGACAGTTCGAGAAGAAGGAGAAGAAGAAGAAAGAGCTGCCGTGACCGTCCTAGGTTTCAATGTTTACATTTTCTAATGACAACATCCGTTTGCACTATATTTTGACAGTTCGGGAAGAAGAAGAAATAAAGTTGATTTTCAGATAAACTGCTGGATCGAAATTAGTGAATTATTTGAAATAGCGGAATGGTAGATTTTAAGTTTTTTTCCGACGACTGTCTCTATTACATTAATCCTTATCCTCTCCAATATTTGACATATTTTACTTTGAAATGTTGTAGACGTTCCTGTTTTGTCATTTTGTAATCAATGAAGAATTTATTAACAATACCTTAAATGTATCAGTAGAGCCTACACCTTTCAGCCCTTTTAGCCCGTACTTTGGCTAGTTACCAATATAGCTAGGGTCCACTATTTCCACCTCACTCCGAACTCTGTAGGTTTACTGGTAATAGCCTATTAACGCGCGCCTCAAAGTCCTCCTCGATCTCTTATGCTTTAACTCCATTTTATCCGGGTACAAAAATTGTATTTCAAATCAGTTTTATATTTAAATAATCTTAAGTACCGTAACATGTAGCTATATTAAATAACTACTAAACCATTAATATAAACTCAAATTTGTATACACCACTTCTGTTTAGACAACTCGCTTGTCATCTTTACCGGCGGACGGCCGTGGTTCGCGTCCAAGTATCTGATCGCAATTTGCACGGGAAGCCCTCTAATCATCTGCGGCTTTGGAATGCGACCGGAAGTGTGATATTGGCGACAATCACCCGACTCAGAACTTGTTACGATTAATTTCCTTCGGGTTCCAACTGTTGTTGTCTTTGTCTGTCTCATTTTACTGTTTAATTGTTCGAAGATGACAACTCTTTGTCCTCGCAGTTTTCGGTCAGCATGTTTGCGTTTTTGTAGATTGTTGCATGTATTTGCGTATGCAGTTTAGGGAGTCGTACTTTAATGGTATAAGCTATAACAATTTATAAATTCGAAAATTAAATAATAATAATTATTATTACTTAATAGTTGACCCGGCGAACTTCGTAACGCCTAACAGAAAATACATGTTAACTTTAAGATTGGCCATGTTCTGAAGTCAATTAGCATTGCGGCTTCGTTGTGAAAGCTTTAACTATTCAACAGATGATTATTAAAATAATCCTAATATGTATAAACATTGTAATTATTTTATTTGGCAAACATATAAACACGTTACTTTTAATCATACAGAAAATAAAAAATATAAATAAAGTACACAATTCCCAAAAACCGTAACCTACTATCGTGGTGAATAATGCTGCTCATTTTGTACAGCACATATTTCATAGTTCTACATTAATGAATGATTCATATGGCATTGAATAGTAAAGCATATTGCTAAGGGAGAGTAAACCAACAGCTGTTTTAAGAAATTAAATGTTTTGATTTTGGAAAATCCGTAAACAAACTTATTTACCATAAGGTTAACATTAGAAATTTAAAACACTATAAAATGGAAACTAATTGAATTTATGGAAACTGAATATGCCTAAAGCATGACCGGAGCAGAGACGAATCCGAAAAATCAAAGATCATTAAAATCGGTCCAGCCGTTCTCGAGTTATAATGCATGTAACTAACACGACTTTGTTTTATATTTATATAATAACAAATTATATATTTGTTATACATTTGGAACTTCCAAACAAATTCCGTAAGCTATTATTTTTGGATTTATTTAATATATAGCATATACATTGATTACGAAATTATAACGGAATTCGTTTTATTAAACCGTATATTTTATAACGTTCAATATACGCCTATTTTCTATTTTTACATACTATATTTCCAAATATTATGTTTTCGTATTTTTGATTATAGTGTCAAATTAACAATAAAAGTAGACCGAAAAGTATGAAAATGTAAGGTATTAAGTTATAATAGTTGACATGGACCATTTTTGTCTTAGCTCTATGGGGTATATTGGCAATCCGTCAGACCAAAGTTAAGGATATCTGTTTAGAGAAACTGAAAACATTTCCCTTGGATATATCATGATCTGAGCTTTTTCCCAAAGAGAAATAAATACAACATAGTTTACGTTGAGGTATCAGTTTCCTGCTCAGGTCATGGCCCTACTATCATATGCGGGTGGTATCCCTCAACGATATAGGCCTTTGGTATTTCCATATTTTTCTATACCCCTTCAAAGTACGTAAAGTAGCCTACTCAAATGTTTATGTCTGTATTAAACCTAACATGCTAATTGCCAATCCTACAATGATGATCAACCATCAAATGTTTTTGTCTGAATTCATAGTAAATCTCCAAAAATACAATGCTCATGACGACGTAGTTATCTGTCATTGTCACGATCGAGGTAGTCCTGGGTTGTGACGATGACTGACTACTCGGCCATGACTGACGTATCACACTGGTGACGCGAAGCTGGCCTACACAGACAACACGGTCGAGGTAGTCCTGGGTTGTGACGATGACTGACTACTCGGCCATGACTGACGTATCACACTGGTGACGCGAAGCTGGCCTACACAGACAACACGGTCGAGGTAGTCCTGGGTTGTGACGATGACTGACGACTACTCGGCCATGACTGACGTATCACACTGGTGACGCGAAGCTGGCCTACACAGACAACACGGTCGAGGTAGTCCTGGGTTGTGACGATGACTGACGACTACTCGGCCATGACTGACGTATCACACTGGTGACGCGAAGCTGGCCTACACAGACAACACGGTCGAGGTAGTCCTGGGTTGTGACGATGACTGACGACTACTCGGCCATGACTGACGTATCACACTGGTGACGCGAAGCTGGCCTACACAGACAACACGGTCGAGGTAGTCCTGGGTTGTGACGATGACTGACGACTACTCGGCCATGACTGACGTATCACACTGGTGACGCGAAGCTGGCCTACACAGACAACACGGTCGAGGTAGTCCTGGGTTGTGACGATGACTGACGACTACTCGGCCATGACTGACGTATCACACTGGTGACGCGAAGCTGGCCTACACAGACAACACGGTCGAGGTAGTCCTGGGTTGTGACGATGACTGACGACTACTCGGCCATGACTGACGTATCACACTGGTGACGCGAAGCTGGCCTACACAGACAACACGGTCGAGGTAGTCCTGGGTTGTGACGATGACTGACGACTACTCGGCCATGACTGACGTATCACACTGGTGACGCGAAGCTGGCCTACACAGACAACACGGTCGAGGTAGTCCTGGGTTGTGACGATGACTGACGACTACTCGGCCATGACTGACGTATCACACTGGTGACGCGAAGCTGGCCTACACAGACAACACGGTCGAGGTAGTCCTGGGTTGTGACGATGACTGACGACTACTCGGCCATGACTGACGTATCACACTGGTGACGCGAAGCTGGCCTACACAGACAACACGGTCGAGGTAGTCCTGGGTTGTGACGATGACTGACGACTACTCGGCCATGACTGACGTATCACACTGGTGACGCGAAGCTGGCCTACACAGACAACACGGTCGAGGTAGTCCTGGGTTGTGACGATGACTGACGACTACTCGGCCATGACTGACGTATCACACTGGTGACGCGAAGCTGGCCTACACAGACAACACGGTCGAGGTAGTCCTGGGTTGTGACGATGACTGACGACTACTCGGCCATGACTGACGTATCACACTGGTGACGCGAAGCTGGCCTACACAGACAACACGGTCGAGGTAGTCCTGGGTTGTGACGATGACTGACGACTACTCGGCCATGACTGACGTATCACACTGGTGACGCGAAGCTGGCCTACACAGACAACACGGTCGAGGTAGTCCTGGGTTGTGACGATGACTGATGAGACGTAGTTATCTGTCATTGTATAGAACACAACACGGTCGAGGTAGTCCTGGGTTGTGACGATGACTGACGACTACTCGGCCATGACTGACGTATCACACTGGTGACGCGAAGCTGGCCTACACAGACAACACGGTCGAGGTAGTCCTGGGTTGTGACGATGACTGACGACTACTCGGCCATGACTGACGTATCACACTGGTGACGCGAAGCTGGCCTACACAGACAACACGGTCGAGGTAGTCCTGGGTTGTGACGATGACTGACGACTACTCGGCCATGACTGACGTATCACACTGGTGACGCGAAGCTGGCCTACACAGACAACACGGTCGAGGTAGTCCTGGGTTGTGACGATGACTGACGACTACTCGGCAATGACTGACGTATCACACTGGTGTCGCGAAGCTGGCCTACACAGACAACACGGTCGAGGTAGTCCTGGGTTGTGACGATGACTGACGACTAGTCGGCCATGACTGACGTATCACACTGGTGACGCGAAGCTGGCCTACACAGAGTCTGTGTTAGTATAGATTATTTTGTCCATTTAATTGAACCTAAACTCAGACACTTGAACGGCTTTTAAGTCGTAAAAGTCTTCATATAAAAGTCTTCATTAAAAATGATATAAAAAATACAGTTTTCACACGTCATACACTTGTAGCATTACATTCAATAGTCTCCATATTACTACTCATGGATGAATAAAATGTATTAACCCTGTGTAAATTTGTTCAACTTAACGCTTCGAGGGTCCATCGGGGAAACAGATTTTTGCCAACCGCCCAGCCCCCACCGAGGGCTGGAACCCTAATTAGCCCTCGACCGCCTTTTGGCAATCTCGGTTTCATCCCAAAAATTCTCCCCTTTCTCCCTGAATAATTCCTAAAAAATATATACAGTGAAATTTATATAATATAAAGCCTACAATTCTTAAATGCCTGAAACCAATTAATTATTAGCGAATTTTCCATAGGGAAGAAGCTATTACCGTAGGTCTCATGGCGATACTTAAGCCCGGGACCATGTTATCTTTTCTTCTTTAGGTGCCCAGAGTCCAAAAACAATAGTCGTTAAAATTTATATATATATATATATGTGTGTGTGTGTGTGTGTGTGTGTGTGTGTGTGTGTGTGTGTGTGTGTGTGTGTGTGTGTGTGTGTGTGTGTGTGTGTGTGTGCGTGTCTGTTAGCACGATAACTCTCGTAAAATGGTCCAATCAAGACCAAATTTGGTAGAGACGTGTATTCCTACAAATGCTCGGACGAGTTCGTAAAACAGATATATCGGTCAATGGGAACGGGTAGTTTGGGGGGGGGGGGTTTGTACCCCAAAATGGTGTTTTTTGCGTTCTTCACTTGTAGTTTTTAAAATTTTTTAATTTTATATTTCACCATTGGAATCAGCTTAAAAAACTACACAATTAAGTTCCTTAAATTTTTTCTCTACCTCCAACGGTTACCGAGATATTAAAAAAACTAAACACAGTACGTTGTATTGTGGGCCTCCAATGTTAATCTTATGGAGGATAGGGAAAAATTAATATGTCCCATATTAATGAATATTTTTGGATAAAACTTGATATTTAGCTTCATGTGGTTGAGATCTACCCAGTTATGCTTAAAAATCATAGTTAATATGTTTATCATGGCAGCAAACCTGCATACTCTTTTCCCATAATAATCATATAGGGAATAGGCAAACTCCTTTATTTATGGACAGATGTTGATGAAAGTTGGTATAAATGTTAAGATAAAAATTATTTATGGTAGAAATGTCTAATTTCAGTGTTCCTCACAGCAGCAAACCTGCACACTCTTTGCCATGTTAATCTTATGGAGACTAGGCAAATAATTCTCATGTTTATGGACAGATTTTTATAAAACTTGTGATATTATTATTATATTATTGATTTGGAAATTCGCTGAGTACGCAGGTCTGCTGCGACGGGGGTATTGTATTTGTTATGAATAAAAAAAAAGTGTATGGCAGTATATTTCGTTTAATTGATTCCGCACATTATGATTATCTTTATTTTGGTCATAAAATTATTATGGTAATATAAGTTGAAGGTTACAAGTCTTACTGATTTTAAAGAAATATTAATCGTTAATTCCAATTCAAAATATTGTACCTCTAAACATAGTTCAAAGTAGACAACAGATAGTTCTTCACGGTTAGTAATCTCAAACTTGAAAGGAATTGGGTATCATGCGTTATGCTTTGTTACTCTTGGTCTTCGGCCGCCGCCCTACCTCTGAGTCTAGGACTCCTTATTTCTCCTTATTTCGGTGATTCCAGAGCGAGGGAGGGACTTTAAGAGATAAGGTTGATAATTTGTGGGATTAAACAATGAGACAGGGATTTTCAGGGAGAAAAGGAGGCATTTTTGGGATGAAACCGAGGTTGCCAAAAGGCCGCGGTCGAGGGCTAATTAGGGTTCCGACACTCGGTGGGGGCTGGGCGGTTGCCAAAAATACGTTTCCCCTCCCCTCCCGCCCTTCTCTAGCGCGCTTTCTCCCTCAACCCCGCCGGGCACGAACGAAATCCCTGAAGGACAGCAGTTGCCAAAGTTCCGGACAACGGGTTTTGACACCTTTATGGCCCCCTGCGATAAGAATGGGATAGGCCAAAAGGATAGATGGGAATAAAAGATGGGATAGGTTGCCAAAAGTCCTAGACTCGATCCATCAAATTACTGTGCACGTTTGTTCTTGGGTACAAAGACTACAAAGTTTATATATAGGATATTATAGGGTTAAGAATATCAGGCAATCGTTTGCAGTGTGTAGGCCTAATGACTTTCACAGACGATAACATACGGCTGTTTAGTTCAATCAGTGAGTTTTGTCGGCATATGTCACTGATAGGTAGACACTCCTCACTAGACTTCCTGGACATACTAGTATAATATGTACTCATGCCATTTATCGTGTATCAAATAGTAAATGCATTTTAGACCGAATATAACAATAGATAACATATAATATAACAGAATACAATATAATATAACATAGACACAAAGGTTAGCGTCCAATTAAGTTACAATGGCGTGTTAATAATTAAGATCTCGCTTGCAAAAAAAACATTAACAAAAACATTTTTTGTATTAAGCCTATACTAGATTTCTGAGACCAAAATGACTCCAAGTGTGTTAAGCAGATTGAGTAGGCTACGTGAATAATATTTCAAAGTTTAGAACTGAACACAAGATGGTTCATTTTTTTACTATTAGCGAATTTCCCATAGAGAAGAAGCTATTTCCGTAGGTCTCATGGTAAGACTTAAGCCCGGGACCATGTTATTTTTTCGTCTTTAGGTCCCTAGAGTCCAAAAACAATAGTCGTTAAAATGTATATATATATATATTTTTTTTTGTGTGTGTGTGTGTGTGTGTGTGTGTGTGTGTGTCTGTGAACACGATAACTCTCGTAAAAATGGTCCGATCGAGACCAAATTTGGTAGAAACGTGTTTTCCTACAAATGCTCAGAAGAGTTCGCAAACCAGACATATCGGTCAATGGGAACGGGTAGTTTGGGGGGGTTTGTACCCCATAATGGGGTTTTTTGCGTTTTCACATGTAATTTTTAAAAGTTTCTAATTTTATATTTCACCATTGGTATCAGATTAAAAAACTACACGATTAAGTTCCGTAACGTTTTTCTCTATCTCCAACGGTTACCGAGATATTAAAAAATCAAAACAAAGTACGTTGTATTGTGGGGCTCCAATGTTAATCTTATGGAGGATAGGGAAAAATTAATATTTTCCATATTAATCAATATTTTTGGATAAAACTTGATATTTAGCTTCATGCGGTTGAGATCTATCCATTTATGCTTAAAAATCATAGTTTATGTGTTTATCATGGCAGCAAACCTGCATACTCTTTTCCCATATTAATCATAGTACCTGGTGACCGAGCTTTGCTCGGATAGAATAAGACATGTATCTTACAAGTTAATTAGCAAAATTAAAACAAATTTACTGCTCAATGAAAACATTTATGTGGTTTAAATAAAACCGTTTTAATACCCCTTAATTAATATGGCATAAATACTGAACAAAAATATAGTCCTCGGATGGGGATCGATCACGCGACCTTGCATGAGTGAGATCTGAGCACTACTAACTGAGCTACGGCGTCAGCCGATTTCACGTCATCGTTAAAGAGTTTTTGGCCAACCTCAATTGTTTTAGCTAATCTTATACTGAATTTAAATGTCCATACAGTTTGTTATTATTATCCGGTGACTGTTTTTGTTAGAAACGGAATGAGGATTGAAAAGCAAAAGAGAAATTTAATTTACACCAATTATTTGGTTTGTTACAGTAGCTTCAAGCAATACAATGAATACGTTTTCTATCAAAACATGGAAGATTTTGGAAATACTCTTTTCTGCTTTTATTTCGCACAGTTATGTTACCTTTAAGTTTTTACAAATTGTTTAGTAATCTGATAATTTTACATTTATTACATACATAAAATGAATATTTATGAAAAACCTCTATTCACATATTGTTCCCCGCCATCTGCAATCAAGAACTGTCAAACGGTTATAAACAGCTGTTTTGGTTTGTATTGTTTACATTTTATTCTCCATAAGCGTAATGTTAAATTTTTAGATTTTAAACTTAATATTACAAGAAAACACGAATTTTCCTGGACATTAGACCTATCTAGAACTTATTTTCTACTCGGAAATTAGTTATTTCCAAAATTTAAAGAAATTCCTTATTGTTTTCGAGATCCGTGTGCAAATATATATATATATATATATATATATATATATATATATATATATATATATATACAAACCTTGCTCGTATTGTAGTATTGGATAGGGAATAGGCAAACTGCTTTATTTATGGACAGATATTGATGAAAGCTGGTATAAATGTTAAGATAAAAATTATTTATGGTAGAAATGACTACTTTCAGTGTTCCTCACAGCAGCTAACCTGCTCACTCTTTCCCATGTTAATCTTATGAAACATAGGCAAATAATTCTCATGTTTATGGACAGATTTTTATTAAACTTGTCATATATTATTATTATTATATTATTGATTTGGAAATTCGCTGAGTTCGCAGGTCTGCTGCGACGGGGGTATTTTGATATTTCCGGTAACTTTGTATATTGGCCAACAAAATGAATGTTTATATTATTAGTACCTGGTGACCGAGCATTGTTCGGTGAAATATATAGGACTAGACCTAAACGTGTATTTAAAAATAACACAATCTTTAAATAATATTTAATATATAAACATTTAAATAATCCATCAAGAAATCACCGAATTGGTATTTCTCCGCGCTACCAATCCAGACACAGCGGCCGCTTGGGCCAGTGAGTTTAGGTAATTTTAACTGGCCTTGGTAATTTTATATATATAGATTTTAAGTACACCATGAAATTGACACATTGAACATAAACGAAATGGCAGAAATTTGTAAGTGCATCTGAGTTTATATTCACATGAATGTTCAGTTTTATTGAAGGACCTCGAGATTGTTTATTTTATTTTTTACGGTGACACTCTTTTTTTACATTTGTTTAACTATATGGGAAGAGTACCATATATATTTATACATGCATTATCCAATAGTCACAAAACTCTGATTAATTAGATATGAGATCGAAATGAGCTGAAATATAACAGATATCACAAAACAATAATAAATAACGATACATATCATTATTGGTAACAAAATGAGAATATTATAACACAGGTTTATTTAGACTAAGCTAAAGGACTTGCTAAAAGGAACAAGCTGAGATACTGAGATAATTTTTGGTTAATCAACAAGGTGATTTTCTTTCCAACACGGTATAAAAGACCACCATCAATATAAGAGCAACCTAGGATAATTACAATAAATAAGTAACAGTATAATAGAAAATACGATACAATACATGGCTAATCCATATTACTTTGGCAAAGGAGTGATATGATTCTTGAGCGTAAATTTATAAATGTATGTGGAAAGAGGTTGTACACAATTTGTTTGAAATCATTGTTGAAACCTAATCTTTGGGCGGACAAAAGGGTGAGGAATAACCAAAGCCGGATGCGAAAACCATTAAGATATGGAAACAATGAAGTGCGAGCAATCAACCCATACAAGCGTCCAGGTCAAGTTACGGAATTGTTGTATTCTTCGAAATAGATCAACGTCTGGAGAATGAATGGGGACGGACTTTTCCGGAATCGAATGAACGACGGACATTCACCCTCGTGTGATGACAAGGCGCGGGGACAAAATAATTCCCATTCTCTCCCTAAAGGACCCAACCTGATTGCTCCTACCTGGCCGGGCGGTTGTGGGAGTTGATCATTCTCGGGGGCTCCTGGTTGACCCTTTTTAATCCCTACTAATGAGCGTGTAAGTTCGACCCTTCGCCAGAACCCAAAATATGTGTGGGGATTTGGCTACGGCCGTTTCTTGTGAGGCAGGCGTGGTCCTCTCTGGTCGGTGTTTTTTCTCAGGAGGTAGTTGCGGTCCTCGCTAGTCGGTTCGTGAAGCAGGCGCTGTCCTCTCTTATTCGCTTTTTCGGCAGACTCTGTTTCTCTGGTTCGCGTTTTCGGCAGGTTCTGTTACTCGAGCGGAACGTAGTAATTGCCATAATTACAATGTTTCCTGGGACTGACCTTGGCAGTCGGGCAGGACAAATATTTATTTTGGAGGGTTTTACAAATTTAATAGACAGGAGCTATTATCTCTTGACACACTGTACAAGAGCTTTAAACTGTGTGGGGATATGACGGCATTTGAGTAGGAAGTTGTGACGGTGTGAATTGAGAAACTTCGTAATTGTATCTGGTCTGCAGTTTTGTATCTTTGTATACTGAACTGTACTATTCATACATTCCAATTAATTATGACTGGACGGTTGTTTCATAATGAGGTACCAACACGGAGTTGTCCTATGGCCTAGATCATAGTAATTACATTGGGGAAAAACTAGGTGAGTAATGGAATGGATGTAGAACATTAAAGCATTTTTTCCACTTTGTGTCTTTGAAATTATTCAATTCTAACTCAAATTAACATATAATCACTAAGTTATTTGGTTTCATTACTCATCACTAAGTTACAGTTCATAATCATTTATGAACTGTGAATTACAGTTCATAATATGGTAGATACCATATTCCGTTCAATCTGCATGTGAGTCCAGCTATACATTTCAATGGGTTATTTTCATAAAAACGTCTAGACGTTTTTTTTGTAAAACGGTAGGTTTAAAAATTAATAATAAAATATACCATTAAACATCGTCAGGTTCTTCAACCTTCCTCATCAGGGTGCGATAAAACGAAAAGGCAGGCAGCTTTAAACATTACCTAAGTAAGTTTATTATGTAATAAACTTACCAACGAATTTATTATCGTTAACATATAAAATTAATTGGTTATATCAATAATTTAAAAAGATGGATTTCAAGTTATGCTACCGGTGTGCATTTTTATTACCTCGACCAGCTCTCTATAATTTCCTTTCGGAATTGTTCAAATGAAGCGGAAATGCAGCGACGGGCCGCCAATCATCTTTCGTCACAGAGTCATAACTTACCGCATTTCACCTCGCGTTACCTTCCCTCGAGGTACTTTCCCCGTCTAATGACGAGGTCCCTGGATGACAGATAGATCATCCAGGGACCAGTGGTCAGGGGCTTAGTGGCAGTACCTCTCGTACTGCCACTTTTTAGTAAACTTTGCTGTAGAGGAAAACATTACTACCGTTAAAAGTCGACACTACAAATCTTATTTGATCAGTTAATAGTCAACTATATTATTTGTGTAAATCACATTCCAATAAATTCATCCATTCGTTTCTGGGTCAATATTAACTAACTATAATATAACTATGAGAATTATCATTAAGATTGATAATAAGGGTAATTAATTCTTATAAATAATATATATCAAATAAAAAAACAAATGATATATATTTCTTGTTAAAATATATATCAAATAAAAAATCAAAGTTTATTAATTTGTCAATATCGTTAAATTTGTGGCCTCCAATAAACGGAGGCTGAATAGTAAAAACGTTTCTGGTACTAAAACTACAATTAGTGTTACAGTTATTTTTCGATGCACGGCTCAATACCTATACTTTGTGGCAGGGCGGCAACAGCGGCGCTGGTGGAGAAGCAGTCTCGCGAGATGTTGGAGCTGATCAACGAGAAGCGCAGCGAGTACATGATGGCGGAGTCCCTGTACCTGGACGAGGTCGAGGGTTACGCGGAGGAGTCGCTGCTGCCCTACCCTAGCCAGGCACCCCTGCCCGCGCCACCCCTCGTCAGCAAGTTCCAGATATACAACGATCCCTCGGAGTTCGCACACATCGACCAGATCGCTATTTCGGTAAGGACCGATCAACGAACAATGCAGATGATTTTGACTTTTTACTTTCTCCCCTTATACCATAGTATATAGAGAAAGTATTATAAGTTTTCGTCAAAATTTTCGAATTTGAGTTGAGAGTGAATATGTCCGTTTTGGGTTCCCCTGAATCCAAAAAAGTGGGTTTCGCCGCAAAGTCTGTCCGTCCGTCCTTGGTGTGTGTTTTGTGTGTGTGTGTGTGTGTGTGTGTGCACGCGCGCGCATGTGTACAGAGCCACAGCCTACCCCAACGATTTGATTTAGATGAAATTTGGCATGTGTGTATATATTAACCATATATCTAGGCGTTTTTTTAATTTTTTTGAATATTTCATTTTAAGGGTAGTTCACCCCTAAAAGAAGGAAAAATAAAAATTTCTCAAAAAAAAAGCTCTAACGATTTTGATTAAAATTGGATGGTTTATAATGAGTAGAATATTAAATAATATCACACCACCCGCATGTCTGCAAAAATGACGGTTAAAAAGTTATGGGGTTTAAAGGAAAAATCAATTTTTTTAATTTTCCGCAAAAACAATAAAGGGTAAATTATTACCATTGATAACAGCATAAAAACTAAACAAATTAGTATATCAAATTTTTACTCTACCACTAATGGTTCCAGAGAAAAGTTAAACTGACTGTCCATGATAAACACAGTACGTTGTCTGAGAGCACCCAATATTATTCTTATGGAGAATATTACAAAACTAATTTCTTCTTTTTTTTCCAACCGTTTTCCATGAATCTTTGTATGCAGCGTAATGTCACATCACCCAAAGAAACCCACTCAAAAAGCTTGGCATTATCTGGGTGATATTATAGGTGGGAGTTCCCCCCTTATAAAATTCTAACAATTAATTCAACTTTGTTTCTCTTGTTGTTATTTTTAGAAATTGGATGATTATTTTTGAAACAATAGATTATTTATTGATAATTAGATAAACTTTAAAGAATGTGATAGTTTATAACAAATTGTTATTTTAAATTTATTTAAGGGAGAAAGTATGAGTCAGTCCACTGATACCGTTTATTTTTGGTAGGTAAATCAATTATTTTTTCGTCGATTACAAACTTCTGAGAAGATAGTGAATGTCTTTTACTACATTTTATGTACTACATTTTTTGTATTTCATTTGTAAATGAAACTTATATTCATAAAGAAGGACAACCAGGACAGCTAGACAGGACAGCTCTGTACTTGCCTCCCATGGTTTCACTATTTTTAGGGGTTCCATTCGAACATCATATTTTTATTCTTACTTTACCAGACTGATATTTTAATCTTATTTATTCAACATATCTGAAGAATATTCTTTTAAAATAATAAAACTCAGTCCCATGTGACAGTTTGAGTAACTAAATCTCAGTAGGCCCTACTACATTAGCCACATTGCTTGGAGCTGAAACAAAGCTGCTTTTAACACAATCCTGTCCCCACCCCAACAGTACCAACAACCACTACAAAATTTCTCTTACTCTACCACTCGGATTGGTTAGTCAGTTGAAGTCCACAACCACAGGTCAAAATGGAAACAGCAAAATTGAAGAACCATATGTCTTTTGTGTTTGATAATACAGTATTTCATTTTTAAGGAAAAATATGTAATTTTAAAGTGGGTTCATAGATTTCTTTAAAAAGAGAACCTGAAAGTGAAAATATATGATAGTTTCAACAGGAAATCTCCCATTCCAAATGAAAGACTAATAATATCTACAAGTCCAATATTCACATGATGCCAAATAATGATGTTTCGTATTTTCTTTTAAACCACTTTAGTTTTAATTTTCCTCAAAAATTTTTTATACGTGTGGAGACCAGTAGTGTTATCAAAAATTAAAATCAAATTAACATTTGAGGTGTAAAATCAAAATATGCCACCTCTGATGAAGATAAGAATTTTTCAAATTAAAACTATGATATTCATGGTAAAAATCCTCAATTTCAGGTAGCACAAGAAGATCAAAAAACATTCACAGATCTAGTCCGACAGCTGGTGGGAAGATGTGGTTCTGACATTGAAAAAGCAAGGTATAGTTTTCAGTTTGACATATTTGGAATGAAAGTATTATTAATGATTAGTAAAATCAAATTTCACTAACAAAAGAAGATTCTATAAACTATGTATCAAATCCAAAGTTAATTTTAAATCCAATGACAATAATGTACCAGAATGAGTTCTGTACCTTTCAATTTTATCATTAATAAAGATTAGGTTTTGCCAGAATCATTCAAATGACATTGAAAGTCTAATTCATTGGACTCTGATACACGATATGAATTAAGGCTGATAAGTATAATGGATTTGATGCTATCTAGCCTTGTCACCGAAGAAGACCAGAGAGTTATTGTTGTTTAAGTAAAATTTAAAGTAACTGAACACTTATATTTTGGCATTTTTTGGCATGTAGCTAGTTTGAGCCCATCACTTCTATGTTTTTAGCTTTATATATGGTATAACAAATACTATAATATACAAACTCTATTAGGGGATAAAATAAATAGATTATATAAACTTTTATCAAATAGGATATATTAATTAAACATGTTATTTTGAAACAATTATTTCCAATTTTCAGACTTCAACATTATTTTTTTAATTCTCTTAAATTAGTCCTCTACTAAATTTGACTTAGCTGGAGCTTTAAATTTATGTTGGTTTGAAAAACTTGAAATTGAAGCTCACGATAGCAGTGTTGTTCTGATGAAACCATCTCTGTTCTTAGCACCATCGACTTTTAGGAGGCTTTAGTAGTTACCAATTGTAGACAGCGCATGACTGCTTTGTCTAATAAAAGAATATTTGGAAGTTTTATTTTTCTGTTGTTGGCAAATAAAACCTTATCCTTTAAAAATATATTTGTCAGATACTCTTCTAATAAAAGTGGTGGAGATAGAACAATGGTTAGTCTAATCCAACTTTTTTAATACTCAGCTGTAAAATTTCAGAGCATTGAATGTTAGATTCCAGATATCGATCAGAAAATTTGGAGTAAACACCAGCAATCACTGTGTTAAATCTATTAATAAATATTAACTAAAGAAAATCAAGTTTAAAAATTCATACTTATTCTCTTTTATTGCTCAATTCAAAATTAGC